>VDFB02000017.1:94443564-94900478 GCA_007258455.2 Sequoia sempervirens | reverse complement strand
AAAGGATGGTAGATAGGATAAGACAAGATCATGACAAGTTTCTTAATCCTATCACATGAGACAACTAACTCATAACTACCTAGGAAAGTGTGAAGTCTAGATAAGACAACTAAGACTTTTAGAAAGAATCTTTTATCCTAAGTAAACTTAACATGTGAATTAAGTCCACTAAGTCCCTAGTAAATAATTAACTAGGTATAAGACTTATTCACACCAACACGTTTTATGCAATCATATTTCATCTTGCAAGGAGAAGTGCATTTCCATAGTCCATTTTGGCTCACCTTTTCCCTATGCTTGGGGGAAAGGGGTTAGGTAGCCTTGTGTTAGGTGCATTCCTTCTTGGTATCCCTTTATATATCCTTAAAAAATTAGTGTGGCAAGTACACTAACATTTTAAGGTGGGCATATAGTCCCCCACTCATTTTTTATATAGGAAATGGTCCCTTCTTAGTGATGATAACATACATCTCCTAGGAAGTGTGACCATGTTAATCAAAGTGTGGCTTTCTTGATCTATGTGATTGTCTCTTTTGTGGTGATATTGGGCTTGATGTCCTCTAAGAGTGTGAATTTTCTTGGCATACAATGTTCCCCATTTGTGGTAATACTATGTCTAGTATTCCCTAAGGTGTGATATTTTTATTCCATGACTTGTCCTCTCTTAGTGGTAATGTCATGAGTGATATTCCCTAAGGTATGACCTTTCATGTATTGAGCAAAGCCCCTTTGTTGTTTTCATAAATCACCTTTTGTGATGGTGTTATTATAACACCCCTGGATCTTTTAGCCTTACCCTATCATTGTTTGTGCACCCCTTTAAGTGAGTTTCGTTCATCCCCTGAGATGTTAAAATTTATGTGTGCCCCTTGAGGCGAGTTTGGAATTTTTTATTCACTTCATTCACAAGAATTGAAATTAGTGTTGCATTATCATAGAATCTTGATCACTTTTTAGCACCTTATTAGAGATCAGGGAGTATAACTCTTGGTATGGTTGACATGGGTGCACACCTAGTGAATAACGGACTTCACTAGACCTAGTGTGTTTCTCATTTTTCAACCTTGTCTTGGGGGCTCACTTAGTGAATATCAAACTTCACTAGTCTATGTTCCTTCTTGTTTGTGATTCACCTAGAAAATATTAGACTTTTAGATATGGTGAGATTCATGAACTCCCATAGCATGGCCACCTAGCATAACACAACTTGCTAGCTTTGTGGAACCCATCATATTGTATGGAAACTTAACATAACATAGCTTGCTAGCCAATAGATCCATGTGGTTCATGAGTGATTTGGCATAACACAACTTGCTAGTCCTCATAGAGCATTCCTTTAACAAACATTCATTCGATGGATGACACTCAATATTTGAGACAATTTAAAGTTGAGGTCAAGCTTTTCCTTACAGAATTGAATCTTTTAGTACTAACCTTGTGTTTTGTTACATGTATTTTTTGTGTTTATATCATTTTTACATCATGTTTATCTTCATTTCGTCATCATTTTTATGTTCCATCATGCCATGTGTTTTCATCATGTATGCTTAATGTTTTCCGACATGTATGTTTGTGTATGTTGTCTTGTTGTATTTCATACATATGTGTGTTCCTACATGCTTATGTTGGTTTTCCATGGGATCTTGGATCTTGGGGGCTTCATCACCTCCCCAAATCCTTTAGCATCCTATCTCTTCAAAATTTGGACAATTGAACACCTCTTGACATAGATTTTCCACTTTAGTGAGTCTGAGTGTAAGTTCATACTCTCACTAAAGCGGGGGCTAAATTTAGTGTCATAAATTGTCACCCTTGATAATTTCACACTATGTTTTGTCTCTCCCTAAGTTATTGAACCTAATTGGGTCCCTAATATCCTAAATTATGCATTATATAGCTTATCTGTACCACATTACTAGAAATTGCAAGCATTGAACAAATGCATCTAATTAATATTTTTCCCCTAACACTTAATGTCTTGGAAAATAGGGCCAAGACCCATTTTACCTAGGGTATATGGGTTCCCTTATTTTTTCGGGGACAAATTTTGGATAGGTTGGCGTCAACTTTCTAACATTCAAAATTCAAATTGTAAATGTCAGCTATTAGGATTTAATTTTTGGGAAATTTGAGAAATGCCTATAAATACCTAGTTGTTGCATCATTTGAAATCTAAGTGAAATGATCAAGCAATAGGTAAATATTTTGAACACTATCAAACAAGTGAAGATCAAAATTTCAAAGCTTTGTTGCAACAATTCAAGATCCCAACATCATGTCAAATTCTATGTGAGTTTATGTGTGTTCATATTATCATTGTTTTATGAAAGCTAA
Organism: Sequoia sempervirens; assembly: GCA_007258455.2. NCBI lineage: Eukaryota > Viridiplantae > Streptophyta > Pinopsida > Cupressales > Cupressaceae > Sequoia > Sequoia sempervirens. The sequence continues at coordinate 94,898,144 of VDFB02000017.1, read as the reverse complement.
CACTTTTGTAGGTCTCCAAAGCATTCAAGCAAATCAAGCAAGCAAGATCCAAGACCTTGATGTGATGTGTATGAATTTATTCCTTCAAGGAAGCCATTGAAGGGTGGTGAGTTGTAGCACTTTGTGATTTCGTCATTCCTTCCTATCCATTATCATTTATCATTGACATTACCATTGTGGAAGTGGAAACACTTACACAAGGTTTGACCAAGGAAAGCCTCTAAATGAAACAACATCTCTTCTCTTTATGAATGTGCAGATCTTAGGTTTGAAGAGGATTGAAAGGATTTTGAAGACAAATTGTTCATTATTTCATTTGAAGCCCTATATCTTGTCAACTCATGAAAAATCACCTGCATAATTATCCAATGGTATTCTAACAACTCTGCAATTGAGAATCAAAAGCTCAGATATGTCATTAGAGGACCTCAAAAGTAGAGTAGAAGTGGATACAAGGACCCATTTAGCCTAGGGAAACTCTATCCCTCTAGTGATTAAAACCAACTTTTTGGGCAGGTACATAGTCCTCTCCACTTCCCAGATCTTCCTACAAGTTACTATTTCAGTCTGTTGATTGTCATATTATTGCATTTTATATATTAGGTCACATAGTTTAGTTAGGTTAATCTTAGAAAATCAATTCCAAATCATTCCAAGACCCTAAAAGATGCAGATCTAGGTATAATTGTCTCACCTTCATGGCTAAAATTCAATCTAAACATGTGATCTTCATCTTAATGAAACATAAGGAAAATAGCTAACAAAACATCCCCAACTTTGAATCCTAGGTTTACACATTAGACCTAGGGTTCTTAATTTTATTTGTTTCAAGATGGTACAAAATTCACTCCTAGTATAATTCATCATCCATAAATAGATGGACAAATAAAAATAGTGAATAAGCAGGTCAAAGGTTACTTGAGACTCTACATTTTTGTATACAACCTATTGAAAACCCATAATACTAAGAGGGGGACGTGAATTAGTATTCACTAAAATTCATTAACTTCGTCAACTTAAACATCCATTAAAAGCATCATATTAAACTTGCATAATGGAAAGGAACATATAAAGCATGCATCACATCAAGGAACACAAGAACACCAGATTTACATGGAAACCTTCGAAAGGGAAAACCATAGTAAGGATTAGCTCACAATATATTATAACCAATTACAATAGAGATTGTAGAATGGTGGAATCACTTTCTAAGGACTCACTATCTAGAAAGAAAGAATGGCTCACTACTGGTGGCTTACTGCCTAGAATAGAGAAAGATAGAGGAAATGGTGGCTCACTACCAAAATGAACTACTAATAATTCATATGAAACATGCCAAAGATACAAATCCAATTAAGCTTTGAAAACTAAATTAACACACTTCATACTTCACCACTAAACTTTTCACACTTCACAATACATTAGATTTCGCACACTCACACACACACAAGATGAATCAACCTTATGTTAGAATTGGATATGGAGATAGCCTTCCAAGATCTTGAGGCCAAATAGAAAGCACAAAGAGAGAAGATCAATATGGCAATAATAAACTGTATTCTTATTAATTATACAAATATGATTCAATGAATTTATTTACAAATGAGAACCCCTTGGTTATATAGCCAAGGTAAGATATAATATGTCATAAGATTATGAAAAGTGTGTTAATATTTGATATGAGACAACTTATCATAACTTCCTAGGAAAAAGATAAATCTAGACATGACAACTAAGTCTTCTAGAAAGAATCTTAGCACCTAAGTAAACTTAACACGTAAGTCCCCTAAGTCCCTAGTAATGAATTGACTAGGTACAAGACTTTATTTACACCAACACCCCCCCTTTAGTGCAACTTAGGGAGTAGATTATTCTGCAAATGATGCAAAGATGCAAGGATGGGTCTCGGCTACTAGGCCATGTTAGTTACCCATGTACAAATGCAAATGAAATCTCCCACAAATGGAGAAAAGGAGAAAATCTAGTGGGACAAAAATCTACCCCAAAAGAGAGATGAAATACAATAATGCTCTCAATGAGAAGGTGAAAACCTCATATGAGGAAAAAGACCCCCCTAAGAGAGAAGAAGAAGAGAGACAATGCAATCCCACCTCAATGGTGAGTCTCCTACAATGGTAGAAACTCGATATTGAATGTTGAAGATCATCCAAACTCGAAAAACAACATTCCTCCCCTTAGGAAGAAACAAAACCATGAATTGAAAGAGTTCTTCCCAGTCCTAAAAGGAGGATGAGGGAAGATAGATGATGTATGATGTATCTGAAGAATGCTCAAGTGTCTTCATGTCGATGCCAAAAGTTTACACACTTCAAACAGGCATTCTAGTCCACACTACTGAAGAGGAAAATATAGAATCTAGTAGAGATGAATGTAGAAAACACTCCAAAGTCAAGAATATCTCCTCTAAAGACAAAGAAGCCTCCTCTAGATGTTGTCCAAAAGTATCCAACTCATGTCAAATTTCAAAGGATGATCATTTAGAGAATGAACAAGAGGGTCAGAGTGCTACCTTACAACAATTGAAGAAGAATCATCTTCATCAAAGAGAAGATGAATGTCATCAATGGTGTCTCCCAAATCTGAAATATGAGACTACACAAACAAGTCTGAAATACCTGTCAAGAAGCCATCACAAGTAACCAAATCTGAAAGATAATACATATCTTGTTGCACTGAATCACAAGAATCCATATTTGTAGCAACACAAGCATCATAAAATGCAATAGTAGATGAAGATGTGATCTCAATAGGAGGAGAAGCAAGAAGAGAAGTCTCCTTGTCAACTGAACATTCAAGACATTTATTGTACTCAAGCTCCTCTAAAGTATCATCATCATAGGGTATATTATCAACATCATCAAGGGGAATTAAACAATCTACAATAGGATCATCTAGGAATGGAGAGATATGATGGTCTCCAAAGATCTCCCAAATCTTGTTCCAAAGTGTGTGTGGGCACTCGATATTTGATATCTCCACAAGAATATCAACACCAATATATGTACGAATTATTCCTACAATGTGATTATTATTATTACCCCAAACTAATTTCTTCCAAGTTGTGTCTGTTTTAGGTATGAGTCCATAAAGATAAGGAAAAAGCTTAAGCCACCTAAGATGTGTCAGGATACCTTTCTTCCAAGACTCATAATTATCCTTATTCAAAATTATCACAAAAGGATGAATAGAAAAACCCATGATACCTCCTCAAATGATCAACACAAATGAATCAACCACAAGATTACCCCCCCACCCCTAAATTCACTCAATCAAATAATCCCCCTAGAAATATATGAGATTGGCACTTTATGATTAGTGTGATTACAATTTCCACTTGCCAAAAACAACAAAGTTGTCTTGATCTTGGTACATGCAAATGCCAAAATCAGGCCACAAAATCAAGTAAATTTTTTGGTACAAAATGAGATCAATATGATCATACCACTAAAAATTACATGAAAATTTATGCACTTTCAAAAAAACTACACCCAAAAATGTTATCATTTGAGTGAGACATGAGCCCTTGAAGTTCCCAAAATGAGAACGATGCCACAACACCTGTGAGAATCTATAATTTTTGGAAAATTCACACACCAAAATAAAAATCCATTTGCAACACTACGAAGAGAACAAAATTTTTCCCCAAATCAAAACAAAACTGCTTGCAAAATGGAGGTCTTGAGCACAAGTTATGAGTGTTTTAAGATCAAGTGCAAAAATGTAAACTTCAACCATGAGGTGGTAGAAATTTTTTTAAACCTACTGATGTCATCAAAACATGAGGTTAAAATTGATGGAAAAATGGTTTTCATGTGCCTATTTAGCCCCCCAGGTCATCATCATTACTTGGTCGATACAATTTTTCAAAAAAAAAATCGATCAATTTTTTAAATTTTTTTTTTAAAATAATTAATTATGCTATGTAAAATATTTTTATTAAATAAAAAAACAAAAAAATAAATTTTTTTAATTTATCTATGAATTGCATACTTTTAAAAGTCTACAACCACATATAGATGGTAAGACGTACCATCAGCAACTCCCACAGTGTTGTGTGGTGCATACTACAAGCCCCTGCAGTAGTCATCATTGAATAGCTGACAAAAACAAAACCGACAACCAAAAAATAAATAAATTGGTGGCTTTGCAGTATATGCCACCCATGTAAAAAGAATATTCTGATCCCATCAATGAATATTTTTCCATTCTATTAGATTCACCTGAGGAAGAATATTTTGAGGTATATACTGACAAGGAAGAATATTCTAGCAGAATATTCTGGTGAGGACCTTGGTGACCATTTGGTCGTCAATTTTAAGCCCATATAGGCATGTGTCAACCATTTGGCTGGTGTAATTAAAGTCTTGTACCTAGTTAATTCATTACTAGGGACTTAGGGGACTTATTTACATGTTAAGTTTACTTAGATCCTAAGATTCTTTCTAGAAGACTTAGTTATCATGTCTAGATTTATCTTCCTCCTAGGTAGTTATGATAAGTTGTCTCATATCATAAGATTAAGACACTTGTCATAATCTTATGACATCTAATGTCTTACCTTGGCTATAAAACCAAGGGTTTCTCACTTGTAAATCAATCCATTGAATCTTATTTGCATAATTGATAAGAATACAGTTTATTCTTAGCATATTGATCTTCTCTCTTTGTACTTTCCATTTGGCCTCTACATCTTGGCAGGGTATCTCTATAGCCAATTCTAGCATGGTATCAAAGTGGGTTGGGTGCCTTTGGTTAGCCATTTTTAAGAGATCTTCGTAAATCTTGAAAATTTGAGTATGCTCTTCTCTTGCATCATATGATGATCTGGAGAATCAAAAAAACTTGATAGAAATACCAGATTTTGGGAGGGTTCCTCTTTGTGGCCTTGAATTGCAGGTTCAAATTGTAGCTTGTTGGTGCAAATTTGAGCTCAACATTAAATTCAGAGGGTTTGAGAAAGTCAGTTTTTCCTTTTGTTTTATCTTAATCGAACATATGAGGCTAGATTTATGAGGGTTTGAAGCTAAAGTGTGGTTGTCAAATTTGGAAGGTAGCTGCAATTTTGGAGCATTTTGGATCAAATATAACCCTACTATCATGTCCAAAATGGCCAAAAACCCTAATATTGACTATCAAATCATCGTATTTGGAGAAGTTGTCTGCTGAGGAAAAACAAAATTCCCAGGGAGCCATACAACCCCCTAGGTCGCCATCATTACTTGGTAGTATGATTTTTCAAAAAAAAAAATCTGTTAAATTTTTTTTTATTTTTTAAAAATTAATTCGTTGTGTAAATTCTTTTATTAAATTAAAAAAAACAAAAAATATATATTTTTTTAGTTTGTCTACAGATTGCAGACTTTTGAAAGTTTGCAATCACATATAGAGGGTACGATGTACCCTCAACAACTCCCAAAGTGTCACATGGTGTGAGCTGTAGGCCTCGCCAACGATCACCATTGAATAGCCAGTAAAAAAAAAATCGACAACCGAATAATAAATAAACTAGCAACTTTGCAGTATATTTCGTCCACATAAAAAGAATATTTTGATCCCATCAATAAATATTCCACCATTCTATCAAAATTGCTCGAGGAAGAATATTTTGAGGTATATACTAATATGGACGAATATTCTGGTAAAATATTTCAGTGAGGACCCGAAGACCTATGACGACCACTTGGCTATTAATTTTAAGCCTGTATAGTTGCATGACGGCCATTTGACTATCAATTTTAACCTCGTGTTCTGATGACATTAGCATCTTTTAAAAAATTTCTACCCCCTCATGGTTGAAGTTTTCATTTTTGCACTTGATCTTCAAATGCTCATAGCTTGTGATCAAGACCTCCAATTTGTGAGAATTTTTTTTTATTTGGGGAAGAATTTCATGCTCTTCGTAGTGGTGGAGAAATTTTTGATTTGTGTTTGGATTTTCTAGAAATTATATATTCTCATAGGTGTTGTTGAATCAATCTCGTTTTGGGAATTTAAAGGGCTTATATCTCACTCATACGGTAAATTTTTTTAAAGTGCATTTAATTTTTTGTGTACTTTTTAGTGGTATGATCAGATTGATTTCATTTTGTACCAAAAAGTGTACTTTATTTTGTGGCCTAATTTTGGAATTTGTATGTACCAAGATCAAGACCACTTTTCTATTTTTGGAAAGTGGCAATTGTAATCGTACTAATCATAAAGTATCAAGCTCATATATTTCTGGGGGGGGGTTCTTTGATTGAGTGAATTTGGGGGGTAATCTTGTGGTTGATTCATTTGTGTTGATCATTTGAGGAGGTATCATGGGTTTTTTTATTCATCTTCTATGGTAATTTTGAATAAGGATAATTATGAGTCTTGGAAGAAAGGTATCCTAACACATCTTAGGTGGCTTGAGCTTTTGTATTATCTTTATGTACTCATACCTAAACCCGACACAACTTGGAAGAAATTAGTTTGGGGTAATAACAATGATCACATTGTAGGATTAATTGGTACATATATTGGTGTTGATATTCCTGTGGAGATATTAGATATAGAGTGCCCACACACACTTTAGACCAAGATTTGGGAGATCTTTGGAGACCATCATATATCTCCATTCCCAGATGATCGTGATACAAATTGTGTAATTCCCCTTGATGATGTTGATAATATACCCTATGATGATGATGATTTAGAGGACCTTGAGTACAATAAATGTCTTGAATGTTCAGTTGACAAAGATAATTCTCTGGCTGCTTCTCCTCCTTCTATTGAGATCACATCTTCATCTATTGTTGCATTTGATGATGCTTTTGTTGCTACAGACATGGATTCTTGTGATTTAGTGCAACATGATATATATTGTCTTTTAGATTTGGTTACTTTTTATGGCTTATTGACATGTATTTTAGACTTTTTTGTGGAGTCTCATATTTTAGATTTGGGAGACATCATTGATGGTATTCATCTTCTCATTGATGAAGATGATTCCTCTTCAATTGTTGAGAGGGAACAATCTGACCCTCTTGTTCATTCTCTAAATGATCATCCTTTGTAGTTTGACATGAGTTTCGATACTTTTGGAAAAAATATAGAGGAGGCTTATTTATCTTCAGAGAAGATATTCTTGACTTTGGAGTATGTTCTACATTCATCTCTACTTGATTTTGGATTGTCCTCTTTAGTGGTGTGGCCTAAAATGCCTGTTTGGAGTGTGTCAACTTTCAACATCACATGGAGACACTTGAGCATGCTTCAAAGACATCATATATCTTTTATCTTCCCTCATATTCCTTTCAAGATTGGGAAGAACTCTTGCATACATTCATGGTTTTTTTTCTTCCTAAGGGCAGGAATGTTCTTCATTGAGATTGGATCATCTTCAACATTCAATGTTGAGCTTCTACCATTGCAGGAGACTCACCATTGAGGGGGGCTGCATTGTCTCTCTTCTTCTTCTCTCTTATGAGGGGTATTTTTCCTCATGTGGGGTTTTTGCCTTCTCATTAAGAGCATTATTTTATCTCATCTCTCTTTTGGGGAGGAGTTTTGTCCCACTAGGTTTTCTCCTTTTCTCTATTTGTGAGAGATTTTATTTACATTTGTACATGGGTACCTAACATGGCCTAGTATTTGGGGGCCATCCTTCCATATTTGCATCATTTTCATAATAATCTACTCCCTAAGTTTCATTGAAGGGAGACACCTTCTATATATACTACAACTAACCAGAACATCAATTAGGTTGGCCTAATTGTATGAACCATGTACCACACAACTTGTTGGCTCAAAAATTTAACACACATGCCTTGCAGAAAGAACCAAAATGTGTACACCTCCAAAATAGGTCAACATGACCTATAATCACTCTACTAAATATGCTCCTTACATATTTCAGCTCCGCATGACCCAAAAATCCTTAGGTCAGCACCTCATAGCAAAATTGGTGAAGCATTAACTAAATGAACCAACTTTTGACTCATATTGACACACGAACCACCAAAACACTCACCAATTGGAGAACACATACTTCTAACATCTATAAACACTTCCTCAAAATTGCATAGCATAATATTCATCAGCAATGGAATGTGGAGCATTCCAATATATACTATGCACCATTAACATTGTCATTACAAAGTCGATACACTGTCAACATTATCTTCAACTGCAGAAGATATACAACCTTGAAACTTTGGATCTGAACACCTTCAATACACATCATCAACACCTCAAAACTACATAAAATTATATTGCATAGTGGAGCAATGTGGACCCCAAAACTGGTTCATTGTAACACTTAAATTGCACTATGAGATAACCAATTATCCACAACATTTGGTCTTCTCTAGACCAATAATTCTACATTTCTACAATGGGTTGATATCAATGAAAATATCATACACATCCAAATATATTCATTCTCATGTTTCCAACAATCTTCCCATTTGTCATTGATGGCAACACACTCTCAATCTCCAAAAACTACTCAAAATACTCACCCAAAACATTCAAAACCTTCTCCCCCGTTGACACCAAGAGAAAAGGGTGCACTATATTACTCTCCCTAACTTATATATATACATGAGAGTATCTCTCCCTTTCTAATTCTCTCCTATACTCAACATAATTTTATAACAATCTCTCCCTTAGGAAATATTTGCATCAAAGTATCTCCCCCTAGCAATATTATTTACCAAAAATGACCAAAAATGTATCACAACACCACAACTACTTCCACATATATACATTGAAATCTAAAAAATTGCATATACAAAATAGAAATGTACACCTTCAATTAGTAGAGGGTAAAATACCCTTGCAAGATACCTTCAGTTTGGCAAGGAGTGCCTCCTAGTCTCTCTTAGCTACTTCCCAATCCTTCTTGGCGAAGGCAAGCAAGGAATTCTAACTTTCATACTACACATGGAGGTCTTATCCTTCTTTTAGAGAACTGGGCATCAGATCCTTTTGTGTTACCTTCTCCATAGTAGCTACAACTCTAGTTAAGGATGTAATTCTTGCACTTACTAGATCTATCAGCTGAATATATTGCATTATGATCTTCTTTTTTTGTTCTTATAGTAGGAAGAATTGACCATGCTTAATTTTAATTCCCTCCCTTGTGGCACCATCTGCATCATTTTTCAGATCATAAACTATTTCAAGTATGAGTAGACTGGTGTTTTCATTGATTTCAATGAGCTTTTTTTGTCATTGGTGTCAACTATAAGAGGAGGAAGAAGGTAATTACTGAGGGTGAGAGTATGTTGATGTTATCTATGCTTTGATTAGTTGCATTATGTTGTCATTAGTAAGCTACTAATGTCAACCTATAGTGTTGCTTTGATAAGATTTTGTCTATGGATATATGGTTGAGTTTCTATATTGTAGTTGGCTAGGTGGTGATGAGGAAGTATTGAAGATGATAAGGATGTGTCTCTAATACTTGGTTTCCAAGTTCTTTTGAGAAATTTGATAAAAGGAGGAAGCAGTGTGTTGTAGTGTTGTTTTGGGTTGTAGAAGAGTGTTTTTATGTTGCTCTACATTTCTTCTAGGATGGAGATTTATCTGTGCATTTTAGATATGTTGATCAGAGGTGTTCAAAGGTACTGTATTCAAAATTTGGTGTGTTGGATCATTGTACAGAAGAAGTTGTGTTCACCAGTGTGTGAATAGTGTATTGCAGAGGTTTCTGGGAGAAATGCTTTTGCTTTGTGTTTTTCCACAGTTTGGTTTCAAGTCTTGCAGATCCGAAGGTGTTTTAATGGTGTTGGTATCTTTCTTCAATTGAATTTGTTCGAAGTTTGGTGCTTCAAAAGTTAGTTTCTTAAGTTGCAGTGTATGGCAGAGTTGTTTAAGTGTACTGGGTGTGTGCATTTCTTAGGTGAAATTTGTTGCAAAGAAGATTTTTGGATTTCAAGGTATTTATGGAATATTCTAGGTTATGTTCAGGTGACATTTGTTGTTTGAAAGGTGTTGTTGGATCAAAGAAAGCATGTAATTAAAATTTTAATGGTGTTTACACGGGTAATGACCGAATTTGGTGTTTACACTAGTTGTAGTTGATGTTTATTATTTGTAGAAGTGTGTTGTAGCACGGTGTTATAGTTTTGGGTCCCAAATAAGAAATGGTGTGGTCCACTTTCACTTCTATCTACCATGGAAGTGTTTTGGCACCAACCCAATTTAAATTTGCATGATTGAGGTGCATAACTGACCTTGGATAATGGTTTCAAGGTTAAAGATGGTATAAACAATAGTTGAGTTGTTGAGGGATGGTGAGAGAGACAAGAGAGGTGTGAATGATATGAATTGTAGAGTGTTATAGTGCGAATTTGACAAGTGCAGTGTGAGATTTTATGCAGACTACTAGATGCAATGAGAAAAAAGGTTTCTACAATTCTTCAATCAAGTTGTGAAGGTGTTGGATACATTGTGGTGGATTTCTCTGTTGCATTGAGATGGATTTCTTTGTGTAACTATTCTCTATCTTCTTTTCTATTTTGGCAGCGAGCCTTACTTTATTTGGATAGTTAGACCTATTGTATTTAGTGTTGATATTACCTTATATTGTGAGCTAGTCCTCACCATGGTTTTCCCATCTTGGGGTTTCCATGTAAACATGGTGTTCTCTTGTGCATGGTGTTGATTTGTTTCATTTTATTTATTTTTTTTTCATGCTAAATCATTATAACAGATTAAGCGTTAATTAAGTTAATGTGGATCTGAATGTGTATGAGGGTTTTGATGGTTTAAGGTACAATTGATTCACCCCCCTCTCAGTTGTCTTATGCATTTAACAATTGGTATCAGAGCAAGGTTCCTTGAAATAAAGATTAACTATTGAGGTAGATCTGGGATGGTGCACAAGAAAGAGATCCATATATTTGATGGAATGGATTATGCATTCTGGAAGACAAAGATGGAAAGTTTTCTAGTTTACCTTGGATATATGATGTCTAGAAGTCTGTTAAGGATGGATACATTGAACCTACAAATGGTCGAAGTATTGTTGATTAGATCAAAGGCTATGAAACCAATGGTAAAGAAAGGTATGCTATCTTAAATAGTCTTACTAATTTTGAATTAGTGAAAGTGATGAGTATGAAAACTACTAAAGCGATTTGGGATAAGTTAGAAAGCATTTATGAAGGATATGATAAGGTCAATGAAGCTAAGATGAAAAATCTAAATATCATGTTTGAGAACTTGAGGATGTCTAAAGAAGAAAATTTTACAAGCTATATGCAAAGGGGATATGAAGTTGTCAACTTTATTAGAGGTCTTGGTGGTGAACTTAAAGAACTAGAAGTGGAAAAGAAAATTCTCAGAACTCTTCCTAAATCTTATAGTAATAAAATGTTTGTTATTGAAGAATTTGCAAATTTGAATTAATATACCATAGATATGTTGTATAGCTCTTTAATTGCTTTTGAGATGAGAGAATTTAGAAAAAAATAGTGGTGCAAAAATTGAGACTGCTTTTAAGGATAGGAAATCAAAGGAGATCAAGGAATTTGATCAGGAGGATTTTGATGATATAGAAGCTAACTTTTTAAGGAGAATGAAAAGGGTACTAGTAAGTAAAATGGTAAGTTACCTTTCAAGTGTTTTAATCATGGAAAGATAGGTCATTATGCTTCAAGATTTCCAAACACATCTTTGAATAACAAAAATAAGGAGAAAAAAGGTAAGATAATTAAGAAAAGCTATAATGTTAGAGAATATGCAAGTATTTTTGATGATGAGTTTGATTATGGAGATGATGATGATGAATTATTGTTCATGGCTTTAAAAGATGAATCTATTTCTGCTAACTTTGAGAGATGTATGAAAGATAGCCCTTTAGAGACAAGGGATAATATTGAAGGTACTTTGGTATCTACTTTTCATGCAAGATAGGAGTAGAAATACTGGATCATTAATAGTGGATGCTCTAATCATATGACTGGTTACAAGAGTAAGTTTGTTAAACTTGAAAAATATGATGGAGGATGTGTTAGATTTGGTGATGACACATATTCTAATATATGTGAAAAAGGTTCTATCAGTTTTGATGGCAAGTGTAGACACTTAAATTTTTTCTAAATGATATACACACTTGAATTTGACATATTAACATTGCTTCATCCTAAAACCAATCTTCTTTCCTCTTGTTTAATTAAATAAGCCTAATTATTTAATTAAATGTGCTATTTTCATCTATTCATCTAATTAACCTAATTGGGTTAATTCACCCCCTCTCATACTAACATTTCACCCTATTAAATTGAATAAATCAAATTAGTTAATTTAACCCCTAAATCCTCTTATTTAATTAAATATTAGATTGCATTCTCCTTTTCATTAAATCAATTAGTTAATGAACATCATATTATTCGTCATCTTGCACATTCAAATTTAGTTTTGATTAGCTAAATTACTAATTTCCCTCCATCCACTTGTATAGGGAATATTTAAAAGGAATATTCTCCTATTTGGCTCCAAATTTGGAATGATTTCTTTCAAACAAACTTTGTAAAAAAATTTCAAAGTTGTTACAAAGTGTGTTTGTTGAAATCATTCTCAACCCTTGATCTTTTCTTGATCCATGTGATCTTTGATTCTCTTCCATTGATGAGAACCTTTGATCCATGTGCTCATCCTTCCTTCATTATTGACCATTTATTGATCAAATCAATTTGAGCCCTTGATTTTTCATTTGCTTTCCTATAAATAGATCACTATTTGGAGACAAATGGATCCATATTTTGATAGCAAACTTATGTTGTTGAAACTCACACCCATTTGCACTCATGTTTTACATTTGATATAATTTTAGATTAATTTTCATACATTGTTAACTTAGCATCCATCAATGGCTTCCATGATAACTTATTTTTCATTTATTTAGTATACTTTGGAATCTAGAGCTTGAATCTTTGAATCTTGTACACATTTAGCATAGATTTGCATACACTTGCATCAAACATCTTAGCTTTTTTTGTTCATCCTTTCCGTTAGTTTTCATCGATTTTAATCAATAAAACTGATTGGAAAGGCTCATATTATCCAAGGGATTGGGAAAGGGTCACCTTTCCACATCAATGCAACACCACTCCCCCAATAGGATAAGATTCAATGTCTTAGAATAGATGTTTGTCAAGCTTTCATGTTTTAGCATGATAGTTTTAATGAATTTTTCACTTTGTTGATATTGAATATCTTATTGGGATCATGACTTACGTAATTAAACAGGCTTTAAATTCATTTGGATCTAGCATGTTTAGTTAGCACTATGATTATGGTCACATTTTGGCACTACAGGAAGGCTATACTAATCGAATCTGGCAAATTTCTCTTTATATTTTCATTTTCTTGTGTTTACGGATACAACACTATTGATAAATTCAGCGACACATTTGATATGTGTCACTATACAATGACACACTTTAGTCTAAATTCAGCAACGCTTAATTAATTTTGTCACCACATATTTAGAATAGTAACACTAAAGTAATTTTTATTCACATCATGAATTCATTTTATCGATGCATTTGATATAGTGATGCAATTGATGTCACTATTTACTGTAGAGCGACGCATTTGATTTTTCACTAGAGTGATGCACATCCGATATGGCAACGCATTTGATGAAATTCAGTGATGCAATTGATTTCAGCATCGCTTTTTACTGGGAAAAAAAATAGAGACTGAATTTTGACATGTTCTTTAAATTTTTGATTTCATCTGATTTCTAAGATGTCACTGACATTTGGTTTTTGTTTTTGAGGCTAACTGGTTTTGCAGATTTAGGAAAGAACTAGGAAATTATTTACCCCAACTTATTGGGGTCATAACTTTCTACTCGGTGCTCAAAATATGAATTCATTTACATCGTTGGAAAGGTCTCCAAGGGTACTAGAACAAGTTTTGACCCCAAATTCCACTCTAAATGCCAACAAAAATGTGATTTACTAGGACATAGAAAAAATTAAAAATTTTTGAAAATTTTGATTTTTGGTTTTTCTTAGTTCTAGTTATTGTAAAAGTGTTTTGACACTTAGGGGATGATATAACCCCTCATATGCTACTTTTCTTCATATTTCAGGATGACTAAAATTCCATTGGGATTTAAAACTTACAATCTTAGGACAACTAGCTTTCAATTGGGCTTAAAATTCACTTTTAAAGTTGGTTAAAATTGGACCCACATATCCTCATTTTGCAATATCGGTTTGAAATTGGAAAAAAAAATCAAACGATTTCATTTGGTACTTAAAATGAACTCATTATGCTTTGCAAGGTTAAAATTAATGAGTACTTTCTTTTCTTGTGCGTATTTGTTGTGTTTATCCACTCCCCTTGCACTTCGTGTGATCTTGGGTGAAGAGAAACACACAAGTATACTTTCTTTGCTTGTGCTTACTTAAAGTGTGTATCCTCTCCCCTTGTGCCTTTTAGTGATCTTGGGTGATGAAAAACATCTTAAGTTCCTTTTTCACATTGTGTTACCTTTAGAGGGCCTACCTCCCAACTTGTGAGAGGAAACTACCCAAGCAATACTTTCATTTCGGTCCACTATATAAATAATTGGTGTGACAAAATTCATTAACCAACTGGTGTAGATGCTTTATACCAATGAATTTCTCCCTTAGTACACATGTGATACATAAAAACCCTTATATTTTTCTAAGGGTTGGGAGGCCTCTTAATTGAGTGAATCACTATATGTATAGACACTAGTTTATTCTGAAAATCCTAATTAAGAACCTTTGTTAGTCATGGCTCACCAATTTTATCTCTGAAGTGTATTTTAAGGTAGTGTATTGGAATATCACCATTCCAAGAAGTTACTTACCATGTTTGGTTTTTGGTTAAGACAATAAAACAAATAGGGAAGGGACTCTTTTGCTTGGCATGTCAAGACGGTACATTTCCTTGACATAGCCTATTTGTCCATTCCATCTTCATGGATTAATCATCTCTTAGGGGATGATGGTAAGCCTACTAAGAAATAAGCACCCAATTGAGCTAGGGTTGTAATTGTTTGTCAAACAGTTTAATACTTTGCTTGGTTCCAAAACATCTCAAACACACATCATCAAGTTTCTCAAAATTTCAAACCCTTTGGTTTAAGCATGGATACCCTTTGAAAATTATTGATATTGATGCTTGTCCTAAGGATTATATGCTTAGATACTTCTAAGTATTTTGGCTTATATCTAAATCCATACCTTTCAAAGTTAACCTAGGTAACAATGCCCCTAACTTCATGATTTTCACATAATGGACTTTGTGAAATGAAGGATTTTTTTGACATAGAGATTTTAGTTTGAAATTTAAGCAATACATTGTATGTGGTAAAAATAACTTCATTAATCCAAGATTAAATCAAATGAACACCCCACATTGATGTATGTTCAAACTTTAACTCCTCAAAAATCCAACAAATTGATTCATTTAGATTAGTTTTCATTGTTGCATTGCAAGAACAGGATTCATGGAGATTGACATTCTTGCTTCTCCTCTTTGAATCTCTTGTTCCGAGACTGTATTTGCAGGGGTAACTAGGTTAATCTGAGGGCCACAATATCAATCCCTGCTCTTCTCGGATAGAGAGCTATGAATTGATTTGCAAGGACTCATTATTGAGTATCCTCGCATGCAAGGATTCACAGAAGTATAACATATTTTCAGTTATACATTTTGGCGCCCACCGTTTTTAATTTTTAGTTTTTAATTTAGTTTTTAATATTGCTTCATAAATCCAGCTTCCACTCAGTTTTAGGAAAAACAATTTCTGGGTTTTGTAACCAGGGTTGAAATTCGATCTGGGTATCTTTCATTTTTTTTATTTCTTTCACGGATTTGAAAAAAATAGCTACACAGAAACTGTTGCGCGTCATTTTTTTCACCTGGCTAAAGGTTTAAAAAAAATATTTTTTTATCTTCTACTTCTGGATCAAAAAACGATTTCTGGGTTTTATTTTTTGCTTCAAAAAATTTCTGGGTTTCTGTTTTTGTCTACTCATTATAAACAGATTTTTCAGAAATCAAATTTGAAGATTTTTATGCATGTTTTTAATTTAGTTTTTAATTTTTAGTTTTTAATTTAGTTTAGTTTTTAATCTAATTTAGTTTTTAATCTTAATTTAGTTTAGTTTTTAGTTAGTTTGGTTTAGTCTTTAATTTAGATTTTTAAATTAGATTTTGTTTAGTTTCTAAAATTCAAATTATATTTTTTTAAACTTTGTTAATTTAAAGTAGATTCTTTAACTTTGTTAATTTAAATTAGATTTTTTTACTTTAGATTTTTTAACTTTATTAATTTAAATTAGAATTATTAATTTAGATTAGAATTTTATTTTTAATTTAGATTAGATTTTTAATTTTATTAATTTAGATTAGTTTTGTTTTAAATTTTTAGTTTAGTATTAGATTAATTTAGCTTAATTTTAGTTTTGTTAACTAATTCTTTTTAGATTAAATTTTGACTAGATTAAATTGTTTTAATTCTCGCTCTTCGGTTCTTTTTCACAAAGATAATTAGTTTCTCAAGTAGGACAAATTGTAGAACTTTGAAACGAATTAACGGTTCGACGGCGGTGACACGCATAAAGACTTGAAAACAAACACTTACGCTTGTCAAAGATCTTATTTAAAAAAATATTGTGTTTGTTTTCCCTGCTTTTCAATTCACATAGTCTAATTAGGGCTTCGTTAAAATTATTAGGAGTTTCGATAGTGAGTAGGGAATTTGGCTCTTTGTTACATGGAGGTGATGACCATGGACAAATCCAGGCTCCTGATGATCTTACTAATATGATGAACTCTTAGGGAGCGGAGCAAGGTAGTGAATCTTTAGCACTTTCACTCGTCAGGGGATTATGCTTTTCTCTCATTGAGAGAATCAGAAACCCAAAAGCGTGTGGATTTGGTGAAGTGAAACTAGCTCGGTGATTAAGGTTGTTTAGCATGTTTGGGTAAATAGACGGGCTAGAGAAGTATGCTCTTCTCCTTTTGGGAGAATCAGAAAATCGAAACCCGAATCTGAGCCATGTCCAGTGTCACCTTTAGAGGGCCTGCCAGAAGTTGAACCTCCGGGAACGACCCAAGTGAGTACACACCTATCGCCGGTGATTCCACCTCACTATAATAAAGAATGTCTTGTTGAGTCGAAAGACTACAAGACCATAGTAACTTATTTTCCATGACTTGGACGATCATCATGGAAAAACTCTGTTTATTGCACTGAGTGGTGCCGCTCCGAGCCCTGCTTGCGGGGGTGTGTGATTTTCAGGTGTTGGTGTGGCTGCGAGGCCCGAGCTCTGTATCAGAGGCACCGAAGGTTATTGTGAACGGAAGCCAAGTAAAAACCTCTTAGTTGCCTACCCGGTTCACCTCCGAAAGGAGTCATAATCTTTGCCCAAGGAGGGGGAAGAATCTCTCTGTATGTTGATCATACATAGATTCCCATCATAGGCATATACTTGGACGTTTGGAGGTGGTTGCGACACTGGCCCCTGCTACAAGGGTAACCTTTGAACGTACACTGTTGAGTCCTTGGAAACACCAAAAACACAGGCGCCCTCTAGGGGGTGACACGGCTGTGTGAGGTGCACGTATGCGCATAAGCAATGGGGCAAAGGTTTTGGCTTCTCACCATTTTCTTTGGTAGGGATAGCTATGTGTTTGTTTTTGAGTCTTAAACATTGTCCAAACATCTTCAAACAAGACTCCCCCGATACTATCAAGTTGCTTTGTCCTTGATAGATCTGTTATCGACTACTTTTTTGTATCACAACCTGTCTAATTGAAACCTATGTGCTTGATCAAAATTTGTTGATATACTTGCTTGATCTTTGAAAACAAACAACAAACTGAAATATTGAGTTCTTCGATTGGGTGACTTGTCCCAGTTTTAGAGACCTGTTCTGTATTTCGGGTTTATGTGTCCTTGACCTTTTGAATTAGTGATCCTTGATCTCATAAGCGATTTTGCTTGAGATTGGCAAATTAGGAATTGTTCCTGTCAAATAGATAAATTTTTAGACTCTTTGATAACACACTTGGAGAGTGCTAGTAGTCTCCTTGTCCACCCATTTTCATACAATTCAAACTCAGTACACTTTGTGTAAGTCATCCTCCTGATCCATATGTGCTAGGGTGTTCACCCACGAATTGAGCACCTCTGTGGCAGTGTTGGTTTGCACCTATTTGCAACAGTTCTATTTCACCATCTCTCTCGGACAAGAGAAAACTTTTACTATCCTAGTCTAGTATTGACGTTTCTTAGAATTGTCTATTTACATGAACTCTCCCTTTCATGTCAGTCACAACAAGATATCAAGTGAGCCAAGGAAAGCGACCTCAGATAGTAGTTAACCAACTACCCCCAGTTTAGACTCGTCGAAAGAGAAAGGAAATGGAACCAATATTTGACTAGTCACCTAGGAGTTAGTCTGAAACCTATTTTGACCCAAAGAGCCATTTTAGTGACTTGAGTACCCCCTCAGCACCTTCCCACTCAGGTATGGATATGAGTTATACTGTCACTCAGCAGGAGAGGGAAGCCATGGATCACAATCTTGATGATATCTATGAACAACACAGAAACAACATGATATTTGGAAATTCTTCTCATGATGATCAACCTGGTTCACCTCTCATTAATACAAGATATTTGGATGCCCATCAACGGGATGAAAGGTATAAGAGACGAGCTCAACAAGAACAATGGTCACAACACAAAGACCAAGACAATGAACCTCGTGATGCTCATGTCAATACAACGTATACCAATGACTTGTTCAAATAGTATAGACCAAGCTCACCACTTCAACATACCTCAAGGTTCACAAGTGATAGGCTCAAAAGAATTGAACGTGAAAAGAAATCCTTTCTAAATGAACAAGCTGCAAAGCAAGAAAAGTTTAGACAACTTGAGGAAGAGAGCCAAGCTTTATTGGAAGTACAAAAGAAACTCACTCAAGAGGAGTAAGATAGGCAGTTAGCCCACCAATTAAACAAACAATACAATACAAGGGGTGCTAATAGTGGACATAATTCTCCTCCCTCCACCCCTTCCAGAACACCAAGAAGTAGAAGGCGGTCAAGGACCCCTTCTAGATCTCCTAGTCCTAGAGGAAGAAGGGCCTCTCAGTATGCTCACTATAGGAGGCAAACTCCTCCCAGAAATTCAAGACCACACTCCCAACATGTACATCTTGGTTCCCAACATGGAGGTGGTAACTCACATTATGACTTTGATACTCAAGACTTCATGCGAATACAACAAGAGCCTATCTTCCAACAGTATGTGGAGAGATATTTGGAACAAAACAAAGATAAGTTCTTGGAAAGTCTAATCAACAAGGGTGCCAGAGTCCCTTATAATTTTGATGTGGACAACAAAATACAAAAGAAAAATCCCTCTCAAGAGGAAGAAATCCGCCAAATGAAGCAAATGATGGAGAAAATGATGCAACCTAAGAGCTCATTCTCACTAGACTCAATTTGTCCTAATCCATTCAACAAGAGTGTGAGTATGAAAGATTTTCCAAAGAGGGTGGAATTCCCACAATATGATAAATATGATGGCAGTGGTGATCCACACGACCATGTGCGTTAGTTCTATACTATGAGCTTTGAATTCCATCAAGATGACTCCTATTTGATGAGGTTGTTCCTGTGAGGGAGTCTTAAAGGACAAGCAATGGAATGGTTTACCATCACTCCTCATGCTCTAAGACTTTAGGAGAACTTGTTCATAGATTCGTTCAACACTTCGCATATAATATGTCAAGATCTGTTACTATGTTGGACCTATTCAACACTTTGCATATAATCTGTCAAGACCTGTTACTATGTTGGACCTATCCAACTTGAAACAAAATCAGGGGGAACCCTTTGTTACCTTCTTGCAAAGGTGGAGGAGACAATGCTCTCGGTATCCTAGGATGATCCATGAGGATGAAAAGATTGACATACTTGTTAGTAATTTGGTGCCTGAAATGAGATATGAGATCAAAAAGATAGTCTTCACTTCCTTTGATACCATGATTGAAACTGCATGCCGCATTGAGGATGTTCTAAAAGAACAAGGCATTTTGACCAGACATAACAATAATACCAACAATGGTCAACACAACAATAAGGATAAAGGGAAGAACAACAATTGGAACAAAAAAAACAAGTTGTCAATGATGGAGTTGTGGATTCTTCCCAATCAAGAGATCAAAGTGTTCTTAATTTGACTAAGGCTGTGTAAGCAATGAAGCTTAATGCACCTCCACAACAAGAAAGTAAACCAAGATATCAGGAGAGGCCCAAAAACTAGAAGTGGAAATTTACCAAATTGGGTGACTCATATGAGGATATTCTCAAAACTCTCATTGCCAACAACTTGGCACATCCTCAGGATCCTGCAAAATTTCACATTCCAGATCCTAAGCCACATTGGTGGGATGACAAGGCATTCTATAAATTTCATAATGGACCTGGCCATACTGTTGAAAACTGTTGGAGATTAAAACATATCATCCAAGATTTTATAGAAAGTGGAAAGCTTCAAGTTGATGGCCTAAATACCAATGCTGATCATAAGGCTTTTAAGGAACCTTTGCCTAATTACGACAAGGGGGAAACCTCTAAATCACAGAATGGCAAAGCTACAATCAACTACACCTATACAGCGGCAGAAAATGTGATAAACATGCTTGAAGTTGTGGAGCCAAGTGTTAATATGATAAGGAGTAAGGACCCGCATGGTTATGACTCTCCCCCTATTTTTGACAACCAACCTGTTGTGGTGCTGAGAGGTCCTCATTCTAGGTTATCTTCCCAAGCCCTTAATGCTGTTACCAGGAGTCAAGCCCCTATTATTCTTAGAGGGCCTAGTTCAGGTCCATCCAACAAATACAAGCAAGTGGCATCCAAGAATGTCACTATAAAGTCCGCCACTGCTCCCAAACCAAACTACAATCTTATAGATCAGTTACAGAAAAATCTAGCACAGATCTCAATCTTAGAGCTTCTAGAGTTGTCCCCTAGACATAAGCAGATCCTTGAGGATGCTTTGCGCAAAGCAAATGTCCCCAACAACATTGATATAGACCAATTCCAAGGCATGGTGAATCACATTACTAGCCCACATTACCTCTCTTTCTCTGAAGATGATGAAAAATCCCTAAACCATCCACACAATCTTGCCCTTCACATTGAAGTCATGATTCATAAAACCCGTGTCAGGCGCATGTTGATTGATGGGGGTGCTGGGTTAAATATCTGTACTTTGAATTTGTTAAAAAATTTGGGCTATTAAGAGCAAGTGATCGACACTAGAAATAAGATCACCATAAAGGCCTATGATGAGGTAGAACGAAGTTCTAAGGGGTTGGCTGTCCTTCCTGTTAGGATTGGCCCAGTTGAAAAAGATATCTTGTTTCAAATTGTTGATACTGGACCCCTTGCATACAACATTTTACTGTGTAGACCATGGATTCATGATATGCAGGCAGTGCCGTCTACCTACCACCAGTGTGTTAAGTTCCCCTACAATGGAACAAAAATTTGCATACCAGGGGATAACACCTTATCAATTAACTCAATCTCAGCTAATGTTCATGTCCCTCTTAAAGGAGCAGCAGGAGGATTATGAAACAACTTTAGCAGACTGTCAAAACAAATTTAAGTCAGTAGACCTTGGCATGGGGGGTATCAACTTGACTCTTTTGCAAAGATGCCTGTTTCCCCTAGGACATATGGAAAGCCTTCACAGGAGATGAAACCATCATCTTCAGCAATGACACTATTTGACAAGTTTGTTGAATCCTCAGTACCAATACAAGATGAAAAAGAGGAAGTAGCTATTCGAGATTGGATATACAAAGAGGAGAAATACCAGCACAATGAAAATTTCCCCCCCTTTCCTAAGTCCTATGGGAGAGGATATATTTTGTCAAGAAGATGGGTTATCCAGGATATGTCCCTCTTAGTCACAGGTTAGATGCTAGAGCCGAACCACTCAATCATGATCTTTTTGCACGTAAGTCTAAGAAACCGGTTGGCCTAGGCTTTATGAACAACAATAAATGCACTGTCCCCATTTTTGATAGGCGGGATAGTAAAGATGACACAGAATATGTACCAGATTTGACCAATCAACAAGATATAACAGATGATTGGGTACCTTCAACAAATCTCCTTTGGGAAGATTCAAGAGATTTAATAATTGATAGTCCTCCTATCTCATTTGCAATAGATAGTGACTATATGAATGCAAGATTGACTATGGATAGTGTCTCCATCCCTGCAACGGATGGTGATAATTCAGATAATTTTGTGATTGAGCAAATTGCTAGAGGAGAGGAGCCTCTTCCAAATCTTGAGGCTTCTACATCACGAGGCTCCAACAATAATTTAGAAATAGACTCTCATGAGTTTGAATGGGATTCACTCTCAGATGCAACAGTTGACATGGATATGGATGTTGTCCACGCTTATAGTTCTCAACCTGATGTAACTGATGAGTCATGTGTTAGATTAGAAGATTGGAACCCACATGTCACATTAGTAGATGATTCTTTGCTTGCTAGGATAAATTCTGATTTGGACACTTTAGAGGGAAACTTGACAGATTCCAATTCTACAGTCACCAGAGATGACACCACCTATATCCTTAACCTTGAACCGGTCATCAACCTACCCCTTGTTCACGCCAACCTTATTGATTGGTCTCAATGGTACCAAGAGCCTCAACTCTTGACATTTCACAATGACTATGAGATCACCTACTATCTAAATGCCATTGAACCTATAGTCTCTTCCACCAGTGAACCGGCTACCAGTATGACAGAACCTGACATCAAGTACCTTAGTCACAAGATAAAAAGAAAAGAAAAAAAGAATAAGAGTGCTGATGGCGAAAACCACTATGTGGTGGTGTCAAAACCAAAAAAAAGTAAAAATAAAAGACGTATCCAAAGGTGAAAACCTCCCAGAGGCACCTACGCATGAGGTACTTGATAGTCTCCCAAGCTATTTCCAGGACAAATCATCAGTATTGGTTGAACCTACAGAAGCTGTTAATTTGGGCACAGAGGAAGTTCCAAAAATTGTACACTTGGCTAAATCTTTATCACCTGAAGAAAAGAAAGCCTATACTGAGTTCCTCCAAAAGAAGGAAATTAACTTTGCATGGACATACTCAGACATGCCAGGGTTGGACACTAATCTCATTATGCATCATTTGTCCATAGCTCTAGGTGTGAAACCAGTCAAACAGAAGTTGAGAAAAATGCACCCTCATATAGCTCTTTTAGTGAAAGCTGAATTAGAAAAGCTCCTTGGTGCAGGATTCATTAGAGCCATAGACTATGCTGACTAGATTTCCAACATTGTACCTATTTCTAAACCTGATAAAACCATTCGAATCTGCACAGACTTTAGAGATCTTAACAGAGCATGCCCAAAGGATGATTTTCCACTTTCTAACATAGACATGATAGTGGACATGACAGCGGGATATGAGATCTATTCTTTGATGGATGGTTTTTCTGGGTATAATCAGATCAAGATAGCTCCTGAGGATCAAGAAAAGACTGCATTCACATGTGCCTGGGGTACTTATTGTTGGAATGTCATGCCCTTTGGATTGAAAAATGCAGGAGCTACTTACCAAAGAGCTATGACAACCATCTTCCATGACATGATGCATAAGAATATGGAAGATTATGTGGATGACACCCTGGCTAAGTCTAAGAGAAGAGGAACACATTTGGCTGATTTAGAAGTGATTCTAGATCGCATGGAACAATTTCAACTAAGATTAAACCCAAAAAAATGTGCATTTGGTGTTACTTCTGGCAAATTATTGGGATTCATCATTTCAGCTAAAGGAATAGAAGTGGACCCTGAAAAGGTTCAAGCCATTATAAACATGCCACCTCCCAAAAATATCAGCCAAATGAGGAGTCTTCAAGGGCACCTTCAATCCATAAGGAGGTTTATTTCACAATTGGTAGATAGAGCACAACCTTTCAACAAAAAATTGCATAAAGGTGTTCAATGTGTCTGGAATGAGGATTGCCAAAAGAGCATGGATCAAATTAAAGAATACTTGGAAAATCCTCCCATTTTAATGCCTCCCATTCCAGGAAAACCTCTCATTTTATATGTCTCAACTACTGAATCTTCACTGGGGGCATTGTTGGCTCAATTAGATGAACAAGGGAAAGAAAGGGCCATATATTATATTAGTCGCACTCTTGTTTCTTATGAGGTTAATTATACTAGTATTGAAAAAGCTTGCCTCGCAGTAGTGTTTGCTTCTCAAAAATTGCGACACTATATGCTCGCGCACACCATACACCTCATATCAAAAATTGATCCTCTCAAATACTTGCTCGGTAAAGTTGCTCTCACGGGTAGACTTGCTAAATGGATGATGATTCTTTCTGAATTTGACATAGAGTATATTGAGTGCAAAGCAATCAAAGGCCAAGCTATTGCAGATCAACTGGCTAATTTCCCTATTCAAGATAATATGCCCATTCAAGTCAACTTTCCAGATGAGCATCTTATGTACATGACTGAAAGATCTTGGAAACTATTCTTTGATGGTTCCTGCATGCAAAATGGTTCTGGAGCTGGTGTGTTGTTTGTTTCTCCTCATGGGTATACTATTCCTAAATCTTATAAGTTACTCTTTCCATGCACAAACAACATAGCTGAGTATGAGGCTTTGACAAATGGACTAAAAATGGCCATAGAGTGGAATATCACAGAACTACATATCTATGGGGATTCTCAGCTGATCATCAACCAAGTCAATGAACAATACCAAACAAAAGATGACAAGTTGGTACCTTACAAAAAAATGGTTGATTCATTAAAACGGTATTTTACTTTTGTCACCTTTCAGCAAATCCCTAGGGCTGAAAACAAAGCAGTTGATGCTATGTCCACCCTTGCTTCACTTCTTCAGTTAGGGGAACATGAGTCCAGATATGAATTCCTGGTGGAAGAGCTACGATATCCCATATTTGACTCACCCGAAAGCCATGTCATTTGTACCCTTGTCAATCATGAATCCTCCCGCTATGGTGCTATTTACTCATATCTTCGTGATGGCATCATCCCCGATACATTTAACTGATCTGAAAGGAGAAACCTTATCCACAACGCCTCTCGCCATTCCCTCATCTCTAGTGATTTGTATAGGAGGGGTCTATATGGAACACTTCTTAGATGCTTAGAAAAGGAGGAATCCGATCAAGCGCTAGTTGAAATCCACGAGGGCATATGTGG
Organism: Sequoia sempervirens; assembly: GCA_007258455.2. Lineage (NCBI taxonomy): Eukaryota > Viridiplantae > Streptophyta > Pinopsida > Cupressales > Cupressaceae > Sequoia > Sequoia sempervirens. The sequence continues at coordinate 94,872,845 of VDFB02000017.1, read as the reverse complement.
AGGACATTCTAATGGTCTTTCCATGGCTAGAAGGTTGCTTAGGGCAGGGTACTATTGGCCTATGATGCAGATAGATGCAGTAACATTTGATAAGTCTTGTGAAAAATGTTAGAAACATGGACACCTGATACATGCTCCAGGTAGGGAGCTAATTCCTTCTATATCTCAATGGCCATTTAAGCGATGGGCCTTTGACCTTGTTGGGAAGATTCATCCCAACTCATCAGGTGGGCATAAGTTCATTATCACTGCTACTGACTACTTCACAAAATGGGTAGAGGCTGTTCCACTTTCTATTTCCTCAAACAAGACAGTGTCTTTATTTATTTTAAACCATATCATCTGTCGATATGGAGTGCCATCTGAGATCATCACTGACAATGGAGGTCAATTCAAAAATAAGGACCTTAAAGAACTCTACCAAAGATTCAAGATAAAGCAACATTGGTCCTCCATTTACTTCCCTCAAGGAAATGGTCAGGCAGAGGCTTCAAACAAAACCATTCTCAAGATTTTGCACATAACAGTTCATAAGAATGGTAGAGACTGGCACCTACAGATAAATCCGGCCTTGTGGGCCTATAGAATGAGTATTCGTACTCCAATTGGGGCTACTCCTTTTGCCGTCACATACGGCGCTGAAGCAGTGTTGCCTTTAGAGGTTGAGATTCCATCACTTCGGGTCTCTCTCAAAGGTCTAGTTATAGATGAAGACTATCACGCCATGAGATTGCAAGAATTGGAACTTCTTGATGAGAAGCGTAAAGCATCATTTGACCATATGAGGGTCTATCAAAAGCGGATGTCCAAAGCCTTCAACAAAAAGGTTGGCCCTAGAGAATTCCAAGTAGGAGATCTTGTCCTGCGAGAGAATCCTAAGAACCAACAGAATCGAGAACAGAAGGGAAAATTCAAACCTAATTGGCTTGGACCCTACATCATCACAACAGCTTTTGGCACAGGTGCCTATCTACTATCTACTGAAGAGGGGAGCAGCTCCCTGAGCCTATTAATGTTTTGCACCTGAAGAAGTTCTATCCTTGATGCTGTTCTGTTTGGGGGAATCCTTTGTATATAATTATGACCCTCAAAAAAGTTCCAAAAAATTGATATATGATCTGAAAAAAAAAAAATCAAAAAAATTCAAATATGATGCTGAAAAATACAAAAAAAAAAAAATTCTTCCAAGTGGTGAAAACCCCAGGAAGCTACTTGAGGCCTTTGCATCCCTATTTCTTAGCATGCATCCTCGACATAGCCTTTCTCCATCATACCTTGTCCTTATTTCCTTGGTTTGGAATTGGTCTTTGTCTTTGTCTAGGGGCATCACTGTGTTAGATTTGGTCTCTTGGATATGCTTGTCTTTAGGACACCTCACAAACGGTGTTTTTCAACACCAACCCAACTGTGTTTTTCAACACAACCCCTGACATTGTGTGTTTTTCAACACTTATCGGTTTGGTCTTATCCAGTTCGGTCATGTGATCTTACCTACTTGCAAGCATTTGATCCTTATCCTCAGAACTCAGTATCAGTTTACACACTTAAAATTTTTTTAATTGCAACACTTAATGCTTGAGATATGCCATGATCTTTTCTTTGTGTGTTGACTGATATTGATTTTCGTTGAGTGTCCTTGTCTAATAAGTCTCTTCGTGATGTATAGCTAGAGGACTTGGGGCATGGGGCATGTTTTTATTTGCTTTTTGCTTGTGGGTGTTGTCTTGAACCTCTTCAGTGTCTCTTGTTGTCTCCTTGACACACTTAAGAGATTTATGGCATCATCCTTGAATGTTTTTGCACAACCATTCTCATGGTAATCCTGGCATTTATGTCTTGATGTGAGTGTGGTTTTGCTACATTAAATTGGGTAAGCTAACATTGTAGTCATCTTGACCTTCATGTCTTCGATGCTCATGTTAGAATCTTTCCACATTCCAAGCTGATATAAATCACATTCATATCTTCATAGTTGCATTTGTGACTAGTGATGATTGTGTGATTGTCCGATGTCCGGTAATAATGGCCCAATGATGAAAATAAGTTCTCTTACATTCTCTAATGAATGATGAACACACAAAAACCTATGTTACCCTATTGCAAGTACACCTTTGCATTTTCATGTAGCTTGCATTATTTAGACTTCATGTTAATTTGCACTTTTAGGCTATATTATGGGTTTGAGAGGGTTTCCTTCATCTTTCTTGTGGATTTTTCATCAACTGTGATCATGTTCTTCATTTCCTTATCTTATTTTGTGATCTCAATCAAAATTCCCTATCTTAAATAGTTGATTGATTTTGATGCATCCTCTTTATTGAGGCAGATTCTCTTCCTTCTCTCCATTTCTTTCCATTTCTTCCAAACTTCTATTTTCCATTCAATTTCACCCCACTTCTTTTCTTCTAATTCAACCTTAGGGCATAATGTTCTTGCTGATCTACCTGGGTTCTGTGATTCTTATATTTTTCATCTTACATTAAGAACCTTATCTTTTGTTTGATTTGATCAAATTTTTCAATTTATTATTTCTCCTCTATCTCATTTCGATTTCGATCACGAGGGGGCAGTACCTATCAAACTTCAATCCTTGATTCAATTTTATCAATTTATCAATTGCTTCTCTTGGGGAAACCTTGCTTGAGATTCTGATCTCTCACTTTGGATGTGATCCCGAATTGACCTCATGTTCAAAGGCCTTTTGTTTATGTTTTTCCAAATGTGATCCCGAGTTGACCTCACATTTGAGTTGTTTTGTGATCCCAAATCGATCTCACATTGCAACTTCATTCTTTGACTGCATGTGATCCCGAGTTGACCTCACATTAGTCAAAGAGGGGAAAACGTATGCAACCTAAAATGGTCACCTAGACTTTGGGACCCATTTATTTAATTTGTCAACATCAATTTTCTGAATCAATGATTGTCGCATTTTCAAATCAAACTTCTTAATCAATTCATAACTATTTCAAATGTTTCAATTTTCCCTAAGGTTTGAATGCTTCATTAATTTTATTTAATCAAAAGAAATAAATCCATTTTAATAAATAAAATAATGTTATTTAATTGAAGTTAATATTACTTAAATAAAAATGATGCTATTTTTAATTAAATAATTTTATTTTATTTTATTAATATTCATTTCTAAATTACATAATCTTATTTTATTTTATTAAAAGAGATATTATCATCTTAAATAAAATAAAATAAATGAAATATCCTCTCAAGAATATCCTGTGATGAAAAGGGAAACAAATCAGTTAAAAGGAAATAAACTAAAAAAAGAATTCCAATCAAGATTTGTTTCTATTTTTCTATTTATCCCATTGTTTCGAATTTGCCTTCAATTCCACTTTTGCCTATAAAATGAGCCCTCTCATTCTCATTTCAAAAAAGGAGAATCACGAATTTTTACATCAGACTTATGCTACAATTTTTTTTGAATTTTATCATTTGAGATTACACATTAGTTTGATTTTATAAGCATCTTAGTTTTAAAGCATATAGTTTAATATTACATTTTAGCTTAATCTTCATAGTAGATTAATTTGCAAAGTAATTCATTTATGGCATTGCATGTAGATCAATTTTCATTTCAATAAATTAGTTTTGTTTATTGCATTTTATAGTCATTTAGATTAGTTTTCATTGTTGCATTGCAAGAACAGGATTCATGGAGATTGGCATTCTTGCTTCTCCTCTTTGAATCTCTCATTCTGAGACTATATTTGTAGGAGTAACTGGGTTAATATGAGGGCCACAATATCAATCCCTGCTCTTCTCAGATAGAGAGCTGTGAATTGATTTGCAAGGACTCATTATTGAGTATCCTCGCATGCAAGGATTCACAGAAGTATAACATATTTTCAGTTATACAACTATGCCCCTAACTTCATGATTTTCACATAATGGACTTTGTGAAATGAAGGATTTTTTTGACATAGAAATTTTATTTTGAAATTTAAGCAATACATTGTATGTGGTAAAAATAACTTCATTAATCCAAGATTAAATCAAATGAACACCCCACATTGATGTATGTTCAAACTTTAACTCCTCAAAAAGCCAACAAATTGAGACAAGGAAAATATTGCATAACATTGAGTCCAAGTTTCATTTTACCAAAATCATTTGAGTTCCATGGTCCAAATCATTGAATTCTATTGTCAAAATCATTTGAGTTCTATTTTACCAAAATCATTGAGTTCTTGGAGTATTATCACTTTAGAGGTATAACATTTTTCTCACTACCTTGGTCTTGCAAAACAAAGGTCCACTTTAGGTTAATATTATTGGGTCAAACATTTCATACACCCTTTATCATATTTAACATTTCACTTCACCAAAATTTATAAACTTTTGACACACCAACACTTTTTTGATTTAGACATCTATCAAACCAATCCCCTAACTTAGCTATGTTGTATGTGAAATTGATCCTTTTCCATGCACTTAGTTGAGTTTTTTTATCACATTTAGTGGACAAATTTATCTTGAAATTCGTAAGTCTACCTTCAAGATTTATACATTCATTGACACCTTTCATCAAAACATCAAATCTCTTTGTCTAAAAGTGTTGTACCAAAAATTTTCAAAGATCACTCCCCATATCATTCAAATTTTTCATATTCCATTCACATCATTGTTCCAAAACAACTTAGAGGGTCCCTTCTACCAAAATTTGAGTCAACTAGAGAGTATTAAAATTATAAATATCAACACACCTCTCCCATCGTTGATATACAATCTATGGTTGCAACAAGATCACAAAACAAGAGAATCATGGAAGAAACCAAAGTCCCATCCACCACAAGTGATCCAAACTCACAAGAATTTGATCCAAGGAGTCATTCCACCTGTTCACAACAACCCCAAGATCCATTAGGACCGTATGAGGTAGAAGATGTCACAAACAACCGATTTGAGCTTACTAAAGAAGAAATCCTTGAGTATAAACAAGAACATCAAGCCTTAGAGAAAGTGGCTTCAATTCCCCCATATTTTGTCACACAAGCCTTGGCACAAGTTTTGAATCCATCTACAATTCAACCAAATCCATCCCTTGTTCCCAGTCAACCCTTAACATTTAGTCTTGCAACTAGACTAGGAACCAACCTTGGTCTCACTTCATGTCTAGGAACAAACACAACTTTGGGTATTAAAAACATGACCATTCCATTAACCACCAACCTTCCCCAAAACACAATTTAGACATCAACATTTGGAAAATCACTTACATTCCATGACACCACAACTACCTTGACATTTTAAGTGCAACCATCTTCATCCATCACCACAAATACCCCAAGTGTGCCTAACGTTACACAAGGTAATGTGAGCCAAGTGCCTCAAGTAGGACAACAAGGGAAAGTTAACAGCCTCACACAATGTCAACCCTTGAAAAGTGGTTCCAACAACCCCATTGACACATTGAAACAAGTGGTTACCTAAACTACTCTATTCAATCCACCATCCACATTAAACCAATCTATCATCAACCCAAATCAAAGCAACTCGTTGATCACAAATCCCATCAACCAAGGTAATTCCTTGGTCCCTCATCAAACAAAACAAGGGAATCCTCAACACATTGGTCAAGGGAACCTTTCTAGTCAATTGATCCTAGGTTCCATCATGTTCTTTACCATTTGTCCCTCAAATCATGCAAAATCAAATGGGGTCCCAAATCTACATTCCTCCCTCCAAATCAATAATCTTACAAGGAATGATAGCACAAAACAACCCACAACAATATCAAATCAATCAAAAACTCATGATAATCCAAACTCCATCCCAACAACAAAACACTTCCATGTCACCAGAACACAAATCTCACACTCTAGCTTTACAACAAGCACAATAGGCTTCCCAACAAGCATTGCAACATCAACAAGCTCAAGCTCAAGCCCTACAATCACAAAAATCTTATCAACAAGCCTTGTAACAACAAAAATCCTTAGTCACACAACAATAACATCAAGCTCAACAACAAGCCTTAGTCACACAACAACAACAAGAAGCTCAACAACAAGCCTTAGCTACACAACAACAAAATCAAGCCCAACAACAAGCCTTAGTCACACAACAACAAAAACAAGCATTCCTACCCCAACAATATGCACAACAACAAAAAGTGCTTGTGCAACAACAGAAATAACAAGGTCTATACTATAATCCTCAACAAAACATTGTCAATCCAAATATGTTAGGAGAATATACACCTCTACTACCATCACCCCCATAGTATCAAACTCCACTGTACACACCATACAACACCCCATTATATCAAAATGCCACTTAAACTTCATCCACCATCCCATTAAACACACCTTATGCTCCACCATCAAACCATCAAGATGATATGGCATCACAAATTAAGGCGCTATTGCAACAAATGCAAGAAATTAAAATGGGAAGAATGAAGAAGCCCCATAGACATCAAAAGTTGTGTCCATACCCATTAGATAGAAACATCACAATGATACCTTTCCCTCCCAATTATGAGGTTCCTAAATTTGATAAATACAAAGTGAGAGGAAATCCTATGGATCACATCAAATAATTAAACATCATGTTTATGGAGGTTTCCTATAATTATTCCTCTTTGATGCACCTCTTTCCACTAAGTTTGACAGGCTAGACATCGATTGGTTTTCACAGTTACCTCTAGGTACCAATACCTTCCAAGAAATCATCCATATATTCATAGATCACTTCTCCTTCAATCTTGTCATGGATGTAAGCTTAGAATAGTTATACACACTCAAGTGAAAAAAAGGAGAATCATTCGCTAATTTATTGTAAAGACGGAGACAAAGAGCTAGTAAGAGCAAGCAGCCCATTCGTGATGAACATGTTGGTTGTTTTCAATGAACCAATCAAATCTTGCCAGATACCTATGGGTTTTCTATATTCAATTCTTGAATATCTGCAAGATAATTGTCCAACCAACGAGATATAGCACCAATCGCTTTATCTCTTGCACTTCGAGCTCTACAAAACCTAGGAGGGTGGTCCCACAATGTATATTATACAATTCTTTCAAACAACTCACATATACATTGCATAATCAAGTAGATATATTCTCACCAATGACTAATAAGATGAAATTCTCCAAGAAGTTGGCATTTCCTTAAATGAATTATACATCCTAACCTAAGAATATAAGATAATACAAACCACAAGAAATCAAAGATAGATCAATGATTATTTAAAAGGATGTTCTCAAGTCGGGTAATTGGAACCATGAGAAAGACATAAGGGGGTTAGGATTAGTGCCATTATCTACGGGCTAGAGTCTAAGAAAATTGAAATATAAGGTATATTTAATTTTGAACATCCATGATCTAAGTTATATTACTTTACAATTCACAAATATGTAACCAAATTCTAAAGACTACTTATTAGATCCAATCACCTGCACACAAATTTATGATTTGATTTAAGAATTTTAACCCATTCCATGAACTAGAGCTAAAACCAAAACATATATCAAACTACGAAAGCGATGACAATTAATGAAATGATCTTTGATCAAAATTTTCATTAATAATTTGAGTACATATCTAAATGGAGAAACTATAGACTCATAAAACTTCCATTATTATTCAGATATGCTCAGGAACCATAAATTTAACAAAAATTACTATCTAGACTCAAAGCATTAGACAAATACTTAACATATTCACTCTATGTTCTCAATTTTCACAATTCAATTCTAGAATTCAACAAAAGACCTGCACAAATGGCCTTGAATGAAACTTTTAGGAAGCTCCAAATGTAGACTCCTTTCAGTGGCTACTTTCTCTACATATTCTGTAGCTTTGGCTCTCCACAAGAAATCTCTAAATGAGGGTGTTTCAACAAAGGAGACATCTTTCATAAACTCCTTACAAGCCTCTATCCTCAAGTCATCTACACTATTTAGACCACTGATATCAATTTTTCCTAGCCTGAGACTGCTTTATCCTGAATTGAGGCAACTACCCCTACAGGGGGAGGCATTCCTTGTTACATATCCTCAGGAGTGACAAAGATATCATCTTCATCTATATTAGAATACTCAACCACTCCTCTTGCCTCAGTCCTTTGTTTCTTAAGGGGTGGTTGCTCGAATGGAGCAAGACTTCCTGGAGGTGAATCAAGATCAATTACAGGTGGCAGAACTTACCTTGGAGGTGATGGAATTGCACTCTAAGGAGAAGCTACCTTTGATCCCTTAGAAGTGATAGGGGTTGGAAAGGTTTGTTCTTCATCCATCGCTTTCTTCCTCCTGGAGTATATTCTTATTTTCTTGGGTGGTTGGTAAGTGGGCCTTTCTTCTAATGCCATAGAAGTATCTTTTTCAACAACTCTTTCTTTTCCTTTATCTGTAACCTCTCATTGCTCCTTCAATATACCAACTATATTTTCAAAATTATCCATAACATACATGACCTAGATAAATTCATTAGTTATATTTGGCAAAGGATTATAACTGGGATCCCTCTTCCATTTTTCCTCTACCATCTTCATGTAAGCAAGATACTTAGCTTTCCTTTCATCCTGTTATGGAAAGCCAAAAATATTCCTGATGACATCTTCAAGATAATATAAATTGTGCACAAAATTACCAAGCCTTTAATGTACTTTTAATTTAGTGATAAAACCCTTAGGATGATGATTCCTTGGGCGTACAGTCTCCAACTTGTAAGGAACTAGCAGATGCACTAATTCCCTCCATGCCCCTTTTTCCATAACATAATCAGTAAACGCTATCCGCTCTGGAAAGAATGAGCCCTTCTTCACTGTATTAGGTAAATGTGCTGCCTGGGAAACTCCTAATTGCCTCATGATTTCAAGGAATCCTATCCTTAATGGCACATCTCTTGGAAAAACATATGGATCCAAATTGTTGCCATATACTTTGAAGATTGTTTTATTAGGGTATAAAATTGAGTCTACCCAATTGTGACTCAAATTTAGGTATGGCATCATCTCCATAGGTCTCAAGAAGTCATGAATTTCTTTGGGAATAATTGGTGGTTCATATATTAAGGACCTCTTTATCTTTGATGCAAAAGCATTCTAAAACATCACATAGTTATATTTCTAGTCATCATTATCTAGAATCTGGGTCCAACATTGAATAGGAAAATCAACACCTTCTGCCTTCCTTCTCAAATTTGTCTTTCTCAAAAACCTTCTACCCTTTATGCAAGAACATATGCATTAGTAATGAATAGAACCAAAATTTTACCCATTTTTTCTCTTCCTTCATCTCAATCAAACCCTTATGGATATGTTTTTTCAGATAAGTAGCATAATCATAGACTATGTTGTAAGTTGGGTCCTACAGATGTGTTGCTAGATAACTGTATTCTCTCTGCAATTTTTATATGGAGAAAAACTGATGATTTGGCACAAATAATATATAGTATTTCCGAATTAACTAGAAAAATAATTCATTGGGAAGGGCTCAAGCTCCTTCTCACCAATTTTGATCTACTTTCTATGCTTCCTGGTACCAGTGGTAGCAGTATGCAAGGGAAACAACTTTTTTTTGATGAATACCTTGGTATTCTCATGTTACTTCCTAATATTATCCATATCAAGAGGAACCAAATCTTGAATCCACTCATGCAAATAAAAAACATCTTCAATTTATTTCCTAGTTATCTTTACCATATCTTTCCCATCAAATGTTCTAACAACCCTAGAGATCAGATCGTATCTTGAGGTGATATCCTTTAGAAGATCAACATACATATACATGTTGGGAACAATTGATTTTCCCATATCTAGCCTCCAAGGGTTACAGAGAGGAACTCCAAGGTTCATGTTCCCAAACTAATGCTGAAAGAGTTGCAATCTAGTATAAGGCAACTCGACATCCTTAATGAAGCACTCTTTATCCATCACTCCCTCTCTAATAGTAGGGACATACAAAAAGACATTTCCTTTGGGTTTCTTATTTGTATAGGATGGTAACAAGTCAATTAAATCCCTGGAGAGTGCTCTAGACTGGGCCGAAGGGGTGGAAATTTGTACTTTGGGAGCCATGAATTTTAGGCAGACTAGGGTTTTGACAAGAAAAATTCCAACTACCAACCTCCTAATTCAAACCTATGGCTCAAAACAAATGTTAACTCTAAAAATTTTTGCAGGGTTATGGCCTTTTAAAGATGAAATTAACCCTAACTCTAAGAAATTAAATTAGAGCAATAAAACACATTCAACTAAAAGAAAATTGAAAGCCAACCCTCATTCAAAAAACTAGAAAAAGCATAAAACTGTGTTTATCGTACTTATATCTTTAAATCACAATAAACCCTAATGCTGGTTGGGACGAATTTTGCAAGTTGCTTCTTTTGATTTTTTGTATTGCTCCAGACACATCTTCAAATCTCAATTATGCTAAAACTAACCATATACACATATTTTGAAGACAATTGAGTAGATTTATGAGTCACCTCCTCCATTACTACTCGCTTGCATGAAGAAAAACAATTACAATAGGTGTACTCACAGTTTTGAATGTGCACCATTGATCTTCAGCTAAGATGACCATATTAAATGACTTAGATTGATTCAATTACATTTGAATTTCATCGTTGTTCCAGCTTGAACAACTAGCCAATAGAAATATGCTGAATGGATCCTCTTTCATGTACTTGTGGGCTCCACCCGCCATTAGTCATAGGACATACGTGGTGACTTCTCATGGTTCTTGTAGCCTTTAACAAGCTTGCATCTTCTCTTCACGAGATGGTAGGGAATGGTAGCAATCAACTCTTCCCTCTAAATAATCACCGTTGATCATAGAACTTTGAGCATCCAAATGAAAAGTGATGGCAGGGTCAGTACCTGTGATTAAAAACATGTCAGCATCTTGCAGGCCATGCAACAATGAAAGAGCCGTCACTTGGGATTTCCGAGCCAGCGAGGAATGACTCAGATTAAGTCCCATGATCTGATGATCATTAATCCTTCACATGCAACAAATTCAGTTATAAAAGAGGGCCATGACTAGGCTGAATTTTTTTTTCCCTTGAGGATAAATTACTTAGACTTAAGTCATTTATGAGTGAAAGAATAAAGCCCGACTTTGGGAAAAATAACCTAGGAAAAGGGTCTGGTAAGGAATGATTGAAGGTGACCGAGTAACCTAGGAAAAGGGTCTGGTAAGGAATGAACAATGATGGCTCAAATGGAAATGTAAACTATCAGCAACCGAGCAATCCAAGTCAACGTAAGATTAAAATGCCCAAGTTTTGTAAGTAAAGCATTTGAAAGAAATGTTATATAAGTAAAACCTTAAACCCTATCTGTGGGAAACATGTGACATGTCATTACCAAGCACAAGGGGACCTCAAAATGTTAAAAATTTTAGGGGCTCCATCAGTGGCTCATGCTCGAGGATGCATACCCCTGGTGGGTATGGCGAGAAATAGATCTCTTGGTGAAGTAGACCAAGCACAGAGGAACTAAAAAAAAACTAGGAGCTCACCTGAACAAGGTAAGTAGACATAGCAGAAAGCAAACACACCAAACCATATGTACAAAATTTACAGGACTATATAATGTACATGGAAATATAACCTATTTCTTGAGAAATAGGGTTTCATGAACTATCCATGTATTGGCAGTTCAAGAAATTCACCTATTAGTGATTGTAGAAAGTAAGAATCTTCCCCATGAGTGTCAGCAATCAAATAAGGCCCAAGCCATAGGGGGTCAAACTTCCCATGCTTTCCTTTGTCCTCCAATCTTGTGTTCCACATCAAAACCATACACCCTACTTCAAATTTCCTCTGAACAACCCTTTTGTCATAAAAGTGTTTGACTTGGAGCTGTAGCCTCTCATTTCTCTTGTGAGATTCTCTTCTCATCTCATCAAGCTCAGTTAACTCATCCATCTGATTCTGCATCTCATCATAGATATCAATATCATACTCTTGAAAAAATTTATACATTTTGATCAAATTATTGTGTGGTATTCTAGCTTCAACCCCATACACCAAATTAAAAGGGGATTGTCCAATGACTTTCTTCATTATGGTTCTATCTTCCCATAATTCCAATTGCAATTTCAAATCCTAGGCTTTCTTATTCTTCTCAAGCATTTGTTTTATGATCTTCATAAGGCTCTTATTACTAGACTCAGCTTGCCCATTCCCCTGGGGATGGTATGGGGATGAATAAGATACATTTATGCTATGTTGGTTGCAAAAATCCATAAATTCATCAAACCTAGAGCACATAGCATTATCAGAAACAATTCTCTCTGGAACACCAAACCTACTCAGAATATTATTTATCAAAAAATCAATGACCACTTTATTGGTTGCTTTTCTGGTAGGAATAGCTTCAACCCACTTCATGAATTAATCAGTTGCAACCAAAATCCAAGCATGTCCTCCACTGGATTTCACTGACATTTCTCCAATAAAGTCAATACCCCATCGTTGGAAGGGGGTTGGTGCTGAGACTGGCCTAAGTCATAAGTTACTTGAAAACTTTAGTTTTCTAGTAAACCTCTGACAAGCATCACATTTCTTCACAAACCTATGTGCATCTTTGAACACCATGGGCCACCAAAAACCTACTCTCAATACCTATTTTGTAGTAGTCTTAGCCATGTAATGACCTCCACATACTCCCTTGTGCATTTCAATTAGTAGATCTTTTGCTTGGTCACCATCCACACATCTTAGAAGCACACCCTCTGGGCTTCTCCACCAAAGTTCACCATCAAAGATAACATACCTAATTCCTATAGTTTTAAAGTTCTCTTCTCATTTTTTGGCATGCCATCAGGGCATTTCATGGTCTGCAGATATTCAACTATCCTTCTGTACCAGCCACATGTCTACATATAATAGATGAAAGCAACATTTTCTTGTTCAACTTCATTAATTTGGTTGGCCTTCAAATTAGTTTCAGCCAAGATTTTGGCTAAACCTTGGCCTCTTACTAGCTTCATAATTTGAATATCTATGTTGAACTCTTGGATTCTATTAATCCACCTACATCTCTGACCTGTAGTTTCTTGTTGATTAAAAATGTCCTTGACTGCTGCACTTGGAACATAAGCCACCATAGTTGCACTGGTCAAATATGTTATAAAAATTTTAATAGCCTTAACTAAGGTATAAGATTGCTTCTCAGTGGCGTCATACTTGAGCTCAGTTGCTTGCAATGACTTGCTAACAAAGGAAATTGGCTGTTCAAAAATTTCATCATTTTTCTGTAACAAAACTGCCACTACAATATGAAAAGAGGCAAATGTAAACAATTGGAATGGCTTAGAATAGTTCAGAGTCTTCAAGATAGGTGCAGCTTTAATAGCATCCTTAATGGCTTGAAAATATTTGAGAGGCTCTTTTAACCATACCATGTTTTCTCCTTTCTTGAGCATCCTCGAGATAGGCCTAACTATCTCTACAAAATTAGTCACAAACCTCCTTATAAAGTTTATCTACCCAAAGAAAGATTGAATCCCTTTAACATTCTTTGGTGGCGTAATTTTATCTATAACTGCTACCCTTTCAAGATTAATCTTGATTCCATCTTTTGAGACAATGTGCCCTAGAAACTTACCTTCTTTGACTCCAAAGGCATATTTCTTGGGGTTCAACGAAATACCATATTCCAAAGCTCTAATGAAAATTTTCTTGAGATGTGAACAATGATCCTCCTTCTTACTGTGAGTAGTAAGGTCATCGTGGTAGATAGCAAGAAAACAAATCTATGAAATCAACAAAAGCCACATCCATGACTCTTTGAGAAGTGGCGCTAGCATTTATCAGGCCGAAAGGAATCCTCACATAAAGATAAGTCCCCCATGGTGTGGTAAATTTTGTTTTGTACTAATTTGATTCCCTCACCACAACCTGGTTATAACCTAAAAATCCATCCATCATAGAAAGTAGTTCACAACCTGTTACCTTTTGTAACATTCCTTCCATGTTAGGTAAGGGGTAATTATATTTCAAGGATGCAACATTAAGGTTCCTAAAATCCACACACAGTCTTAAGTCACCATTCTTTTTTCTGACTACAACCAAATTGGACACACATGAGGAATGTCGTATAGGTTTAATAATTCCCACATCACTCAGCTTAGCATGCTCCTACATTTTAGGCCTCAAGGTAGGAATAATAGGTCTTTATTTTTGCCTGAAAGGCTTTGTGTTAGACTTCAATGGGATCTCATGCTAGAACAGTTCTTCCCTGTAGGCCTTTAGATCATCATAGGACCATGCAAATACATGTTTGTATTTCCTTAATAAGGAAATTAACATAGTCCTCACATGTGGCTTCATTTTTTTACCAATATACACCTTCTTAGGAGCATTTTTTGTTCCCAAATTTATCTCCTCCAGGTCTTCTTAATGTGTAGATGCTTTCTTAGCATTTGATCTATTTGTTCCATCAAAGAACCTTTCAATTTCAACTAACCCCTTGGGAATTTGATTTGTTTTCAACTAAATTATCTCGTTCCCAAACAATGTCTCCTTTCCATCAATTTCCACCACATATGAACTAAATTCAATCTCTTGACTTTCATACTAGTCAATGCAGTACAAGAACTTCAAAATGTCATTGTCATCCTCAAACACTTGCCAATTGCAAATGTTGTTAGGCATCATAGGTCGTGTTTGTACCTCAATTCTTGAGACACCATCAAAAGTCACATCATCTAGCTTAATTGCAATGTTAGCCAATAAATCTGCTCTAACATTTTGTCCTCTTTCTATCCAATCTATACCAAAATCATCAAAAGTCTCAATAGTGTCCCAAACCTCATTCCTATATTGTCTCAACCTTTTGTACTTATTGAAAAACCTAGACTTGACTTGGGAAACTACTAGCTTAGAATCCCCAAATACTTTTAACAATTTTATCCCATCTTTGGAAGCTAACTTCAAACCAAGTAATAAAGCCTCATACTCAACAAAATTATTTGTACATGCAAATTGCAACAAAAGGAGTACTTGAAAGTCTTACCTTGTGGAGAAATAAGAATGAACCAAACACCTGATCCCTCCTTTGAATATGCTCCATCAATATATAGAGTCCATAGAGCATCTTCCTATGGTGTTTGCAAGACCTCTTTAACAATTGGTGCAGGCTCAAATTCTTCTTCTTCTTGCTTTAGATCTTCCAAATGAAAGGTGTCTATACCAGTGTCCACAAAGTTAATTATTGGGGGCTCCTCTGGCTCTTCAATATGCTCAATCATATGCCAAAATATTGATTCTCTAGCAATTTTGACATCCTTCCGATCAATTGAGAATGTACCAAATGACAAATCACATTGCATACTTACTCCCATAGAAGCACACCATTGTATTGATAGTAGCATTCCATAAGTTGGTGGAATATCCACCACTATGACACTCATGACTAGCTCCTTTTCAAGAAATGCAACCAGTTTGTATGGGACTTTATAAATTACCCTGATAAGAGGTACCTCTCTAGAATCCATAGCATAACACTTTCCATAGGTGCTATCAACCTTTAAGCCCATTTCCTCCATTATCCTGACTGGCATAACATTATTTGAAGCACCAGAATCTATCATAAAATTCTTGAGTAGTTTCCCGTCAAGGCTCAAAAAGAAAGGATTGACTAGACTAGGATTTGTAGTGATGGTGGTTCCTAAGTAAATCTTAGGGTTCTCATTAATTATTGTCCCTACCTTAGTATCCTTTTCTTGAATCTTACTTATTTCAAGTGCATCATCCTCTACTTTATGTTTTCTACCCCTAACAATGCTATTAATGAAAGCTACTATTTTGTTTTTATGCTCATCAATCCTCATCATCTCTAGAAATGAGATTGTGATCCAGACTTAAGACAAAACCCAAAACATATCAATGGGAGAGTAACTTGGTAGCTCAAGAAGTACTATTTCCTAAGGGACTACCTTATCAGCTTGCTTATCAATATTTTCGATGGTAGGCTTCAAATATTTTTCCTTTAGATCCTGATGTACAACTTTAGTAGTAACCTTTTCTTTGCTACCTTTCTTAGCCCAAATTCTCATTTCTTTAGTTTCTTTGGTCTTGGTCTCTTCCTTATTATTTTCTGTCTTAACTCCTTTATTCTCTATGTTGTTCTCTTTAATGAACATGCCTCCAGGATGGCCTTGGTTTCTGCTCACCACCCTATTCCTCAGGTGGAGATCACTTCTTGCTTGAACTCTAGTGGCCAATGCAATTGTTTATCTCTCTATTTCCTCATTCGAAGGTCTTCTCAGAGAAACACTACATGCCTCAAGATTATAAGCAGTGTATTCATCTTCTCTTTCTTCATCAGAAAGCACTTGTTGATGGTGTACAACTGCTTTATGTATTTGCACATCCACATCATTTGTGTTAGCATCATCACTAGAAGAATAATCACTCCATTCCAAATTTGACCTAGTCATGAATACATTTGTAGTTTCATCTAGATTTTGGGGAGAATCAGACTCCCCTTGATCATCTTGAGTTTCTTCCAAGGACCTCACAACTTCACATTGTTGTGACAGTGAGGCATCTCACACACTCCACACCATGGTAAGGCCTCAACAACATTTGTAGTATTTTTATGCAAAGGGTCGGGTGTAGCTTGAAAGTTCTTCTAATTATTCTGAACTAGCTTCCCGTTATGCCAATTGGTATGGTAAGGATAATCTTGAAGCCTTAGGGGTCTCTTATTCCTCTAGAACTGAGGTTTTTCACTCTTTTCCTGCTTCTATAACAAATTGAGGACTTGATCCAACTTTTCATCTAGGGTTGTAGCTTTAACTACTTTCTCATTTTGAGCTTTTGAATTCTTCGAAGGCCTAGGGTCATCCCTTCTACCAAATTTACCAAATTCCCTTCTATTGTTTTCAATGTTTATTGCCATCTTGTAGGTTTCCCTCAAGGACTATGGATTCTTGTCTCTAAGTAGTTAACACATCTTAGAGTCATATGCATTATAGTAGACAACCAAACATGCTCTTTTATTGGGCCTCAAGAATCCAAGGACTTTATGTATTTCCTTTTGAAACCTCACATTAAACTCAGTAGCCATTTCATTGTGCCCCTTTGTGATATTATTAAAGTCATTCAACCTAAATCGTGGATCGGTTTGGTCTCCATATTACTCTCTGAAGATTTGAAAGAATGAATCCTTGGAATCAATGCTTGCATCTGGAAAGATCCTATACCAATCCCTTGCATCCTACATTAGGGATTGCATAAATTATTTCATAGCCACATCCTCATCCCACAATTCAAATTCTTCTAAAATACTCTAAAAATATTTTAAGTGGTCTTCACCACTGAGAGCATTGTTTCCAGTAAACTTGGGCACACATTTCCTAGCATTATCTGGCACTGGATTTGGGTATCCAAGAATATTTTTAAAACATAGCTTCCTATACCTATCAGTGTGCAACAATCTCCTCCCAGCAGGTCCTTCTTCCTCATCTTGGTTATCATTATCTCTCCTTCGATCACTATTGTGTCTAGACCTTCTATGTTGGGAATCATGTTGATCATTGAAATGGACTGTTCTAGTTTTATCTTCAAGTTGCAAGGAATAACTAGAGGGGTTGCCAATAGATGAAGTTTTGTTATTATTGTGAGGACTTGAGGAGGATGTGTGGCCTTGAGGGCTATGGGTCTCAGGGATAGGATCCTTCAATGTGGATTCCAAGAAATTGAGCTTCTTTTTCATTTCTTTGTTTACAACAAGTAATTCCATCTCCTTCATCTTCCTATCCAATTCTTCATTTTCTTTCATCAATTTATCCAGTAATGGGACAAAATCATCTTGTGATGTATCTTTCTTGGAAGCACCTTCCTCATTGATTTTTACCCCTTCATTTTCTTTTCTCTCTCCCATAGGTCATTTCCCTTTATCAACATCATGGGATTCATACTTTGTATTTTTGGGAGGGGGAGTAAAATGGATAGAAGTCTTTTCAGTAGTATTATTTTGTGGACTTGTAGAAATATTATCAACTGAGGGATCTACAATGATTTTTCCTACAATCTCTTGCACAACTAGGCTAGGCTCTTGGTCAGTTTGGGCTGCTAATTTGTCTAATGCCTCCATCTCCTCAACCTTCCTTCTTAACATATCCCTCTGCATCATAACATCCCTAATTATCTTCTCCTTCTCTACATTCCTCTTCTTTCTATTTTCATTCCACTTTGAGGCTCTTTGATTGAGCAATTGTATATCATCCAGTACCTCTTCTTCATCTAGCAAAGTAGAATCTCTATTAGATACTGCTACAGTCTCAACTTGGTGGGGAACAACATGATGGGAATATTCATCTCCAGTTAGTAGGTCAGGAGGAACAAGGGTATATGTATGGGAATTTTGGGTCACATATCCTTCAGCTCTAGCATTCCTAGTGCTAGCATTATCATTTTGTATTCTACCCCTTTCTATTCTATCCCTCTCTCTCCTCTTCATGGCTTGCATGCCTAGGTCTGAGGAGTGCTCATTTATAACAAACTTTATAAAAACCTCTCCCCTCTCATTAGAAGTATTATCACTAAAGTCCACTAGATTCCTTTCACATTCTAAACAAGAACTAGAATACATTTCATGTTCAAGGGTGGGATGAGGGGTAGAGTTACCTTTTCCTGCATCCTTTGCTTTTATCCATTTCTTGCGTAAGTTCATATTCTTAGGTAATTCACCTTCCAGCTTATGTTTTGAATGATTCTTCATGTGGCCTCATGTTCCTCTCATTTGTACTTGATTCTTCTTCATGTTCGTCACCTTCTTTTATTTCTTTATAATTTTCTTCTTTACTTCTTTATATCCTTAAACACTGGCTCGCACTAGTGTAGAGATGTCAGAGTCACCACCCAAATACCTTGGGACAAATTAGTAGCAATTTTCTTATGCTCTATGCAAATTTCAATAGATCTTTAGAACCTGAGACAAACTTTGACACATATGATGTGGATTTGCATGAATTTTGAATGCAAGCTTTGAAGACAAATGGTTAGGAAACTTATCAGGAATTAGGTGAAATATTTGACAAAGAATTGAGCTAAATTTAGTAGATGCTTTTATTTAATAGACTCTATAAGTAAATATCACCATAAAACATATTGATCTATTATAAGGAATTATGGAGAACTAATAATTGTAAAGCTTACGTCCCCAGCAGAGTCACCATTTTGTTGGTTGTTTTCAATGAACCAATCAGATCTCGCCAGATACCTATGAGTTTTCCATACTCAATTCTTGAATATCTACAAGATAATTTTCCAACAAATGAGATATGGCACCAATAGCTTTATCTCCTACACTTCAGGCTTTAAAAAACCCTAGAGGGTGGTCCCATAATGTATATTATACAACTCTTTGAAAAAAATCATGTATACATTGCATAATCAAGTAGATATATTTTCACCAATGACTAACAAGATGAAATTCTCCAAGAAGTTGGAATTTCCTTGAATGAATTATACATCCTAAGTTGAGAATATATGATAATACAAACCACAACAAATTAAAGATAGATCAATGATTATTTAAAAGGATGTTCTCAAGTCGGGTAATTGGAACCATGAGAAAGACTTAAGGGGGTTAGGATTAGTGCCATTATCTATGGGCTAGGAATCTAAGCAAATTGAGATATAATGTATATTTAATTCTGAACATCCATGATCTAAGTGATATTACTTTGCAATTCACAAATATGTAACCAAATTCTAAAGACTACTTATTAGATCCAATCAGCTTGCACACAAATTTATGATTTGATTTATGCATTTTAACCCATTCCATGAACCAAAGCTAAAACCAAAACATATATCAAAGTAAAAAAGTGATGACAATCAATGAAATGATCTTTGATCAGAATTTTCATTAATAATTTGAGTACAGATTTAAATGGAGAGACTATAGACTCAGAAAACTTCCATTATCATTCAGATATGCTCAGGAACCATACATTTAACAAAATTTACTATCTAGACTCAAAGTATTAGACATATACTTAACATATTCACTTTGTGTTCTCAATTTTCACAATTCAATTCTAGAATTCAACAAAAGACCCGCACAAGTGGCCCCGAATGACACTTTCATGAAGCTCCAAATGTAGACTCCTTTCAGTGGCTACTTTATCTACATATTCTATAGCTTTGGCTCTCCACAAGAAATCTCTAAGTGCAGGTTTTTCAACAAAGGATTCATCTTTCATAAAATCCTTACACACCTCTATCCTCAGGTCATCTGCACTATTTAGACCACTGATATCAAGTTTTCCCATCCTATGACTACTTTGTCCTGAACTTGAGGCAGCTGCCCCCATAGGGGGAGGTATTCCTTGTTGCATATCCTCAAGAGTGACAAAGATATCATCTTCATCAGTATCAAAATATTCAACCACTCCTCTTGCCTCAGTCCTTTGTTTCTTAAGGGGTGGCTACTCCAATGGAGCAGGACTTCCTGGAGGTGAATCAAGATCAATTATAGGTGGGGGAACCTGCCTTGGAGGTGATGGCATTGCACTCTCAAGAGAAGCTACCTTTGATCCATAAGAAGTGATAGGGGTTTGCAAGGTTTGTTCTTCATCCATCACTTTCTTCCTCCTAGAGTAGATTCATATTTGCTTGGGTGTTTGGTAAGTGGGACTTTCTTCCAACGCTACAGTAGTATCTTCTTCAACCACTCTTGCTTCTCCTTTATATGTAACCTCCCGTTGCTCCCTTAATATACCAACTACATTTTCAAAATTATCCATAACATACATGACATGGCTAAATTCATCAGGTATATTTGGTAGAGGATTATAATTGGGATCCCTCTTCCATTTTTCCTCTACCATCTTCCTGTAAGCAAGATACTTAGCTTTCCTTTCATTCTATTCTAGAAAGCTAAAAACATTCCTGATGACATCTTTAGGATAATAGAAATTGTGCACAAAATTACCAAGCCTTTTATCTGCTTTTAACTTAGTGATAAAAACCTTAGGATCATGATTCCTTGGGTGTGCAATCTCCAACTTGTAAAGTGTCAACAGATGCACTAATTCCCTCCATGCCCCTTTCACCAGAACATAATTAGCAAACACTATCCACTCTAGAAAGAATGAGCCCTTCTTCGATGTATCAGGTAAATGTGTTTCCTAGGAAACTCCTAATTACCTCATGATTTCAAGAAACCCTATCCTTAATGGCACATCTCTTGGAAAACCATATGGAACCAAACTGTTGCCATATACTCTAAAGATTGTTTTATCAGGGTATAAAATCAAGTCTCTCCAATTGTGACTCAAATTTAGGTCTGGCCTCATTTCCATAGGTCTCAAGAAGTCATGAATTTCTTTGGGAATCCTTGGTGGTTCATATATCAAGGACCTCTTTATCTTTTATGTAAAAGCATTTTGAAACATCACATATTTATATTTCTGGGCATCTTTATCTAGAATTTGGGTGCAACATTGAACAGGAAAATCAACACCTTCTGCCTTCCTTCTCAAAGTTATGTCTTTCTCATAAACCTTCTTCCCTTTATGCAAGAACATATGCATTAGTAATGAATACCACCAGAATTTCAACCATTGTTTCCTTTCCTTTATCTCAATCAAACCCTTATGGATATGTTCTACCAGATAAGTGGCATAATCATAGACTATGTTGTAAGCTAGGTGTTGTAGATGTGTTTCCAGATAGTTGTATTCTCTTAGCAATGTGTCAGGTGGAAGAAAACTGATGATTTGGCACAAAGAATATACAGTCTTTCTGAAGTATCTAGCAAAATAATTCATTGGAAAGGGATCAAGCTCCTTCTCACCAATTTTGATCTACTTTATATGCTTCCTGGTACCAGTGGTAGCAGTATGCAAGGGAAACAACTTTTTTCTGATGAATACCTTGGTATTCTCATGTTCCTTCTTGATATTATCCATATCAAGAGGAACTAAATCTTGAATCCACTCGTACAAATAAAAAACATCTTCAATTTCTTGCTTGGTTATCTTTACCATATCTTTCCCATCAAATGTCCTAACAACCCTAGAGACCAGATCATATCTTGAGGTGATATCCTTCAAAAGATCAACATCCATATACATGTTGGGAACAATTAATTTTCTCATATCTAGCCTCCAAGGGTTATTGAGAGGAACTCCAAGGTTCCTATTCTTGAACCAATGTTGAAAGAGCTGCCATCGAGTATAAGGCAACTCGACATCCTTAATGAAGCATTGTTTATCCATCACTCCCTCTCTGAAAATAGGGCCATAGAACAAGACCTTTCCTTTGAGTTTCTTATTTGTAGAGGATGGTAACAAGTCAATTATATCCTAGGAGAGTGCTCTAGATTGGGCTGAAGGGGTGGAAATTTGTACTTTGGGATCCATGAATTTTAGGAAAACCAGGGTTTTAATAAGAAAAATTCCAACTACCAACTTCCTAATTCAAACCTATGGCTCGAAACAAATGCTAAATCCAAAAATTCTCACAGGGTTACAACCTTTTAAAGATGGAATTAACCCTAACTCTAAGAAATTAAAGCAGAGCAATGAAACACATTCAAATGAAAGCAAATTGAAAGCAAACCCTAATTCAGAAAACTGGAGAAAGCATAAAATTGCGTTTATTGTACTTACGACTTTCAATCGCAATAAACCCTAATGTTAGGAAAAATTCTGCAGGTCACTTCTTTCAATTTTTCGTATTGCTCTAGACACCTCTTCAAATCTCAATAATGCAAAAAGTGACCATATACACATATTTTGAGTAAAATTGAGTAGATTTATGAGTCACCTCGACCATTAATGCTCGCTCATGTGAATCATAACAATTACAACAAGTGTACTCATAGTTTTGAATGTGCACCATTGATCTTTAGCTAAGATGGCCATCTTAAATGACTTAGATTGAGTCAATTACATTTGAATTTCATCATTTTTCTAGTTCAAACAATTGGCCAATAGAAATATGTCAACTAGATCCTCTTTCACGTACTTGTGGGATCCACTAGCCAATAGTCATAGGACATACGTGGCGAATTCTCGCAGTCCTTGCAACCTTTAACAAGCTTGCATCTTCTCTTCGCGAGGTGGCGGGGAATGGTAGGGATCAACTCTTCCCTCTCAATAATCATCGTTGATCATAGAACTTTAAGCATCCAAATGAAAAGTGACGGCGAGGCCAATACCCATGATTAAACATGTGTCAACATATTGCAGAACACACAACAATTAAAGAGCCATCACTTGGGATCTGTGAGCCAATGGGGAAAAACTCAGATTAAGTCCCATAATCTGATCATCATTAATCCTTCACGTGTGAAAAAGTTAGTTATAAAAGAGGGTGATGACTAGGCCGATGACATTTTTACCCTTGAGGACAGATGACTTAGACTTAAGTCATTTATGAGTGAAAGACTAAAACCTAACTTTTGGAAAAATAAAACATGTCGCGGTTGAAGGTGACCAAGCAACCTAAGAAAAGGGTTTGTCAAGGAACACACAACGATGGCTCAAATGGCAACTTAAACTACTAGAAACTGAGCAAAGCAAGTCAACGTAAGATTAAAATTCCCAAGGTTTGTAAGTAAATCATTTGAAAGCAATGTTACATAAGTAAAACCTTAAACCCTACGTATGGGAAACATGTGGCATGTCATTACCAAGCACAAGGGGATCTCAAAATGTTAAAAATTTTAGGGGCTCCATCACAACAAGTGGGGATTATCATAGCTAATGTTGATCCTGATCTATCCTTCCACTTAAAGATGAAATGTATCACCACATATGATGAGCTTGTCCCTAGGGCCCTCAAAATTGAGAGACCCCTAATCTCATAGGGAAACACACAAGTGTATAAAGACAACTATCCATCCACTAGTTCTAATGACAAGCCCCACTTTTGGTCCAAGAACAAGAATATTACTAGTGATGGTTTTGTTGATGAAAATGTGGGCTTAACTACTCCTAGACAAGAAAACACTCAAACCATAAACACACATGTGCCACAAAGAACAAATAGTGCTCCTAAGTGACAATTCACTCCCTTAGGAGAACCTATGGAAGATGTGTTGAAGAGGTTGATACAGTCTAATCTTATCACACTCCCAGGTTTCTCAAACTATCAAGAGCCACAAGTCAAACCTTGTAGCTATAGAGATGATATTTTTTGTGAATTTCACCAATACAAAGGTCACAATACACAAAACTATTTTAGACTCAAACATCTAATAGAAGATCTTATTGAAAAAGGAGACATTGATGTCAATCAAAAATATGGGAATGAAAATTTGATAATTTATACAAACCCTATGCCTAATCATGAAAAAAAAAGAATTTAGGAAAGGCATCAACTTCAAACAATGTAAACCATACCCATGATACCACGGTGGGACATATTTATGTTATTCCTTCATCACCACATGAGGAATCAGACACGTATCAAGATACTATTTTAAAACAAAGTCCAAACCCATCAATAGTGTCTACCAATATTTCATACTGTAATAGCATCAAGTATGTATCAGATTATAATATCTCTCCCACATATGACTTCATGATTGGGCATGTTGAAGAAGTTCCAAATGAGCAAGAAATATCCCTTATTACACCCATACCCACAAAATATTGTGAAGAGTCCTTTACTGATGATATATCCTCCACCTAAGGATCATGTCAAGAAGAGGCTCTTGAGGATAATGAAAGTTACTCCAAATCAAGTCAAGATCAAGAGCCCCTATCCCCAGAGTTTCACCAAGAGATGAGGGACATCTTCCACACCATTTTAAACTCCAAAGACATTGTTGATATCACCCCTATGATGTTTCTTTCTGATGGACATATAGACTTTCTTCATCCAAAACAAGAGTCTCCCACTCTTGATATTCCCACACAAGAGCAAGCAGTAGTCAATTTTCTTGATTCTTATAGTTATTGTGCATCATCAACATATTTTGAAATAATGCCAACATCTTTTGGAGTAGTATCAATAGATAACAATGTCATAGAATCAGAGCAAACAATTTATATTTCTGAATAGCAGGAACCCCTAGCAAAATCATGTGTTCATGACAAGTCATATTTAGTGGCTATGGATCAGAGGATACATTATCAGGAAAAAATATTAGGTCTTGTTAATACCTTTACAACATCGAGGGAAATATTATGTACAAAAAACATCAACATATGGGGCACGAAGGATCCTTATAATGAAAGTACTATCAATACTACAACTAGTCATATCATGAATCATCATCCACCCATCATCTCATGCTCAAATTGAGACCAACATAAAAGGAAAGATTCTTATCAAAACAAGGAGAAGATCATCAAATAAAATGAAGCAGTAAATCAAAAAGGACAAAGTAAATACAAATGGATACCAAAGAAAAATTAAAAAATAATCCCTCCAAAACTCCATTAGTCAAAGAAACTATGGGGAAAAATCAAAAAGGGAAATGTATCCATAAAAAGCATCCTTAAATACAAAAGAATACTTCTCAAGAAAGGAATGAAGTATATCCAGTGGTTGGTCCTAATTCCATGAAAACCTCCATTCCCACCCATCATTGCTCATCTTCCCAAGTTTGGAGAGTTAAAGGTTCCAAACCATTGACCAATCCATCTCATATTCCTTTATACATAATTCCATACACTCCATTCATGATATCCAATTCTCATATTGATTGTGTGTTGGTAGCTACCCTTCATCATAAGGATTCTGATGGCACCATATTGTGATGCGGGCACATAGACAAGGTTAATTCTGGTACCAGAAAAGAAGATCAAAGTTCTCAAAGTTTGCATTCAAGTTCTCATGTCTTAGCAAAGCAGCTTCTTCAAGTAGGATATCATTAGAACACTAGGATAGTGGCCTTGAAATCAATACCACCAGGTGGTTCAACATGATGGTAAATTTTTTGAAAAATTAAAAAAAAAGAAAATAATAAAAAATAAAAATCGTCCTCTAGTGAAAACCACTATGGTGGCGCTTTAGGAAAGTACTATGATGAAAACCTAGAAAACATATATCATGAGTAGAATTGAGCATCTATATAATCCTTCTTAGACATAAACATCTCGTCCTTGTCATGATAAATCCAATGTTCCCTCCATCCATCCAATCTAGATTTATCCAAATATTCTCGTTTATCTTGATCTTGATAAATATTGAGTGTATACTTCAACTCTACTCATGGAAATTTTTTGATATGCTCTTTACCATTTTGTCTCATGAAGTCCAATAGCCTATATCTAGCATGATAAAAAAATTTTGAACTCTTCACATATACATTACCTATCTTGGTTGGTCCATTAAACTATGAAGTATTGCTAGATGCTAGGGGTAGGTTATTGCACTCTTGTTTTCAAATAACTCTTGATACATGTCTTATATCTCATACCATGATATCAACATTGTGATCTAGGTATCATTTATCTCAAAATTGCATCAAAAATCCAAAACATTTAAAAATCCCATAAAAATATAAAAACACTTGCAAAATCAAAAAATCCAAAAACATCAAAATCCTGTATAGCTAAAATCCAAAAACATTAAAATATTGTTAAGTCAAAAACCCCAAAAACATCCAAAACACATAAAAAATCCCTAAACATGTCAAAGAATCAAAAATCCAAAGCACAAACAAATCGAATTGTGTTGTATTTAAGCTTGAACATAGGAAAGGCCATCATTGATGTGCCCCTGAGACACTTTAGGTTAGCAGTCCATCATAATAAACTGACAATACATCAAACTTTTTATCTCTCATCAATAATAAGTCAAAGTCAATTGAACTACATGGTATTTGTGTGTATAATGTAGGCAAGGCTCATCTTTGATAAGCCCCCAAGGCCCCTAGGATAGTATTTTAGGTTAGGTTCTTGGTAAAAACTCAAAAAATAAAAAAACATTTGAAAACTTAGAAAAAACACAAAAACATTTGAAAAATGAAAATCCCAAATAGCCTCAAATAACTCAAAAACCAAAACATTTACATAAAGTTTCAAAAAAGACTAAAAACAACCTCAAACCATTTTAAAAATATAAAAAACATTAAAATATTCCAAAAATTCCTAAAACCATCCATCTCATTTTCCTTTCACCTATAATAAACTTCCATTCATAATAAATCAATCATCACCCTTAATCTTTAGCAACACAAAAAAAAACAAGTACAACAATCAACAAAATTAGAACCTTTAAAAACAAAAAATAAAACCCTTGATCATTATCAAATATGTCAATCAAACCTTATATCAACAACCTTTCAAGCAACTTATCAACCCGCCAACATCTGATAACAATTCCTAGGATGCATCCTTCCTACAATGGGAATTCTCATTGGAAATCATTTTGGATATTTATTTTCAAAACACATCACACCCTTTGACAAGAGATATAGATAACATTGATTGTTTGTTTTTTATCTTGTCTTATGATTTATCTTATTGACCCATTCTGAGTAACTCTCGATGGTGTCCATCAAAATGATTTAGATAGAAAGGAATGGGGCATCGATTATTATCTTTTGTTTTTTATTCTTGTGGGTATTCTTGTAAAATAATCTTGGCACACACTTGCTTAGTTGTGTGTAGGGAGGTCATTTGAAGTATATTGTTGACTATTGCACATGCTTTGGTCCAAGATATTCTAAACTTCTAAAATACATTCCAACGAGGTTTTTCGTATGTCAAGGTGTGAACAAGGATTATCCAATTTGTTTGTAGAGTCAAATTCCACACTAGATACAACACCATGTTAAAAAGTGCAGGACAACTGAGAGGGGGAAAATTAGTTGTCACCAAATTTAAACTCAAAACTTCAACACTTATCAATTTCATAGCCACACCATTTTTTTATTAATTATGAACATGAAATGAAGATAAAAAAAGGAAAATCAACACAATGAACACTAGATTTACGTGGAAAACCCAATAAGGGAAAAACCATGGTGAGGATTAACTCACAATATAAAGAGATTGCAAAATTGAATACAAAGGCCCACTACCAAGGGATCACTGCCCAAAAGAGTACTCACTGTCTAAATACAAAGGCTTACTACCTATAGAAATGACTCACTATCCAATAGGGAGGCTCACTGCCTACTGATACAAAAGAAAACAAAAGACCCACCATGCAAAAATTTACATGCATCTGCAGCCTTGATCAAAAACCTTCAACTCACTATCATCAGAAATCTAACACAATGAAGTACTATTGCCTCAACTCACTTTCGCACACTTCTTCTCTTTTATTTGTGGCTTACTTTATTACTTTGCATGTCCCATCCTCCGGTGCCACAAATCAACTTTCATTGACTTGAGATACACGGCACTGGCCATCAATGCCCTTAAGTTGATAGATGTTTCCATGAGTTATTCTTCCAACAACAACCATATCTCCATATCCTTTTTTGATTTTTTAGGTATTATTTTGAAACATAAGTTTAAAACCATTGCTACACATCTGTCCAACACTCAAAAGGTTATGCCTTAAACCCTTTACATAATATACATTATCAGTGTTGTGAATTCCATCAAAACTAATTGAACCTTTTCCAACAATCTTTGCTCCTGAATCATCACCAAACATGAGCAAACTACCATCATACTTTTTAAGTTTAGTAAACTTACTTTTATCTCTGGTCATGTGATTAGAGTATCCACTATCAATCACCCAGTAGTCTTCATCTTGTCTAGTATGAAATGTAGTGACCAAAGTACCTTCTATCTCACTCTTTTTGTTCTCCAAAGCATTCTTTCTTGCAAATTTTCTAGGGTTAGCAAACATAGATTTATTCTCCAAAGCTAAAAACAAGCATTCACTATCATCACTCTCATAATCAGATTCATCATCAAAGATTCTAACTTCTTCTTTAACATAATATAGTTTCTTATGTTTTTTATCCTTTCTATCCTTATCTTTGTGATCCTTGTTCTTCTTATGTATAGCTCTATTTCCACATCTTGAAGCATAATGACCAATATTACCATAACTAAAACATTTAAAGGGAAACATACATTTATATTTACTGGTACCTTTCTTTAACTTCCTGGTAAATTCACTTCCAACTCGTCAGAACCATCACTATCTGAATCATCTTTAGTCTTTGTTACTTTAAATGATATCTCTGTCTTTTCCTCATTTCCAAACTTTCTCATCTTAAATGCAGTCAAGGTGCCAAATAGATCTTCTTTAGTGTATTTCTTAGGATCATACATTTCTTCAATAACTAAGATCTTATCACTATAACACTCTGGTAGGGTTATTAGGATCTTCTCAATTATATCTTCATCAGTCAGTTTACCCCCTTGATTCCTTACATCATTTGATACAAGTTCAACCCTCTAGAAATAGCTTGCAAAATCTTCACCTTCTTCCATTTTTAAATTGTCATATCCGTGCTTTTCCACCAGCTTCTTTGTCAATTTCACTCTGTCATTTCCTTCATAAAGATCTTCCAACTTATTCCAAACTTCATGAGCAGTTCCCAAAGAAAGAACCTTAGTTCACTCAGTTTTAGATAGAGCACTAAAAATAACATACCTTGCCTTCTCATTCTCCTCATAATTAGAAACCTCATCTGTAATGGTAAGACCACCTGTTGGAGCTATATAATTTGTCTCAATAGCCTTCCAGGTCTTGTAACCAAAAGAGATAATATATCCTCTCATTTTCACTTTCCATTCACTATAATCAGATCCATTGAACATAGGGATTTCCAACTTATGCATCGTCAAATCTTCCTTAAGTGGTTAAGCTCTACAAGGAACCACAAATATGATATGAATTGTTAAAAAGCACAAGACAACTGAGGGGGGGGATCAGTTGTCACCAAACTTAAACTCAAAACTTCAACACTTATCAATTTCACAACCACACCATTTTGTTATTAATTATGAACATGAAATGCAGATAATAGAAAGTAAAATCAACACAATGAACATCGGATTTATGTGGAAAACCCAATAAGGGGAAAACCATGGTGAGGATTAACTCACAATATAAAGAGATTACAAACCCAAATACAAAGGCTCATTGCCAAGGGCTCACTACCTAGAAGAGGACTCACCATCCATATACAAAGGCACATTACCTACAGAAAGGAATCACAATCCAACAGGGAGGCTCACTGCCTACTGATACAAAAGAAAACAAAATATCTGCCACAAAAATTTACACACATCCGCATCCTTGATCAGAAGATTACAAAAACCTTTAGCTCAACACATTCAGGAATCTAACACAATGAAGTACTGTTGCCTCAACTTAATTTTGTACACTTCTGCTCTTTTATTTATGGCTTACTCCGTTACTTTGCATCATGCAATTCTTCACAACTTGACTTGCATATATACCATCTTGAACCTTTGAAACTTTCTCTAAGGTTGACCACATAAGCTTCATTTCATAAATTCAAATTAGGTCAGAAACTCAACATTCCCTCGGTGGAAAGGAATAGGAGTGGACCAATAAAACACTTAACCAAGACCAAAAATAATGTATCAGATCAACCACATGCTTCCTTAGTTAAATTTTATTCTTCATATGAAGTGTAAACACTAGGTTGGCCAAACCTAATGAAAACACAAATAAACATTGATGTACACACTTTCCAACAAGAAGATAACACATGGATGATGTGAAATGCTTCATTATGCACAAGAACACATCTCAGGTTCCTTCAGATACATTTGCAGCAAGTGTAACTACCTTCGAACACCAAACTCATTCCATCAGTCCATCCAAACTGTGCAAGCACATAGAACAACTCTGAAACTCAATTTTTGGATCACCAAACCACAAGCATCTTTTCTAGAACCCATAGAACACCATTATATGACACATTCCAGATCCACAAGATCTGAAATAGAACAATGGAGGAATGCAGAGCAAAAAAATTTCTCCCAATCTACAGAAAGCTAACTTTTCCAAAACAATTCACACACCGGTGAACACAACTTTCACACTCCATCAAACCAAAAGCTACAGATTAGTATATATCACCATCAAATTATCAACAACAACTCTTCAGATCTACACAAGCATATGATCAACATAGGAGAAACATAGAGCACATATCGAAGCACATTTTGAACACATACATAACTTTGACTTCATTCTTTATTAATTTTCTCAAAAGCACCTGGAAACCCATCATTTTAGCACATCTGCAACATCATAAAGATAGCTCCATGTACTCACAACATCTCAACAACATCTCAAATATACATGCATAATCTGCAACATACTGAATTGTGTTGACATCAATGACAACACCACCAAAATTGCTCATACTTGCAACACACCATCCTATTTTTCAATACCTTGATGCATCATGTCTATGTGTTATATCGAACATAAGGAATGATAGAGAGTCACAATCCCAAGATATGAGAAAATCATCACTTTTATCACAATAATCTAATAAAGTCTCAAAGAATCATAGAATTGTTGGACTTTTGAATCAATCTCAAAATAAATGGTCAAATCCATTCATCTTATTCTTCTATCTTTACTAACATTTCTATCCAAGTATCGCATATGTGTGATATATCAAAATATACATGAGGCTACCCATGGCTGATGACTGTCTATACATCATCAAATCTATCTACATCAAACATATGAGCATTCTAAGAAGTATCTTTTGTCCTCTTTGAACTGAATCAATGTTTCATCTTTTTTGAGAGATCAACCCAAAATTCAAAATTTCCACCCGATCTCTTGAGGGGGCAGGGAACCAGGTTATTCCTTCCACGGGCAATATTGGGGCATCCAAAAAATTAGATTTTCTTTTTATTTTTTTTTATCTAAGCAGCAATTTTAATTTGAAAAGAGTTAGTCTTTGAACCAACATAACAAGTACTTCACTTCAAAGAGGGGAAAAATGTATACACTTAAACATGTCTTGAATGATATACACACTTGAATATCTGACATATTAAAATCGTTTCATCCTGAAACCCATCTTCTTTTCACTTGTTTAATTAAATAAGCCTAATTATTTAATTAAATGCGTCATTTCATCTATTAATGTAATTGACCTAATTGGGTTATTTCACCCCTCTCACACTAACATTTCACCCTATTAAATTGAATAAATTAAATTATTTAATATAACCCCTAAATCCTCTTATTTAATTAAATAATTTTAAACGATTTAATTAAATTTCATATTGCATTCTCCTTTTCATTAAATCAATTATTTAATGAATATCATATTATTCCTCATCTTGCACATTCAAATTTAGTTTTGATTAACTAAATTAAAAATTTCCCTCCATCCACTTGAATAGGGAATATTCCACAAGAATATTTTCCTATTTGGCTCCAAAATTGGAATAATTTCTTTCAAACAAACTTTGTAACAAAATTTCAAATTTGTTACAAAGTGTGTTTGTTGAAATCATTCTCAACCCTTGATCTTTTCTTGATCCATGTGATCTTTGAATCTCATCCATTGATAAGAATCTTTGATCCATGTGCTCACCCTTCATTATTGACCATTGATTGATTAAATCGATTCGAGCCCTTGATTTTTCATTTTATTTCTTATAAATAGATCATTATTTAGAGAAAAATGGATCCATATTTTGATAGAAAACTTATGCTATTGAAAATCACACCCATTCGTACTCATTTTTTTACATTTGATAGCATTTTAGATTAATTTTCATGCATTGTTAACTTAGCATCCATCAATGGCTTCAATGATAACTTAGTTTGCATTGATTTAGAATATTTTGGAATCTAGGGCTTCCATATTTGAATCTTGTACACTTTTAGCATAGATTTGCATACACTTACATCAAACATCTTATATTTTATCATGTTAATCTATTTTTTATCATGTTTTTCTTCATCCTTTTCATTAGTTTCCATCAATTTTAATCAATAAAATCAATTGGAAAGGCTCATATTATCCAAGGGATTGGGAAATGGTTGCCATTCTACATCAATGTGACACCACTCCCCCAATAGGATAAGATTCAATGTCTTAGAATATATGTTTTTCGAGCTTTCATGTTTTAGCATGATAGTTTTAATGACTTCTTTTTTTGTTGATATTGAATATATTATTGGGATCATGACTTAGGTAATTAAATAGGATTTAAATTTGTTTGGATCTAGCATATTTAGTTAACACTATGATTATGGTCATAGGAAGAATAATACTGGTGATGTTTACTATGTTAAGGGTTTAAGGCATAACCTCTTGAGTGTTGGACAAATCTGTAGAAAAGGATACAATCTTATGTTTTAGGATGATGGATGTGAGATCAGAAAGGGATCATGAATTGTGGTTGTTGTTGGAAGAAGGATAGATGGAAATGTTTATCAACTTAAGGGTGTTGATGGTCATTTCTTTATGACTTAGATTAATGAAAGCTAGTTATGGCATAGGAGGATGTGTCACATCAATTTTGATAACTTAGTGAGAATTAGTTCAATTCAAGTTGTAAGAGATCTACCAAAGATTACAAAGCCTATAAATGTTGTTTGTAAATAATTTCAAATTGGAAAAAAAGGAAGAAGAAGCTTCAAAGTCAAAGAATAATCTATTACCGAACTATTGGAATTGGTGCATATAGATCTTTTTGGTCCTACAAGAGTGAGAAGTCTTCAAGGTGACAAGTATTTCATGCTATTAATTGATGATTATTATATTATTACATGGGTTACTTTTCACAAAGAAAAATATGAACTCTAGACAAGTTTAAAGCATTCAAAGTTATGGTTGAGAATGAAATGGATATGAAAATCAAATGTTTGAGGTCTGACAGAGGTGGAGAGTTTAGATCCAATGATTTTAAAATAATTTGTGAGAATCATGGCATAAAGAGGCACTTGTCTTCCCCTAGGAATCCTCAAAAAAATGGAGTGGTTGAAAGAAAGAATATGATTGTTCAAGAAGCTACACGAACAATGATCAAAGAGGAAAATCTACTTGAAGTCTACTAGAGAGAAGTAATTCATACTATTGTTTATATACTTAATAGAGTTCAAGCAAGAGCAAATAGCACAAAGACTCCCTATGAGCTATAGTATGGAATGATTCCTATTTTCAAGTACTTCAAAGTGTTTGAAAGAAAATTTTATATTAGAAGAGATGAAGATAACTTAGGAAAGTTTGATGCAAGGTTTGATGAAGGTATCTTCCTTGGATATTCTACTAGAAGCAAAGCTTACTGATGCTACAAAAAGAGATTAAGAAATATTTTTGAGAGTTCAAGTGTCAAGGTTGATGAAGATTTACAGAATAATTCAATGATGATAGATGGATATGAATCAGATGAGTCTTGTTGCAGAGAAGAAGAAAAATTTGAAGAAAGAGAAGTACAGATTGAAGAGGAAGAAGCTCCAAAAAGGAATCCTAAAACTCCTAAGTATGTGTAGAATAATCATTTTTAAAATCAAATCATTAGAGATAAGAACAAAGGTAAATTGACAAGAAGGAAAGCTACTAAAGAATAGGTAAATATATGTTTACTTTCTAAATTTAAACCTAAAACAGTGATTGAGGCATGGAAAGATGAATATTGGATCAAGGCTATGGAAGAAGAACTATTGTAAATTGAGAAGAATCGGACTTGGGAACTTGTCACAAGGCTAGCAAACAAGAATGTGATTGTAACTAAGTGGGTATTCAAAAACAAACTAAATGAGAATGGAGAAGTGGTAAGTAACAAAGAAAGGCTTGTGTGTAAAGGCTACTCACAAGTTGAAGGAATAGATTTGAGGAGACATTTTCTCTTATGGAAAGAATGGAAGCTATCTAGATGTTTATGGCTTTTTCAGCACATAAAGATTTCAAATTTTATCAAATGGATGTGAATTATGCTTTCTTGAATGGAGAATTCAAAGAAGAGGTATACATAGAACAACCAAAATGATTTCAATTATCAGACAAACCAAATATGGTATGCGGATTGAACAAGGTATTATATAGATTGAAGCAAGCTCCTGGAACTTGGTATGCAAGGTTGGATAGATATTTGATACAAGACAGATTCAATTAAGGTATTGTAGATAGAAATCTTTACTTTAAAGTTGAAAAAGATCAAATTTGGATTGTAGTTGTATATGTTGATGACATAATATTTGGAGGCAATGAAGATATGTGCAAGAAGTTTGTAGAGGAAATGTATAAAGAGTTTGAAATGTATATTTTTGGGGAGATGAATTTCTTCCTTGGATTATAGATAAAGGTATTTTTATTTCAAATTCAAAGTATGTCAAGGAAATTTTGAAAAAAATTGGAATGGAATATTCTAAACCAGTGTGTACTCCTATGGTTACTGGTTGCAAGCTGAGCAATAATGATGAATCTCTTAAGGCTAATTAGAGCAAGTATAGATCAATGATTGGTGGAATACTATATCTAACTACTACTAGATCAGATATCATGCATGTAGTTTTTCTTGTGGCTAGATTTTAAGAAGACACTAGAGAGTCACATGTTGCAACAATGAAGAGGATATTCAGATACTTGAAGGGCACTCCAGATCATGGCTTGTGGTATCCAAAGGATACTAATTTTACTCTGAATTCCTACACAAATGCAAATTGGGTTGGTTGTGTGGATGACAAGAAAAGTACAAATGGTGGTGCATTCTTTCTTGGATGTAGATTGGTGTCATGGCTAAGTAAGAAACAAGATCCAATATCTTTATCTACTACAAAGGCAAAGTGCATTGTAGCAATATCTTGCTACACACGTGTTGTGAATGAGATAAACATTGAAGGATATTAGAGTATTGTATGATGAACCAATTTATATATTTTGTGATAATACAAGTGTTATAAATATTTCAAAGAGTCTGGTAATGCATTCAAGGACAAAACATATCTCAATCCAATATCAATTTTTGAGAGAGAAGGTTGTAGAAAATGAACTTAAGCTTGAGTATGTGCCTTCAAAGGATTAGGTTGCTGATATATTCCCTAAAGCTCTTCCTAAGGATGCATTTGAGTATCTCTGGGAGAAGTTGGGGATCATTTCCCCCCTTTCTTTGAACTAGATGCATAAGGAGATGCATCAATCCAATTTATTTCAAGATCCATTCTTTTGTCTAGATTGATGTTGGTGGCTACCTCTTAGGGAGAGTAGGTAGTGACATTGTTGGTTGTTGTAGTCAGGGAATATAAGTTTTGTCATTGTGCAATTGTTGTTGATTGGTGTAGTATGGTGTGTGCTCCTAAGGGGGAGTATGCAGAGCAATAAAGGAATAGAAGTTGTAGAAAAATTGCAAAAGGTTGATTGATTTCAAAGGGGAAATATTAGTGATACAAATCTTTTTTCCTTTTCCATTGATGTCAAAGGGGGAGAAAGTCATGTGAGAAAGAAGATAGTTAAGAGAGAGAGAGAAAGAAGATAGTTAAGGGGGAAGAATAATGATGCATATAAAAAGTAAAAGATATGTTGAAAGGGGGAGAGTTAGTAAATTGATCCCACAATTGTGGTTACACTTTTTTCCAAACTTGACATTGAAATGTACATTTTGAACTAAATCTTCACTTTTAGACATCTATAGCTGCTAAACCATGAGGAATTTGAAGA
Source organism: Sequoia sempervirens (assembly GCA_007258455.2). Classification (NCBI taxonomy): domain Eukaryota; kingdom Viridiplantae; phylum Streptophyta; class Pinopsida; order Cupressales; family Cupressaceae; genus Sequoia; species Sequoia sempervirens. Next base: position 94,836,311 of record VDFB02000017.1, on the reverse strand, counting down.
TGATGTAAACTAGTGATTTCTTAAATTTTGTCTGTAGATTATAAATATATTTTTAAAAAAAATTGGAATCAAATTGCATGTATTTTTCAATCTCCTTCGATAACTAGTTTTTAATAACAAACACCATTTTTAAAGAGTGATGTTTATTGTGTAGCACATAACTTTTTTTCTATGAAGGATAAAATTCTAATTTTTCTGAATTTAAATTTATAACTACGATATCTAGCTCCTTTATTTGGTTTCATAGTGTTTTATTGAATATTTTTCTTAATTAAGTTTTGAAGTCAAACTAATTACAATTTAGACATAGGTTTATTGTGTAGCACATAATTTTTTTTATATGTATCAAAATTCAATTTTTTTTGTTGAATCAAGGACATGAATACCAAGAGCATAGAAAATTTTTAGATTGTTTTTGGTAATCTACTCTTTTTCCACATGTGCAGAACAAAGAGCTTGATTTTGGGTGAAAAACCTACATTCACAAGAAATTAAAAATAAATATAATAATTAAATTAAATATATTTAAAATTATACTTTTTGGGAAGCTTATAATAAGGACTACATAATTAAAAAACATGAATTTTAAATGAATTCATTTGATCTCAAAAAGGTAAATCATAAGTGGTTTTTTATCAGCATTTTGATAGGTGTAGAAGAGAATCCATTATATGTATGGTTTAAAACTAGCGGGGTTCTATCCAAGGGGGTTTGATCTAAGGGGGTTTGATCAAATCCTCTTCAATTAAAATCCTTTAAATGAAACCTTTCAAGGCTTACATTATATTTTCTAAAAATATGTGATTTCAACAAAAAATAGGATGTCCTAGAAAGTGTAACACATTACTGTGGAAGCAAATTTGTTGTTTCTTTGATGGTTTTTCACATCATGCGTTGCCATCAATGAAAAAGGGGGAGATTGTTGTAAATATGGGAAGATTGGTGTTGTCATTGATGTTAACAAGCTTGTGTTGTCATTGGTGTTAACTATAAGAGGAGGAAGAAGATCATTACTGAGGGAGATTGTTGTGAGAGTATGTTAATGTTATCTATGCTTTGATTAGTTGCATTAAGTTGTCATTAGTAAACTACTAGTGCCAACCTCTAGTGTTGCTTTGATAAGCTTCTTTCTATGGATATATGGTTGAGTTGCTATATTATAATTGGCTAGGTGTTGACGAGGAAGTACTGAAGATGATAAGGACATGCCTCTAATGCTTGGTTTCTAAATGTTTTTGAGAAAATTTAATAAAAAGAGGAAGCATTGTGTTACAATGTTGTTCTAGGTTGCAGAGTAGTGTTATGATGTTACTCCACATTTCTTCTAGGATGAGGATCTACTTGTGTGTTTCAAATATGTTGATCATAGGTGTTTTATTCATAATTTTGAGTGTTGGATTGTTGTACAAAAGAAGTTGTGTTCATAGTATGTGAATGGTTTATTGTAGAGGTGTCTAGGAGAAATGATTTTTCTCTACATTTCTTCACAGTTTGGTTTTAGGTCTTGTGGATCTGAAGGTGTGTTAATAGTGTTGGTATCCTTCTTTAATTTAAGTGGTTTAAATTTTGGTGCTTTAGAAATCAGTTTATTAAGTTGCAGTATATGTTAGAGTTGTTTGAGTGTACTGGGTGTGTACATTTCTCAGGTGAAAGTTGTTGTGAAGTATTTTGTTGGATTTTAGGGTGTTTATGGAATATTTTAGGTTATTTTCAAGTGACATTTGTTGTCCACAAGGTTTTGTTGCATCAAAAGAAGTGTGTACTTAAAATTTTAATGGTGTTTACATGGGTAACGGTTGACCTTGGTGTTTACACTAATTGTGGTGGATGTGTCTTATTTGTAGAAGTTTGTTGTAGTTTTGGGTCCCAAATAAGAAATGGTGTAGTCCTCTTTCACTTCTATCCACCATGAAAGTTTATTGGCATTAACCTAATTTAAATTTGCATAGTGGAGGTGCATATCTGACCTTGGAGAATGGTTTCAAGGTTGAAGATGGTATAAATAAGAGTTGAGTTGTTGAGGGATGATGAGAGAGACAAGAGGGGTGCATTATGTGAATTGTAGAGTGTTAGAGCATGAATTTGTGAAGTGCAGTGCAATATTTCATGTTTTAGACTATTAGATGTAGTGAGCAGAAGGTGTCTACAATTCTTTAGTCAAGCTATGAAGGTGTTGGAGAAATTGTGGTGAATTTCTCTATGTAACCCTCTTCTTTATCTTCTTTTATATTTTGGCAGTGAGCCTTTGGCAATGAGCCTTTCTTTCTTTGGGTAGTGAGCCCTCCAAAAGTGATCCCTATTGTATTTAGTGTTGATATTACTTTATATTGTGAGCTAATACTCACCATGGTTTTTCCCATCTTGGGTTTTCCATGTAAATTTGGTGTTCTCTTGTGAATGACGTTGATTTGTTTTAGTTTTTGTTATTTGCTTTTCATGCTAAATCATTATAAAATATTAAGGGTTAATTAAGTTAATGTGGATCTAAATGTGTATGAGGGTTTTGAAGGTTTAAGGTACACTGATTCACCCCTGCCCTCTTAGTTATCTTGTGCATTCAACATAAACACTAGAGGCCTAATCAATTTTTTACTCAATTGAGTTCATTTGATCTTTTATGCTCCTTGTAGAAGTAGGCCATTTTAAGCAACACTGAAATAAAACTTTTACATTGTCCAAACATTTCTAAACTTCCATCAAGTTACCTTGTAACTTTCCATGTTCTACACTACATTTAACAGCAATCTTGATCAATCTCTTATTATTGACCTTCATTGTTATTTCCTTCTCCAATTTTTCTTTTAAACTGGTAGAATGTTCCTTAAAGGAATCTAATAAAAATTTCAAATTCTATACACTGAACAAGGAAATATCAATAGTTTCTCCAAGAATGATGTCATGTAACACCTTTACTACTTCTACCATTTCTTCACTCTTTTGGTGTGTTTTAAGCATTTCCTTCCTTGTGAAGGCATGTAAAGCATCACCAAGCTATAGCTTATGTAGAGGAGAAATATTATCCATATCTACCTATCCTTGTTACATTGGAATTCATAGGATTTGTGTAGAAACCACTAGCTCAAATTGTAGTTGCATGTCCAATAAATCTTTCAAAGAATCTCTAGAAGCTCCAGAGGATTCTCCAACAATTTTAGCACTTTCTCCTTCCTTCTCACTTTTCTCCTTATTTCCACTAGCTAAAGATTCTTTAGCATTCTTTTCTTCTTTTGTAGTCTTCTCACCATCTGAAGGATACAATTTTTCTTCTTTTTGTGCCTCTATCTTTTCTTCTTATATTTTTTCTTCTCTCTACTTAGTGTCTTTCTATGTATCTAGAGGGGAAAAATTCTAATAATTTTGATCTTCATATTTCTCCAAGACACTATGTTTATTGTCTTCCTTTTCTTCTTCAACAATATTCTCCACATATGGAGGGGTATCATCTATAATCATGCCTTCTTGACCATCCTCATGCTTAGGTACATGCTCATGTTGCTCAATATCAAATTCATTTCTTTTTGAGATAGATTTGCCATGTGACATTTGATCTTCACTATCCAAAGACATTCCCATCTCTTTAAAAATTTCTACAACATTCTGTAGAGTCTCATTCTTTAGTATCTCAATATCTTCCTTGTCTTTGCTCATTAGAGTACTGAATATTTTCTTTCTTATGAATATTTTGTTGTATAATTTAGACAACTTATGTCTATCCTCATGTGTTAGAGAAGAACTAATCTTCTCCAAGGAAAAATTCCTCAAGTTTGCATCTTCATTGATAGCTTCTTGTCTTCTTCTAGTTAAAACATGTTTTTCAGGTCATCAAGAAATTGATCTTCAATATTATTTATGCTAGTGCCAAATTTTACCATGTACTTGACTATAGCTTCTTCAATTGTTGCCTTGTCCTCATTATTTGAATTTGGATACACTTTAGCTATCTCTTCCAAAAGACCAAATTTTGAAATACTATTAAAAAATGCTTCAAATTTCAAGGGACTATGTTCCCTTGTCAGAGGGGCCTTGTCTTTCTTCTTTCCATTTCCTTTAGGAGTTTTTTATCCTTCTGTAAAGCTCTTTTCCATTCTCTAAAAAAAAAACCTTTCTTTTCTTTCTCTACTTCTTCACTTTCAATGTCAACTATATCCACTTTTATTCTCTTTGCACTTGTCTCTTCTATAATGGCTTGAGACTTTTTCTTTCAGATCAACTATGGTCCTTCTTCTTCTACATCTTCCTTATCTTCACAACTAATGTATCTCTCTTTGGTGGAATTTTGTTTTTATTTCTCCTCTTAAGAGGAATTTGTTGCACAAAGGGGCTAGATGCTTCTTTCTTCTTTGAACTTCATGTCAACTTTGTTCTAGATGACTTAGGAACAATAAGATAGTGGGTAGAGGTTCTAAATAACCTTCTTGTACTTGGTGTACCCTACAGAGCAACAATAGTAGCTTTTGATTTCTCCATAGAACCATTTGGAGTGTTCACCATATCTTCCAATGGAGTTTTCATATTTTTAACATTCTTCTCAATATATTTCTTATTCTTTTTTAAGATTCACCTAACTAAATTTCTCTACATATGTGCCAAATCTGTCCATAGATGGATCTTTTGGTTTGCTCAACACAACTTTTACAAAATCAGTAAGCTCAACTTTAGTTACCTCATATCCAAGCTCTGGAACCCTGTTATGGGTTCAATTGCTTCCATAATGTAGTGATCTCTACTAGCCATGAAGGTTATATCATTCTTATAATTTTCAACTATACTTGTTGGGATTTTGTACCTTTCTTGCATTCTTCCTTGAAATGTTTTGAAGAAACCCCAAAAAATAAAATTTTGGGTTTCTAGGTTTCGCAACCTTCTCAAATGATCTCTTATTTGAAAAAAAACTAGAATATTATCTAACCATACAATGTTCTTTGCTTTGAGCACTTCTCTAAGAAAGTAAAATAGCAAACAGATAACTAGGGTACCATATCAGAAGGGTACCTCAATTCCTTGGTCTTCTATAGGTTCTCCATCAATAGTTATCTCAAGAGCTTGCACAAATCAATGCATTCACCTTTCTTTACCATTTGGTGAGTTGTATGGATTGTAGTGGCCGGCACAGAGTTCTCTCTATTTTTATAGTAAATTTTGTACCCAATCATCATATACACATACTTCATTGACAGATCATCTATATCATTCATCGTTAGGGCATGTTTTTCAAACTTCACTCTAGTGAGCTTCATTACCACATCATTTTTTAATGCCTTCATTGCTATAATTGGTCCATTTGACTACAACCCTATAACAAGCCTAATTTGTACAACATATCCAACCACATGAACTTGTCGTGAATTCAAATCTACACATATTTAATCCACTCATCCTCATAATAAAAATTGGGAAAGTTATTCCATACATCCAATTTATTCTTCTTAAGCTCTCATATTTAGGTTTTAGTTCAAAATCATTTGTCCATTAAGCTCTCATATTTAGGTTTTAGTTCAAAATCATCTCCAGTAAACTCATTCACCCAGTATTCTATCATCTTCAAATGATCATACTCTTCCATTTTTTTGTGGATATAGATTCACACATCCTTGATGTGCATTACACTATATTGAACCCTCAAAAATGCACCTTTAGGATTCAATTCCATAGATTTGAAAGGGTGCTTCTTGAATTTAGGTCTTGGTTGCTCCAAAACAATAATTACTTGAGGAGTAAACATCTAGAATCTTCATAGAACTAGGGTATGCAAGAAATGATAAATACCTTGCAGAATCTTCACCAATAGGGTTTCAAACAACACTTAAAATCCACTTCAAATCTCCTTTGCTTTGCTCTCTACTTCAATTTCTCATTTACAAATAATTTTTTTTCTAGTGACCTAAAATGCATTGATTTTAGAAGATAAAGTTAGGTTGAAAAGCTAGCAAACTTTCACTGTCATCACATGAACCTTCAACAACTCTGTAAATCTCTAGAATAGAATATTTCAGACCAAATATACTACCAACAGATCAACCATGTCAATCTACACATATACTAGTGTGTTGAAGACATCATCACCGCATCTTTAGCAGGGCCATTGAATTTTTTCTATTAAAACTCCCCCTGATCCAAAGCTCTTTATCTAGTTTTGAAAGGAAACATCTGCACTAGGGGCTAGCACAGACTCACTCTTCACTTCACTCTCACTAGTACACAAACAACAATATATGACTAAATAAACTACTGAAAATTGCATATAAATGACTAACTTTAGTCATGTGACTTTTAGTGGTTTATTTGTAGTCATTTATAACACCACTAAATTTATGACTAAACAATTTTAGTCATTTATTTAGTCATTGATTTTTAGTCATTAATGTGGTCATTGATTTGGTCATTGAATTAGTCATTAATTTAGTCATATATTTAGTCATGGTAGTGATTTATTTAGTCATATATTTAGTCATTTTTATTTACTGGTTTCTATTAATTGGTAGTAAATATAGTCATGAAATAAATAATTTATTAAATACCATAAATTTTATAATGCAAAACTAACATAATATTAAACTTGAACTAAAACATAAAAGCAAATAAAAATATTACATATACGAACAAGCTACAACATGCTAGAATTAAAAGATTGATTCAACATCATGATAAATAAAGGTAATTTGCAAAAAAAAATTAATGCAATTATATATATATATCAAGTTACAAGATATCAAAGCTATATAAGAGTTTCCAACTCTTTCAAATACACCATGATAATTAAGATCCCTAAACAACACATTCAAAATACTGCATAAAGCAGTGAGCCAAGATGTCTAACATTAACTAGTACATGATGAACATGTTCAACTATGTCATTTTTTGCAAATATTTTAGTGGCCACTGTGTGAAGGTTCCTTCTTTCTCTTTCAAATGAACTTCATCTATTTTGTCTTCATAAATAAGGGGTATGTTACTTGTGACCTTTAAAATTTTTACATTTGCATCTCTTGTTCCTTTCAAGTTGACTCCATGTATAATAGATAGGGAGTGAATCCACTCAATGCCCACAACATCACTATCAAATGGATCCAACACCCTAACTTTATCCCCTTCTTTGAGTTTATCAATACATTTCTGCAAAAAGAAAAAAAAAACACATTATATTAGATAGGTAATGATTACCCTTGTTTGCATAATAAAACAACTATTACTTACTTAAATAGTACTTGCATGTGTGTGTTAAAATAATTGCAAAAATAAATTTTCAAAAATAATTGCAATGATCAATCTAATTTACTAAAAAACCAACACTCATAGCAGTGCTTACAATGTTACTATTACCTTCATGCTAATCAGATACAAAGGCCACAAATATAAACACTACATTACCATGCACACATACCAGACACATAAGTTTATGACAACACTATTACACATAAAAAAGGTAGCTAATGCACAAAAACAAAGAATGCAATATGAGAGCACTACTACTATTGCTACAAGGTGAAGGTGAAATACATTGGGATGTACAAAAATAGTGGCATTAAAGCTCTAAAACATAACCCCATGCAATCAACATAACCCTATCAATGATGACATATAAAAGAACAAAGAACAAAATTTATCAAGACAACATGTGACAACCATTAAGAGCATTCATTGAAGAAACAATGTAGCCTTTCTCTATGGCTTTCATGGAAATAGTAAAGGAGTAACAAAAAAGGTTGGATGTAGAGGTCACATAAACAATAGAGAAAGAGCCTTTCATTGTTAGAAAATAGTGTAAGAGTATGCAAAAAGAAGTAAGGAATGATGTCCAATGAACAAGTAGTAGTAATAGTGAGTTTCATGGCTATAGCAGTGATTTTAGTGCAAGGGCAGTGAGTTTTATGGATGTAACAACGAGTTTAATGGATCAAGTAACAAATATCATTGCTAAACAATAAGAAGACATTGAGAGAAAGTGGAAAGAATATGAAAAGAAACCTTTTTTTAATAACAATAGCCATAATGAAGAGTTAATAGCATATTCGTGAAGGAAAGAACATATATCATCCAATGACAAAAGCAACATGCTAAGTGCAAGATGTTGAAAAGGTCAATTACAATGCCCTAAAACATAGTCAAGCATCATAAAGTATTTAAGTGCCAACAATCCCCACTAAAAAGTGACAAAGTAGGTACAATGATTGTTCTATGGGTTACATTCAATGTTTTAGTTGTCTATTCACTATTCTATAAGCTTGTTCAATTTTTGGGATTATAACAATTATTAATACATGAAGGGTTTTAGAATCAAGGAAAAGTAATGTTTCATAGTATTCAACTCAAGTTTAGCACCAATAGTACTATCAATATCATGCATATACTTCTCGAATTCAGCATAATCATTGTCAACATTGTCCTGAAGTTGTGTAAGTTTGTCGAGAGCTCTATTGACAGGGTCTTTTCCTTTTTGTTCTACTTTCATATAATTTCCCTACATGCGGTTTAATCATCATGCAAATTTAATATAAGTCAAGTAAAGAATGCAAAAGCTATAAATTTTTGTCCACAACAACTATATTATTACCTCAACTTCAACACAACTATGATTGACATCAAGGTGTTCTTGTTTTTGTGCTGCTTTGATAAAATTGCTCTCTGCAAGTAGTTTAACCATCAAGAAAAAAAAATATCTAGATGAGTAATTCATGTAAAAAAAAATCAACAAAGCCTTTCCAAGCATAAAGTCACAATAGGTGGAATGGGTGAAAATCCATTTTTATAGACTCACAAACCCTCAACTCTGTCTTTATAGACCCGTTTCAGCAATTTGACTAAAAAATGCACAAAAATCTTCAAGAATCCACCAAATCAGAAACAAATTGAAGTTAACTCACCCAACCACCTAATTCAATGCAAAGGAGAACAAGGAAACCCTATACGGGCAAGTACAAAAGCTTGGAATTGCAAATAATCAGAAATTTCTAAGAAAAGAATAGAATTTCAAGAGTTTTATTATTGCTTTATGATCCATAGAAGCAAAAATATTTTCGGGAAAAAATTGGCAAAACAAAAGTATAATATTTTTTGAAAAAATCGAGAAAAAGTCTAGAAAAAATCAGGAAAAATTCAGATTTAAAAAAAAAAGTAAAAATTGTAGAACAAGAGATAAAAACTATTTTTTGAAATTGAAAGGCATTTCCATAGCATAGAGATATACAGGGAAAATAAAATAAAGAGTTTAACTAATGAATTGTGAAAAATAGATTTTTGTAGTTTATATTCATATCGTTGATTACATTGCATTGCACATCTTTCAAACTCAAAGCATTACTTCACATTGCATAACTAATAACTAGATGCTGATAGATGAGAAAATTTCAATTACAAAATAGTTTTTACAAAGTCAACCTAAGGAGTTATGCAATTACTTCACATTGTATAACTAATAACTAGGAGCACATGTCAATTGCATTTTCTTGTCATGGCATTCTATGAGACCACATTTCTTTGAGGCATTTTTTTAAACAGTTCACTACCTTGTCTATGCTACCACATTTTTCATACATGTCTACCAAAGCATTTTGTCAAATAGTTCACTACCTTGTTTCTATGGCTAAAAACCTAAAACAAGTGCTTTCAAACAAGCCATGGATGCTTGGAAAAAATCTATCAAAAGCATAATAGTAAGCAATAGCATAGATAAAGTGGTGAACTCTTTGAAAAAATGCCTCAAAGAAATGAGGTCTCATGGTGATGGAATGCCATGACAATCAAAAGCAATTTGATTGTCATGGCATTCCATCACCATGGGACCTCATTTCTTTGAGGAATTTTTTCAAAGAGTTCACTGCCTTTGTCTATGCTAACACATTTTTCATACATGCCTATCAAAGTATTTTATCAAACAATTCATTTCCTTGCTGCTATGGCTAAAAGCCTAAAATAGGTGCTTTCAAAAAAGCTATGGATGCTTGGCTAAAAGCCTGCAATTTTTTAAAAAATTGGGATTAATCGAGATTTTTTTGCAAATTTCTACTTTTGTGGCCCACATTGCCAAATTGTTACACCCATAAATGAGTTTGAGACTTCATAATGTTTCCCCGTTCCTAAATAAAAATTAGCACTATCGGCCTAACAATGCCTCATCGGTGGAACCCCCATCATAGCCTAGGCATTGGCCTGATGAAAGCAGTTAATAACATAGTATCAGTGTAACAATACCCTATCAGGCTAACTCCTAAGGTGTCCTCCCCAATAGACTGATAGAGTCAACAAAAGAAAGCACATCATTGTAACACATGAACATCGGTCGAATGAATGTTTGCATTCCCCTGATGGCTCGATATAACGAATGTTTGCATTCCCCTGATGAAAGAAGTTAATAACCTAGTATTAGTGTAACAATACCCTATCAGGCTAACTCCTAAGGCATCCTCCCCGATAGACCGATAGAGTCAACAAAAGCAAGAACATCATTGTAACACATGAACATCAATGGAACGAATGTTTGCATTCCCTTGATGGCTTGATATAACCATGGATTATCAAGAATTAATATATATTAGGGGAATCAATCTTGTTTACCTTGTTCATGGGACAAAGGTGTATTAAGGGATTGACACCCCCTTATGGTTTAAAAACTTGCACTTCTAAGACCTAACAGATCATTCATTGATCTCATATTTATTTTGTGATAAAACTCACAGTCACAACATTTAGGACAATCACGATGGATTTCAATAGTTATTTTGTCATAAACCTACACTTTTGAGACCTAACAGATCATTCATTGATCTCATAGTTATTTTTTCATAAAACTCATAGTCACAATGGATTTCAATGAAACAAAAGGAAAAATTCTTAGATTCACTGTTCTATATATGATCGTAATACTTTTCCTGGAGATCACGAGAGTAATTTTATAAAGGAATGTTGTGGAAAACATTTATGAAATTTGCAGACATCTTTAGAATACAATATAAAGATGATATAATTGAGAATCAAAATATTGAGGGATAGCCTCTTACCTGATCTGAACCCATGGAATTATGGTCATTCCATGTAGAAACTATAGGCTTAACAGAGGCATCCAACTATGAAACTTTCTCAATGAGATATTTTAAGCAACTCATTATATGTTAGTACTCTTCATTTGAGTTGACATGATTTGGAGAGGCTCTTACTGGGTGTTCAATAGATGGCTGTGAAATCTTTGTTGACAAACTAGATTTCCTCTTGATACTAGTATTAGATTTAGTACAATCTAGTGTTGCCATATAATTGACAACATCTTCTACACTTGCTTCTCTATTATTGTTTTCCACCTAAAATACAATGTCAATTTCAACATATAGTCAATTCAATAAAAAATTGAAATAAATAACACAATGTAAATTGAACCAAAAATCCATACACTTACTCCACATTTTTCCATTTTGGCCTGCAACCCACCCATGCCAAATGTATATTCATTCCTCACATTATCTCTTGCTCTCTTGCCTCTGTTACTCTTTGTCAAATATTCTTTAAAACACATACTTTCTTTCAATGCCTCTCACTGTTTGGGAGATAGAGTGGAATCTAATGTCTCTTTTCCCTCCATGATTGTTTTTCTGCAATTGTATCTAAAACTGTTCATCAGAAGTCTCATCTTGTGCTTGTAACATTTTCTAGAGATTTTTCCACCAACAATGTCAAAGGTATTTTCCATTTTTTGTATAACATATTCCACATTTCGTGGATCTTGCTCTACAAAATTTGATTTTCAGATATCCAAATGGGCCCTACATCTTATGCCCAACTCAGAGGCCCACCTTTCAGCATTTTTCCTAATGGGTTCACCATCTCTTGATACCTCAACCAAGAATGGATTCTTCCCTTCTAATATTCTTTCTTTTGTGTTCCTCTCTGTAGATTTGTATAAATCTTGACTCAATCTTTGTCTTTTAACATAAGTAGGAACATCTTTTGTTTCACCACTACAAATATTTCTGGTTGCTCCACTAATTCCTTCAAAATTTGTAGATGCGATAGGTGAACTCTCAGGCATATCAAATGCAAGCAGACTCTCTTCATGATTTTGATTAACCAGAACTTCATGCTCCTTGTCCACATCACATGTGGCATGAGTAGGTAGATCAGTAGTGGTCTCCATATATTTCACTTCATCACAACTATTTTTTTCACCAACTTCATTTGTTGAATCACAAAAGTGTTGGCTTCTACGAGCTGGCAGCACTGTATCTTTACTTTCTTTTTGTTTTTTCTCTACATTTTCTCTACTCTCTTTTTCTTTCTTGTAAAAATAAATAAATCATATCATGTCTTATATACATAAATCTATTTCCTATAAAATTTCATTAAACGGTATTAAACAAATAATTTACTACTTAGTGGATTTACAACTTGCATGTTTGTCAAACCAATATGTGATAAATATTCATTATTCTTGGCCACATTTTCTTCATGAAAGCACTCATAATCTGTCACTAGAATTTCAACATTGTGATCGCTATCATCTAATTTGTGCCTTAAATTATTTTTCTTCATTTCTTGATGTCCAAAAAAATAATAATGTATAAATTAGCAACTTGATACAGAGATAATTAACCATAACATAAATTGCATAAATACAAGTTTATGAGGTCTCAGTTTTAATGAACAATCATTAAAACACATATGAAGACTAAAGCACTACAAACAACAACAATCATTAGATGTTGTGGGTATTTCAGTCAATAAATATTAAGTAATGGTGCCCTGTAGAAATTCCAGTTGCATAAAAAACTTAGCAATGTATTTGAATCAATATATCAAATCTTTAGCGATAATATTTTCATTCATGGTTCAATAAAAAAATCTGCATTACCAAATTTTAACTGGACATGAACTTGTAGCATGACAACCATTTTGTACAACTAAACCAATGTTTTTCTTAGATGATAGCACTATCACTAAGAAATGTCTATGGTATTTGGTGATTCTTACTTTTGTTGTTATGTTACGTAATAATTTGTTCATATCATCCAGATACATCATGAAGGGGTAGATTTCATGAAAAAAATAGATATGTTAGAGTGGATAGTGAGTTGCAATCAAGGAATGAAATGATTTGAGGACTAAGTAGTCAAATAGTAGTGAACTTCAAGATATATGAAAAATAGTGAAGAACATTTGATCAAAGCAAAAAAATGCAATGACCTTACAGTATATAAAGATACATATGAGACAACAATTTCTAGTGCATAAATTCAGAAGAAAAAATGTTGATAATAGTAATATTATTGTTAAAAAGAATGTGAAGGAAATAAAGGATGTGAGCAACATGTAATGCCAAAATAGTGGGGATATAATGAGGAAATGCTTCTATTGCAATGGGGAATCACTGTATTGATGCCTTGAGCATTGAAAAAAAATAATGATCAATCATCAAGGATTGTATACTGCTACTATAAATAGTGAAGGAATACAGAACAAAAGACCATATCAGTGAGGAAACGAGTCCCACAGTGGGTGAAAGATCTAAGAAATGAAGACAACAATGAGAAATACTTTCATGGCAGTGAGCAGTCAATGCCAAAGTAGTTCACAAGGCAATGGTATACAACAATATTAGAAAATAGGGCTAAAGATAATGCCATATGTAGGGAAGACAATGTTATTTTAGTAAAAAAGTGTAAAAGAAAACATAGAAACAATGTTTAACAATGCTTCAATGATGGTATACATATTCATATTACATTCATATATGAAAACATATTCATATTACATCCTCATTTTTTATATGAAAACATATTCATATTACATTCATATAGCAACTTTGTTCAGCATTAAAGCTTTGAAATAGGTATTAGTCTGAAGGTTCGTGTCCTTAAAACATAAAAAAGTCTTAAAACAACATAAAATTATTACATAAAAGGTCATAAAATGGGGCTCATCAATAATCATATGCATTTCCAGCAAGATCAGAATCCTGATCACTTGTGCTTGCACCTACTTGATTTTCTTCCTCATCCTCATTTGTGACATGCAATACATTATCTCTCCCAATTTCTACATTGGCAATCAAAATATTTTCTTCAAACAGTCCCTCATTGTCTTCATCCACTTCTTCGAATGCTTCTTGTAAATTAACATATTTCCCATTAGGCATTACATCAACAACTTCCATGAATTTTCATCTCGAATGTGACTCTATTTGAATGACATATGACCAACCTGGGCTTCTTACATCCTCAATTAGAAAAAATTGGTTAATTTGAAGAGGGGAAACATACGGCTCATCTGTCTCTAATAAAAATTGTTGTGTATTTGCACGTACAAATCCATACTCATCAAATTGTACTAGAGATGGTCGAATCTAGTTACATTTTAATAATATAGGACTATTTTCACCAAAATCCACTTGAATAATTTCTTCTCAATTTCATGAAGAAATTCAGCACTAACAACACAATCACAATTTTTCTTTCCTTTGTCTTTTTCTTCCACTCTTAAATGACTACCATAGGCCCACATTCCACTAAAACGCATAGCCCATAAATGTGGAGGTCATGAAAGTTCACTTTCCTATGTTGTTATATCTTGAACTTCTTCATTTGCATCACTAATTGCATTAGTAATCCATTCTTCAAATTTTGGAAAAGAATCACCTCCAATCAAATCATGAAATTTGTGCCTTTGAGGTCAATGTTGCATCCAAGTTTGATTCTCTTCTTCATATTTTCTACATAGAATAATGACGTACAAATAGTAATATTAATAATATAAATGTGTAAATGCAATTGAGTAAATAAATTATTGTGTAATTTTTTTTTACCCATGCCACTTATCGAACGAAGATGTGTTTTGAAGAATAAAGGCATGTATTTCACTTCTTTCTTGATATGATAGCTTGAAGTGACATACATTGCCTTCTAATACTTCACCTGCAACTCTCTCATCTTCGTCATCATCCCATACACGTCGATTGACATTTTTAGAATCCTTCATATATTCTATGCAAAATCCCATGGCCTCTTGCATTGAATATCCCTTAGACATGTTGCCTTTTGATTTTTCCCTAGTACGGAAAAATCTTTTCAAAACCTTCATATATCATTATATAGGATACATCCATCTCGTTCTTACTAGGCCACAATGCTCTAGTTCATATTCTAGATGTATCAAAATATGCATAGAAATGTTAAAGATTGGTAGTGGAAATTCCCTTTCCAATAAACAAAGGACTTCAACAACCTCCTCCCTCAAACTATCAAAGTTTGAAGGATCTAATACATGTAAACTCATTCTCTTTAATATTAGGCCCAACCTTATAATTTCCAATCTTGGCCCCTTTGCCAAACTTGATATATTTACCACAATAGGTAAAATATTCTCAATTATGACATGATAGTCATGGGCCTTGAGGCCTCTTAAGCTATTAATGTCAGTTTGGCTTTTGATATTGCTACTTACATATCCAATGGGAAAGCGAGTTTGAGACATCAACTATAAGATTTGTGCACGTTGTTCCTTTGTCCAGACATAAGGAGCACTTGGTTTTCTATATTTTTCATTATCATATTTTTCAACCCAAATATTTTGACGAATCTGTATTTCTCAAAAGTCTTCACATGATGAAATAGTATCAAGAGCACCCAAAAGATTTTGTAACACCCCTCTGTTTTGGCTTTTGATCGGCATTTTTCTTCCCTGTTATGATTGCGGCTGAGTATGCTTATGATGTAGAAGTTATATGTTGATGTGATGTTCTTTTATTCCGATGTTATCCTTATGTCATGATTTGGAGCAACTTAGAATATATCTGATTAAATGAGGTTTATGTTATTGAGCTTATATTTGATGTTAGATGCGTCAGTTAATGATACTGTATTGGTGAAAGGGACGGATTGTATCACTCGCTTGCGAGTGCCCTACGATTCTGAGATTTCCTCTTCACGGTGTGATTGATCATATTACGTATATATGCACATTCGACATGCTCTTTGTTGCAGGTTGGCAGGTACATGACATCGACTCCACCTGGTTTCCAGGTCTGAGCGTGTCCATTGACCAATGAAAATTAATTGGGAGATAGTAGCTAGGTTTTCCGAACGAAGTCATCACCCTAGTCGTAGCGTGTTGTTGGGTTGTCGTTAGGGTCAGTTGTTTTAACTTGGTTAGTTCCCCTTGAGTATTTATTTAATTTCAAGTTTAAGTTTATGAAATGACTTGCGTAGTCTAATTGATGATTAAATGTGTTTAGTTGCAAGCTAAAACTGATTAAATAGCTTTTGGAAATTATAAATGATGAATGTTTTGTCTTATTGAGATGTTGGAAAATTAGTAATTAATTAATTAATTTAATTGAATTAATAAAATAATCTAATTTTTGAATTAGATTTATTTTGAATTAATTGTGTGAATTAATTAAATTATCCCTATGTATTAAAAGTGTAAAAGATTTAATTCTTTTGTTGAATGTAAAGTGCTAAAATATTTTGAATTCAAATTGGAATTAGAAAATTGTTTAAAGTTATTAAAAATTCAAATGTTTTCTTATGCAAAGACTTTGGGGTAGAAAAGATATTTTCTGAATTAGTTGACTATTTTGGGGAAAGATATTTGTGAAGAATTGAAAATGGATTTGAAATTGAATTTAGTGTGACTTGGAAAGTGAGTTGCATTTGTATTTGAATTTAATTAGAATTTGAATTTAAATAGAAGTGGAATTTGAATTTGGGGAAGTTGGAAAAAAAAAAAGGATATATTTTATTTAGGGTTTTTCTTTCAATCCTCCATGGATTCTTGGTTTGGAAATTGGGTGGAGAGGCTTGGAGGAGGCTAAGATGGTGGAGTTGAAGGAGTGCTTGGAAATCTCCATGGTGGAAGCTTGCAAATTTTGGAGAAAACATAAGGTTCTACCTTTTCTCCCTTCCTCTTCTTGCTCATTTGAATGATTAAAACATAGTGTTAGATTCAATAGAAATTCATGGAGAAGCTCTTAAATTTGGTAAATGGTAGATAGTTTTGGAATGGAAACCAAACATGAAATTTAAAACCAAGTTATGGAAAGTAAATCCAAGAAAACTCAATGCTAAAACTTGATTTTGAAAACCCATTTCCTTGTTTTGAAATAAGTTATATTTTCTTGATTTGGGTTGGAATTATTTTTGCAATATGTGCATGAAATCAAAATTTGTGTATATATAATTGTGAAGACAACCATATATATCAATATATGGTGATACCCACAAAAATATATATAAATATTTTTGTTATTTTAGAAATTTTTAAATTTGGGTAAAACCCAGAAAAGAACCTCTGTATTTTTCATTTTTTCGGTTCTGATAAAATGCAGGAAAATTATATTAATATAAAAGTTGTTTTGGTGAGGTGGGAGGTCAAACTCCACCCCACCAGCACCGCCGCCGCCGGCGGTAGCGGCCGCTGTGTGCTCAGCACACAGCTCCACCGCCCGCAGGCGACGGCCGTTGTGCGCAAGGCGCATAGCTCCGCCGCCCAAAGGCGACGGCCGTTGTGCGCAAGGCGCACAGCTCCGCCGCCCACGGGGAGGCAGGGGCCGCGCGACTAGGGCTTAGGCCCTATTAAATGCAAATCAAAATTCGTTGCTTTTTTTAAATAAAATAAAGTTTTATTTTATAATATTTTAATAATATTTAATATTAATTGCATTATGGGTAATATTATATTTTTAATATTATATATTAATATTTAATATTTAATATTAAATATTTAATATATGATATTATATATGTAATATTTTTATGTGTATTCAATATTTAAGCATTTTGTAATATGTAAATTTAAGTTTTGAGTAGTTGGATTTTAATAATGATATGTCGATAATTTTGACATTTAATAATGATGTTAATTATTTTAAATAGGTTATGTGTTAAAATAATTATAGCTTAATTATAGATGAAGGGAATCGTTATTTTTTTTAAAAGGCTAATTCAATTCTATTCAGCATTAAGCAATACAATTAGAGTATTCAACTAATTGCTTAGAGGATGCCAAGCGAACAGTAAATAAGTTAATGGCTATGGAAGAGTTGATTCTTTAAACAAATATCTATTCTTAAAATTTTAATTTCGACTTTCTAGAATATTTAGTAAACCTTAGAATAGAAAAATAATGTGTTTAGAGGCATATGTTTAAAGGAAGGGAACTCTGAAGTGATTAGTTCATTGGTATAGATAAAATGAAAATTGAGTTTGGGCCAACGGTATACATAAACTATTGACTTTGTTTGATTTATTTATTCTATGATGAAGTATGTATTAGATGACTTAATTGAAATGATTATGGATATAATAGTGAAACTTAGAGATAATGATTGGGATAGTTTAATCAGTTGTTGTTAATCCTTATATTTTGAGTTTGGAACATAGTGGAGGAGCTAGGGATAGCAAATGGGTTATTTTAATCAGAGGACTTTATTTACCAACTGTTGATCATAATAAGATATGTGATGGAGAACGAAATATATAATTATTGGGTTTAATTCCTTAAGTGGCCATCATGCTTAACTCTCTATTAGGTATATTCGTTTTGGAATATAATTGATTTCAAGTAGAGATAAGATTAAGTTGATTTATTTGATGTTAAGTTGAAATCAAGACTGAAATCATTTAATCTGAATGGTTTATTTTTCAAGATGTTTACTTATAGAATATGATTGCGGAACTGAGAGTAAGGATGAACTTATTAATTAACCTCAATGTTTTATCAATCGAGTGTTTTATCTATAGTAGGTGATCAGGAAATGTAGAGAGAACGGTTGATTTAATTTTACCCAGATAGTTGCATTATTAAAGTGATTTGTTTATGAATATGGTTATGAATTTTGGAGTAGATGATCTGTTCTTTAAATATTTCAATGTCATGGAAAGAAATGGAATCAATTGATTGGATAAATGCAAGTCATGGAATCTGTGTTTGAATGGATTTAGGAAATTTGAACATTAGCTTATCTGCTCGTCTAAAATGTTTTCAGTGTTATTTGTTCCCATTCGATGTTTTTGAATGAGAGTGAATGTTTTGAGAATCTTCCAGTTATGGGTTCATTTATTAGTATGGGTGGTTTTTTTTTTGTGAGTCAGCCTTTATTCTGTATTTGGGTTTCCGTGATATGAGAAAGTTGGTTGTCAAAATTATGTTTTTTGGCATGTTAAGAGTGTGTGATTATATGATTGTTGACTTTAAGTCGTTTCTTGTTGTTCATGTAAGTCTTCCAGCAGTGTTTTCTTGAGATGATGTTATGTCTCTTATGAATTGCTTTGTCTATCTTGGTTTTTGTGTGAGTTAAGTTTAAGTGGTTACCTAGTCCTTGAATGGATTGTGTGACCTTGTGATTAAAGGTTGAGTCAAATTTTCAGCTCGTTATGTGGGTTATCTTTATGTTAGTCAACCTTGTGTTAGCCTTGGGTAGTGCACATTTTGGTTTCAAGTTTTGTACATCCGTAGGGATGTGTTACCTATGGAGGTGTTTGATTAATTGTGATAAGTGTTAGTGCTTTGTCTACCCATGGCCTGTGGTTGAGTTATGTGTTGTCGATAGGGGAGTGGCTTCAAATGAGCGCCGGGCCCAAAGTGGTTCCAGGATAACTCGTGTGAGAGTCAGTTAATTAAGTGAAAATTAAAATAACTTATATTAGGGAGAGAGTAGCTTTGAACATTAATAAGATAATTTAGCCTCGCTCATTGGCTCAAGGGCTTGTACGAGACTTGAGATGAGTCGGGAAGGCCTGGAATGGCAAGATCGTTATCTCATCTTTATGAGAGATAATCGATTCCGCTCTGGTATGCATGTGGGGCCGGGAGTCGGTTGAGGTTTCCAGGATATCCCTAGAGGGGGCCGGGACCTAGGAAGACTAGCCAGGAGATCCCATGCAACCTTTGCGATGACACTCCTCCTATGACAACAGTCGGCATGGTGTTGTACCGTTGGTTTATTTTGTACAGTGATGGTACTTGATTTTGTACTCTGGAAGCATTGTAACCTTTGTGTTAAGTAATGTGAACTTTGTTCTTGTTTCAGTTCAATGTGCTAGCTTGTGTCTAGAGGTGCATGGTCTTGTCTAGGAAGTCCTTGTTACTATCTCCTAGCACGGTGGGAGTGGGACCTTTGGGTTCCACGTGGTCGAGTGGCGTGCATTCTTGTTTCGTTGGTTCTTCTTCATGTTCGTGCGTTCGAGGTTTCCAGTTGGAGAGCTCGTTGGATGCTGTTGCTTTTCTGGCTTCGTTCTTTTTAGTTGAGCTTTATTTTCTACCCCTCTTTTGTTATCGAGGTGGAATTTGTAAATTGTAATAATGATTATTGGAATTGCCTCATTCAGGGAATGAGTGTTGTAATCTATTGTTTAGATGTTAATTGGAATCTTGAGGTATTTAATATCCTTGTTGTAATTTATCTTGAATGGAATGTACGTTGTCCCATTTCCTTAAGTGGTTAATGTTTCAGTTTATGTTAATGTTATTTGTTGTTGGGTTTTTAAGTAATCTTTGTCTCGTGGCCTTAGAGGTTGTTGGCAATATGTATTCATCTTACATGTTATTTGTACTTAAACAAAAAAAAAAGTTTGGCACGTTTAAGTAGCGAATTGCAACTTCCTCTAGGGTTGCATGGCGGGGCATTACAGATTTTCTATAATAGCATAAGCTATATTTTTCTTAGTATACATAAAGTCAACAGTATGCCTAATGGCTATATCCTTAAAGTATGGAAACTTATACAATATGCAGAACCATTTTACACCACTTTCATTACATGGATCATATCTACTACCAACAATCCCATCATTTTCAATAAATGACATTCTTTTTTGTCCATTCTCAACAATGTAATCACCTATTATTAGCAATGGTGCTTCACGATTCTCTTCTTGACCATTGAAACATGTTTTTTTCAACGATATGGATAATCCATTTTAAGGTAAGCATGAAGTCCACAATAAATACACTTACGTAAACTTCTTGAGTACCTCACAAAATCCTTATAGTTGCAAGTAGGACATCCATGGTATCCATGAATAAAGAGACTAGAAAATGTGCCATATGCAAGAAGATAATGAATCATAAACAATAAGGAAGCTCTTAAAGTGAATTTTATTGAATGACCATCCCTTAAAGATTGAATTGCTCCAATTCCTTTCCACAATTCCATTAGCTCATTATATAATGGCTCTAGATAAACATCTATTGTATCTAAAGTCACACTTTTCTTTCCTGGTATAATCAATGATAACATTAAGAAAAATGGATAACCATGGAGGCAAGTTATAATTTATTAGAAAAACTTGCCAAGTTGACCATTTAGTACTTTGATCTGAGAATGGATTAATCCCATCTAGAGCCAAACCCAACCTTATAGTACGAGGATCTTGAGAAAAATCAGGCCATTTGTTATCAAATTCCATCCACGTCTTAGAATTAGGAACATGTCATTGTTTTCCATCAGTGCTCTTATTTTAGGCATGCCACTACATAAGTTCAACAATGTCTTTGTACCTATACATTCAAAGTAATTGTGGGATTATTAGAAAGTGGCAAAGAACCTTTCTAGGAACCACAGCTGATTTCAACCCTTGTCTATACCTCGGTTCATGACATTTTGGACATTCGCTCTCATTTGCAAGATTTTTGCGAAATAATACACAACCATTCACACATGTGTGGATGTTTTCATACCCCAAGCCAAGCTTACTGATTTGCATTTTACATTGACTTTTTTTTTTTTGGCAATGTGGAGTCAACTAGTAACAATGAACTTAATAATGCTAATAACTGATCTACACTCTCATTTTTCCAACCATGCACCACTTGCAAGTTAAGAATTTGAAGGATTGTTGTCAAATGGATTAACTTTCAATTAGCATACATAGGCTTTAAATAATCATCCATTGACTTGGCCCAATCATTGTTTAAACCCTCATTCAACATTCTATCAACTTCAAACCATTCATCAAACATTTTTGCCTCTTCATCTATGTTTGGTGCCAATTCATCTATGTTTGTTGCCTCTTCATCTCTCACAATTTGAAATTCTATCATACCTTCATAATAATTGTAATCCCAAGGGCTTATACCACTATGCCCATATCTTATCATACGTTGATAAATCATATTTCTTTTTTTCAGCTTTCCACCAAGACAATTTTTACATGGACATGGATATTTTCTAATGTCCCTCTCATCAGTTACTCTCTCGTCATATGCATGATATTGATCCATATTCAACCTTTGACACTCATCTATCTATAATATTGTGCATTCCCATATTAATCTAGTTTCTGATTTAAAGAAAAAAATATAAATCTAAAAATAGAGATGCCAAAACATTGTTGAAAGTAGTCACTTTTAGTATAGACAAAAACAAAAAGAAGAGGATATAATGAGTCATTGTTTTGAGATCTATCTTACATTCATTTGAAGTTTACCTACTAGGAATGGAATATGCATGTGTTTCCTATCATCTTACTTTTGGCAATGAGGGTTTCAAATTGCCTCTGAATTCGCTATAGAGGGCCTCATTGACTTCAAATTCGTTGCAGAAAACTATGAATTCCTTGCCCACCTTTTCAAAAGTCTCCAAGTCCTATCCAAACAAGCTTTATAACCCAAGCAAGTGCTTCAATACCTGTTCATGAGAATAAACGTAAAAAAAATATAATTTCATTCCCATGCCAACAATTATACATTTTACAAGTTGTCTAACTTATAAATATAGACAAGTTATGTAAACCACTAGATAAATAGCATTTAAACATTTGTCGTCTCTGACTTATAATCTATTTTTGAGTTCAGTTAATACAACTATTTTTTTTTATTTGTTTTCATGGTTGTTACTCATGTAACTTGTACTTTCATATCCCTTTGAGTTGCTTTCTATATTTCTTTCTTCTGAATTGGTTGTGTTATGAAAGTAAAACTTGAAAGTTCCCCTACTAATAAGATTTGAGTCTTTAGTTGTTTACTTGTTTTTGTGATATTTGACTTTTGAGTCTTAATATATAAGTGTATATGTTTATCTAGATTGATGTGGATCTTGCAAATTCTAGATACTTAAAGCCAAAACATGATTGAGCCTTGAAAGTGGATTGATCCACAAATAAAATTATGGCAAGTGCTAGAATGTAATGTTCATTGTGGGTCATGAATGAGTGGAGGTGATACAAAATATTTAAATATATCAGTAATAGTCATATGGTGTTAATTAGTTAATGTAAATGTGACATAAGGATTTATTATATATAAATGAGTTGAAGGCCAAGAGTATTTTGTCTGGTTGTCAAAGAGGAAAAACTTAACATAGCCATACACTCATAATTGATTTTGGATCACAAGTGTTTGTGTTCAAAATTATCTCTTAGAAGTACATGATATATATCTTCTACAAGTATTTCAGTATGCTGCAAGTATTTCTTGACAAGCTTATCTCTAGGTTCACCTAACTTAGAATTACATGCCAGATGCTACTATGTTTTTTCCTTGGTGAGTTAGTTGTGTTACTTTTTCTTCATAAGGAACATCTTTGTAATTAATGTGGATTTGTTTCTTTTTATCTGCATCCATTTTAGGCTTGTATTCAAATGGATTCTAGAGAGGTTGTGTTTGGTGGAGGCTTATCAGGTAATATTTTGGAGTAATTCTTTAATTGGAAAATATATTCTTATTTTCTATAATTTTATTCTATTTGGTAGAGTGGCTTTGGGGATAAGGATTTTAAAGGTTTACACAAATCTATGAAGAATTCATGCTTTCTTTATAAGAGTGTCTCCAAAATTTACTTCCAAATTACCATGAGAAATCCCATTAAAACTGTGGTTATATGAGGGTGTGGGAGGTGTGCTTAGTGAATGCGATGTATATGATGTCTAGAAAACAACTGAGTTGGTTCCTACAAAAGTACTTTGAAAAATTTGACTAATGAGATATGCATGCATTAGTAGTTTCAAGTGTAGTAGAGCCTATTCAATCATGGGAAATGTTAGGAGATTCATTTATCTCTCTAACAAAGAGTTTTGTCAACCATTGCAAATTTGCAACTAGCTTGAAATGGTATCTTCATTATTGAAGAACTAGCATTCGTCTTGTCATAATTCTTTGGCAGAACTATAGTAACATGGGGATACTATAAAGAATATTATAAATTAAAGGATTATTATTGATCTGGTCAAGCTAGGTAATGAAAACCATATATATGTGGTATTTGTCTTCTTGGAGACAACAAGATTTATTCAGTTATCCATTACTGATTCTTATTCTCTCTCTTTTTTTTGTATGATCTATGCAAGTTATTTTTCATTGTGCTAGTTGTTTTAACTAGAAAATTTCACATTTTTCACTAGCCTCCACCCACCAATCCTCCACATTCCACAAAAATTCATCACATTTTAATTTTATGATCAACACAAATTGTTGAAATTTGTGTGACAAGATCCATTTTGTAGCCCACATTGCTAAATTGTCACACCCATAAATAAGTTTGAGACTCCATAATTTTTCCTAAGTAAAAATTAGTTCTATCGGCCTAACAATGCATCATAGCCTTGTTGATGGCCTGATGAAAACAATTCACAATCTAGTATCGATGTAATGACACCCTATCGGGCTAACTCCTAAGGTGTTCCCCCTGATAGACCGATAGAGTCAACAAAAGTAAGCACATCGTTGTAACACATGAACATTGGTGGAATGAATGTCTACATTCCCCCAATGGATGAATATGATTATAAATTATCAAGAATTATTATGTATTGGGGGAATTAATGTGTATCGGGGTAATATATTTTGGCATCCTGTCGATAGACTGAAGGAAAATTGTTCATCGATGGAGAGGGTGGCTATCAGTGGAATAAGGATTGTAGTCTCACCGATATAGTGGTGATGATTCATTGCTAACTGATGTGACATCTCAAGGCATCATCCAGATATTTAAAAATAAATGCTTCCCCCTGATGACAAGATTGAAACGGGTGGTATTTATGAGCCAGAGTTGAAGTGAATTATATCAGAAGTTGATCGCATAATTGTTGCATAGTCTAGAAGATTTCGTTGAGGACAGAAGCAAAAAGGAAAAGCTAGAGTTCTCACGTATAAAAAAATAGTGGAGGTGAGACCCAAGTAAGTACACCAATCTAGATTGAGAAGTTGTATTTTTCAAAAGATTAAGAATTCTAACAATGGAAGAAAATGCAGAAAAACCCAAAGCTAAGAAACAAAAAACTAAGAAGAGACTCTTGAATCAAGACCTGATAGATCAATTCCATGGGTTAGGGCCAAGACCTACGAGGGGTGCTCAAATGAATCCTTCAATGGATAGATTATTAGATAAACATAAAGGCTTGGGGGATATTTGGACACCACAACGCGTGTATGAGCTTTTCATGTATCATTACAAGAAACAATTTAGGTTTCAACTAGTTTGCAACCCATGGAGGTTGAACTTGGGAAGACTCATGGTGCTTAATGTGTTCATAAATGTAGAATTAATTAAAGCTCTAGCTAGAAGATATGACCCCAAGAGGAGAACTATCCAAGCACATCATGGGGCTGACATGCTTGTTATTTTTGAGGATTTAATTTCTAATGTGTTTTAGTTGGAGTGTCCTATGAAATTTCCATTCATGATTAGAGATCTCTTGACAAAGTATCATGATATGGATACCAGCTACAAATGATGGAAACTACCCTTGCATAGGCCTAAGAATGAAGGAGGCCAACTTGAGAGGTTTTTGGGTAATGAAAACCCTCCTTTTCATGAGGACTTGTTTGAAGAATATTTTAGATACACGTATTATTCAGGTGGTCAAGTCTTGGGGGTAGAGGTCCTACCCCTCATGTCTATTGCCCCAATGGTCTTAGCTGCAAACATACAAAGCAATGATGCTATGTCATTCAATTATGCTAGATACTTGGCCAATGACCTAAACCAAGAGCTTAAAAATATTAAAAACAATAGTGAATATATTCATTTCAAACATTATTCTTTGTTCATGCATGAGGGACATGTTAGAAGGGTCTAGAGTCAAGAATTAAGAATAAAATATACATATGAAAATGGGAACCTCAAACCTATATAGATGTGGACTTCAGTGTGGGATAGTCGATTTGGTAGATCTCATTATCTTTATTCTGAGGAGTTTTTTGTGAAACCATTAATGTAGTGGTTGGGATATTCATGTGATTATAACTTATCCCCAAAAGTGAAAAAGTTTCTAATACCAAAGGAAAATGACCCAAGGAAAAAGGTGGATCATAACTGGGGAGACTGGTATACTTTTCTTGACTGCACAGTGATTAAGGTTTATGGGTTTGAAGGAACTCCACACTTATTGCCACAAGTAGTTACTGATAGAATTGCCTACTTAGAAATTGTGAGGCAATTGGAAAGATCTGATGCCAAAAACATCAAAGGACACAACAATTGATCATTCCTATTACCTTATGTTTTGGAGACTTTACAGTGGTTGTAAATGAGGGATATGAGGAAATTGATGCTAAATTAGCACAATATAACCTCCCTCTAGGTAACAAAAGGAAAAAATTTGATGCAAAAGGCTTTATTCACAAAGCAAGGTTATCACAAGGGTTATCAAGATATGAGCATGTATTCTTAGTTGAAGATGTAATCATAAACCATGATGAAGCCTCTGCCACTAAAAGAATGGCTACATATAATAGGGTTATGCTTGCAAAGGAATGGAAAAGAAGAAATGTCCCATCTTATTTTAAGAAATTTAATGAAATACAAGATCCTCTAGCAAGGATTGAGCAACTCATTTCTCATATGGATGAAGTGGTAAATAATGTGCCTTCATTTATCTTTGATGCCTCTCATGCAACCTATTCAGGAATGCAGGCTGAAGATGTAGAGCCCATAGATTATATCCCTTCATAGCCAACTCCTTATGTGAGTTTTTCTGTAGATATTGATATGAGTGAAGAAGAGGATAGTAATGAGGAAAGTGATGAGGAAGAGAAAGTACAACAAATAAGTGCTCCTATAATTGTACGGTATGAGCCTCCGTAGGAACACAATGTTGTAATATTTGAAGCATCAGATGAATTATCAGATGATGTTAGGGTCAAGGCTAGATAGGAGTTCATTTTTTATGGATATTTTTTTAAGTCTCCCGAGTTTAAATCATTTCTTTATGAATATAAAGGCAAGAAAATGAGACAAAAGATGCAAGATGTCACTCTTGAACAAGAAGCTGTTGTTTTGAAAGAATTGAAAAAAGAAATAGACAAAGAGATGGAGTCCATCAATCTTGAGAGAGGGAGAGAGTTACTCCAAGACGTTGGAGTATTGCTTTTTCCCGGATGGTATATAAGCTCTACAATTTTGTTTGATAGTTTCAGAAAGAGAGGAGATAAAACAATGAATATACCAGAGGAAGCAAGTGACAAGATGTATTCAAGATCTAGATACAATCCAAATGAGGCCACCTTGATTATTTTGTTCATTGTACCCCCATGACAAAAGACTAGATGTGATTGATAATCCAAACCAAATGTTTGGACAACTCTTGGTTCAAAGAGTAGGGGATACCAACTCCATGGAGACAACAGAGTTGAATGTCAATGTGGAAAAGTTCACCAAGGCACAGATTAATAAGCTAGTTAAAGAAAATGAAAGGTTGAAGAAGGAATTAGCACATCAAAGAGAAAGATCATCTTCCTCTTCCACACCAAAATTGTATTCCCATGGCTTGAGAAAGATAAGAGAGTATTGGATGCAATGGCTGATATAACTTATTGGAAGCAGTGCCACCTAAAATCTCAAGAAAAATGTAAAGAATTAGAGAAGGAAGTCAAAACCATCAAGTATAATACTACATCCGAAATGATCAAGGAAGATTCAATAAGATGATGAAATGTGCAGATGAATATTAGAGGAAATTTAAATAGGTACTCTCAGCAATAGAGGAGAATGAACGATTATAGGGGAGAATAATCGAAAAGAGACAAGAGCTTCAAGACAAGCAAATCTTGAAAGGACAAATAATGCAGACACATAAAAAATTGGTAGAAGCACACAATGGATATCATAATAGGCTCATTGAGGATCTCGAGTGCTTCTATTCAACTCCAACAATCTATGATGATATGGGAAATCCTTGAGAATATGATGATTGGAAGGAAGAGTTTAATGCGATTCTGACTGTTGCATTACAAGAGATCAATGACGAGGATGTGATTTTACAAAATAATCACAAACAACTCAAGAAGATGATGTATAGGGAGTATGATATGAGAGAGGTGATCTCCAATGTAGATACTTGTGCTAAACAAGAATACATCCATCACCTCTTTGCATTCAATTTGTTCCTCAACCAAACTATGGATACACCAGACACAATAGGGAAACCATCATAATGAAAGGAGTCATCCGACAACATGAGCACCATATCATGGAGTAGAAGCTTTGAAAAAATCTTAGGTAGTCATGAGATTTTTCTTGGAGATTAATGGATCAGTGCATTTAGTTGCTGCAATATTTCATTTTCTTAATTATGTTTAGTTATCAAACAACATGACCTTTTGTAACGGGTCTATAGCTTGTTGCCTCTCACATATATAAGAGAGACCAATACCCAAATAGATCATCACCACATCATTTCCATTTTAGGGTAGGAATTAGTAAGAAGATAGATTGCACCATTTCACCCATCCATCTCATATCAAAAACTATTGTTATAATGCATATTATTCAAAGATAAATATAATGGAGAAGGTTATGCATAATTATTGATTTTCTTTCAAGTGTTCAACTATCGTGTGGATTTATATGCTTATATGTTGTTTGGTTGTCTCCAAAGTGTCTGCTTATGTTATTCAAATTGAGTGTGTGGAAATACATTTAATTTTTTAATACACATTTGTTGTTGACTAGTTTCGGTGTGCAAAAGAATTAAAATTCCTTTTAAGAAATCAAATTTGATAGGTTCTTGTTTGGATTAAAGTCCTTTTGAATAGATTGTCTTAATTGGTTTCCTTTAAAATTTGAATTGAATCCTTTCAAAAATTCATGGTAGCATAAGGGGATATCACTAGGATTACTAAGAAGATTCCAAATAACTAAAATACTTGCACGTTTTCATAAGGTACAAACATTCAAAGTGCCCAACTGTTTGAGTTAAGTTGAAGAGTGAATCTACCTATCTTATAGAACCTAATCTCCAAAATCATCATTCATCCCTCCACTCCATCCACCCAATAGAAGTAGGCACTGGTAATAATTAGATATTACATACAAAATACAACTCACAAATTTGAACTCTCAATTACTCTCACTAGTATTTAGACATTAAAACTTTGCATTTGCTTCATCTCTCATGCCATAGTAAGTAGATTGCTCAATCTAGGAACCATATCTATCTGAAAATATTCCTTATTGTTTAGGTATACCCACCTAGGTTTGGAAGATCCTAAAGAGTAGAAGTTAATCAGTCTTGCTTACCTTGTTCGTGGGCCAAAGGTGTATTTAGGGATTGACACCCCCTTATGGTTAAAAACCTGCACTTTGAGACCTAACACTAGTGATGATGTTCTAGGATTTTTCATCAAAATATATGCATGACTTACATGGTTTAAATACATCTCACTATCCTCAAGCCATGATGAGAAGGTAGAGGTAGATTTCAACAAGAGCCTCCATTGTTTGAATTGGCATCAAACAATACCTTCAACCTCAACTTATTTCATTACATATAATGACATTTCCCCAATTTTCTATATTGTTTAATCACACAATAAGGGGCCTTTAGATCCCAATGATACTTGCATAATCTACATATGCCTTCAGTGTTAATGAAAATCATAGGCATAAGTGAAAGTGTTAGGAAGGTAGTGTTGTGCA
Source organism: Sequoia sempervirens (assembly GCA_007258455.2). Classification (NCBI taxonomy): domain Eukaryota; kingdom Viridiplantae; phylum Streptophyta; class Pinopsida; order Cupressales; family Cupressaceae; genus Sequoia; species Sequoia sempervirens. The sequence continues at coordinate 94,806,475 of VDFB02000017.1, read as the reverse complement.
ATTTCCGCACACACACCCTGCTGAAGGTAGGGACCCTCTTTTTCCACTTTGCTTTCTTATGTGTTTATCATAGGGTCTTGAATTTTTCCCCTTAAGGGATGGTCTTTTGGCTTTGGTCTCATTTCACCCTTTTGATTCACGTTCAATCTGCATTTTGATGCTCTTTGCAACATTTGAATGATGCCTTTGCTCTTGGGAAATGGATCCATGCTTGAAATTTTGATTTTGGGGAAAAATTGACTAAGTTATGACCAAGTTTGGTTAATCCCAGGTACCTTGGATTAGCTAAACCTTAGTCCAATCAAATAATCTGAGGTCCCTGAAATTAGTCGAATCTGACCTCCTATCGAATCACCGAACTTTCTTAACTATACTGATAGGCATTAATTGCACACTTTAATGAGTTTTTTTTAAGAGAAAATGTTGATTATGTGGTCATTTTTCCATTTTTCATTTCGCCAGTGTCAAATTTAAAAAGTTTGCCTTCGCCTTGCCCTTGAATCAAGTCATTGCTTTGGATTTGCTTTCTCTTAGAGATCGTTCTAGGGTTTCTAAAGGTTTCTTATCAGCTCACCATCACATTCTTTCCATCAAGCATCCATTCAAGGTATGTCTTTAGTTATTTTTGAATGGGTTTGTTTCATTTTGGGCTCTATTGGTGTTCTATTGCAATATATCATTCATTGAAGTTTGGGATTTTGATCTAAATCGATTTTCACTTTATCATTTTGAGTTCACGGGTCCATTTTCAAGAATTTGGGAAAGGGTTTTAATTTGTATGCATTTGATGAATGGAGGTCATTGAAAACCCTAGGGTTTGTTCTTATGTGCCTTTTCTTGCTATTAGTATTGAGATTTTGGAAGTACTGCTAAGTTTCAAAGCCATGATTCATAAACCCTAGTCTTGTGTTCCCTAGTCATGTGTAGTGGATCTGAATGGTAAAATGATATCAATAATCTTTGAAGTGAATTGAGTGAAGTGCTAAATGAATAATGATTCCAAGGATGGGCTTTCTTTCATTCCTTTTGTGTTCAACAAAATGAAAACCAACACTTAGAGAATTTGCAGTCACAAAATGATTTTGGTTAATATGAGGTATCTTGGATTAGCTAAGCTTTAGTCTTCCTGGATAATTTGAGCCCTCCTAGATTAACCAAACTTACCATCTATTCACAATTTAACATCAAACGAGGTTGACACTTAGGAAAATTTTCACTCATCCTTTTGTCCGGTGAATCCAAGCGAGCTAGAATTAATTGAGTGAAAGTTCATTCAGGTAATTTGAGTTTTGTGAAATACTTGAACTTCATGAAATATGGGATTCGATGCATAAGATTTCTTGAATTTCAAATGAAGATGATTTGTCTCCCAATTTTGAAATGATGGATGTTCAAATGTTAACAATGGTGAGGGACTCATGAATGAGGGATAATTGATCATCGAAAGTCAAAGGCATGCTAAGCCTAGGAAATCCAAGCCAGCTTGAATTACCTGAGCACTAATCTGACTGGGAAATTCGAGCTAGCTCGGATTACCCTTACTTCACCCTATTTTGCTCCAAAACTCAACAATGATAAATAAAATGTTTGAATATTGGGTTGTTTGATGATTTTATGTGATGGTGATCTATTTCAATGAGATTTGCATGCATACATGATGAGGAGATAAGATCTTTTGAATTAAGTTGCTTACATTGTATTTCCATTAGAATTTAAATTGTTATCATTTTATGTTTAATGGCACTATCATTGCATGTATTGTTACTTCATGGGAATGATATAATATATTATAATGTGGTATCTTCCATCTTGGTGATTTGGTCCTTTCTCTAATAGATGCAGAGTGAATTGAGTCTTGATAAGACTGCTAAGACAAAAGTTGCTTTGGTACAAGAAGAAGTCAAAAGGAGAGATAAGAGGATGAAGTATGAATTCAAAGGTATCTGGCCAGAGTCTAGGATTGCTTCTTCTTGGGCCAAGATTGGGGACACAAATATTAAACATGTAGACTATAATTATTTTCATCAAAGAATGTATGTAAATGCACCAACTTAGCTAGCAGAAGTGATCACTCACACTGGCTAGGCATTAGGATTCCCTCTGACATAGCTATGCCTAGAGCTAGTTCTAGAATGTGAAAAACACTATGACTCTAGAACAAGGATCATAATAGAGCCATAGGGCAAAGTTATGGCCAATCTCCTAGAAGAATCTATTGCAAAAAATTTCAATATTGCTTCACATCACCACCTGATAGAGGAGATAAAAATTGGGGAAGCAATCAAGTTCTATGATGATGACCCCAATAGAGCTTTGGAGACCATGAACAATTCTTGGATACTCAATCCTAAGCCTCATTATCTAAATTTCCCAAGAAATTACATAGAAGTGATTTTAAGATGGAGTACCATGACATTATAACTCTCCTGGGTAGGGTAATGGGAGTAGAGGAAGCTCACATCTTTCAGCCTTGGATGTTCTTCCCCATCACACAAATTGGGGCTAACAAGCATTACAATTTAGCGAGAATCATAAGCAAAAACCTGGATGCTAAATTAAGAAGTGTACAAGAAATAGATAAGTTCACCATGACATCATATTTGTTATACATGTTAGCAAGCAAAACCAAATACAAAGGCCTCAACTATAAGGAAACATTGGGAAAACACACAATTTGGGATGTGTATCCCCAATTGCAATATAAGATTTCCAACTATAGAAAGGAAAATGATGATTTCTTCATGTTTATTCCCAGGTTGCTACAGAATGCCCTACATGTCAGAATATCCACTGATGCCATGAATTTAATCAAACAATATGGGAAATGGTTCATCCAATTGTCAAAATTTACATACATCTGAGTGCAAGGATCTACTACTATCCCACTCAGATTACCACATTACCCAACAAAAAAACTTCTAATGCTATAATTGACAAGGAAAATGACGGCGTTCGAGTAGATTCTATAGCTAGATCTAAAGAAGAAGGGATTGGGAGTGGATTTTCCATTAAGGATTGGGACTTTAGAATCATGCCCTTCCATTGAAAGTGCGCAATATTCCAAGAAAGAGATGGCACAGTTTGAGTTGTACTCTCATACAAGCAAAGATAAGTTTGATCCATATGGTAAAGTTGTGAAGCAAGCCAATAGAACATTCCAACATGTAGATCATATTGAAGACTATTGGGAAAATTGCAGAGATGACTTTGATGTTCTTAGAAGGAGGTTCTCTCGGATGCCTCTTAAAATGATAAGGCTATATAGAATAATAGAAGTTCCATATCAAATGCAAGATGAGGAGGTGAACCTAGTCCAAAAAAAGGATTATGAACCCTACAAGAACAAACCTTTTCCACAGATAAACTAGTCGGAAGGAGAAATAACAAATCATGATCAGATAACTAAGCCAGTCAAGAGATATTCAAGGAAATGGTTGAAGCAAAGGGTGCGGGAACTAGAAGTTGATGGCACCAAATTCACGTATGAATTGATGGGAGACATGGAATCTCATTCTGAGGAAGGAGTGGATGATGACAAGGAAGATGTCTTTGAGTCCCATGGTGGTGAAGGGCAGGAAAGTGATAAACTAGTATCAATCAAGAGAAGGACTAGGAGCCAAGCACAAGTGGAACAAGGAGAGAAAAAATCTCCTAAAACTAAGAAGACTCCTCAAGTTAACACTATTGCTACAGAAGGTGAGACATAACAACCAGTGAGGAAAAGGAGATTGGTTACAAAAGGACAAAGGGTAGAAAAGGCTAAAAATGGTGACATATAAACTGATGTTCCTTCCTCAATTAGGGTTGTGGAGATAGAAAATTCTGGGGAAAAGCCCCAAGTATATGTAAGGAAAATTCCTCCCAAGGATAAAGCGCCTCAAGAAAAGGAAGCAAAAGAAGTAGGAGAGAAGGTGCAAGATGAAGAAGTACCTACCACTGACAATAAAGAAGAAGTGAATACAGGGATTGATTATCCCCCTAAAAATACACAAACATCAGAAGAGGCTATCTGAGAAGAGGGTAATATATCCAATGACCCTGAGCAACATGAATCAAAGGATGATGAAGTTTCTACTCCTACGAATGAAGAATGGAAGCAGATGATGCAAGAATTAGGACATCCTGACTTTGGTGCACATGGAAAAAATATAGAATTAGAGGTTATTCAAGAGAAGAAAACTAAATCCCTAGAGAAAGAAATGATTATTGAACAAGAAGATCATCCTGAAATAGAGAAGAATGTGGAAGAGATAGTTGACATTCCATGACAAGATAGAGGTGAACAAGAGGCTCCTTCTTTGAAGGTGAATGCAAGAAAACCTACTATTCCAGAATGGCTTGAGAAAAGGATAAGAAACCAATAATTGTGCAGGAAGAGACCCCAAGTTGGGATAAATTTTTGGAACAATGGGGGCAACCTAAGCAAAGGAAAATAGCATGAACAGTTTCAAATATTACACGAGATGAATTTGATAACAGAGTTGTCCATATAGTAGTGCTTGTAGCTGATAAGTTCAAAGATGAGGTTAGGCCATCTGATTACAAGGTGCAAACTATAAATTTAGGGCCAACCATTAGAGAACAAGAAAAGGAAGAATTTCAAGAGTCTTCTTAGGAAATTTTGAGAAGAATGGATAGAGAAACAAAGGAAAAAGAGAAGTTGAAGAGGCAGCTAAATGATGTCTACAGGTATGTTCAACATTTGATGAAGCCATTGTAGATTGTTGGAAATGAAAATATAATTCCAGAGGGATTGTTTCCTAAGGAGGCAGTTTCTGAAATTGAGAGACTGAAATACTTTGTCCATAATACTCAAGGGTGGCTTCATAATGTCAATAGAAGAGAAGATGAAGCAATTGAACAAATTCTTAAAATTCACACCAATGCTTCCAATTTTCTTAAGCATACTTCACAATTGGCTATAGATTGTAGGAAGGCTGGTGAAGCTACTGCTGAAGAATTAAAGAAAATTCTGCAAATACCTAATGACCAATTGGCCAAGTTGAATATCTTTTCTCCAGATGAAATTGGAAAGGTGGAGTTGATTGAAGTCTGGAGTTATAGGAAATAACTCCTCACTAAAGTTTTGAAGAAGATAATGAACTTACAGGGAAAGATGAAGGAGATATACAACAGTTGTGTTAGTTTTTTGGAGATAATGTCTGGGAGGAGGAAATTTCTCTAGAAGAACATGAACATTGACAGATTACAAGCTTGGTGGCATGAAATTTGTGCCCCTTTTGATAGTGCTCCAATAGCAAAAGACCACCTAGAAGATGCAACCATTTATATTTCCAAGCTAGTTAAATATCATGAATTGTAAATTGAATGGAATAAGGTGATGCCACAGTATTTGGAAGAATTTAAAGGTCATAAAATAAAAATTAAATTTATTCTAGTCCTAGACCTAGCTGATGTGAAGGAAATATTGGAAAAGGTTAAAGAATTAACTAATAAATCATAAGCTAACAAGGAAGGAGAAGCTAGCCAGATTGCCGCCACCTAAGATTCTCGTCAGTCATGCAGGGAGTGGCATATTTGAGTTACAAACCAAGAATAGAGCATGTTATAATGTTTTAAGGTCGCCTAGGGGCCCCACTGATGGGTTGTGGAATGTAATTTTGACTTTATTCAAAAGCGTTTGAAGCCAGCCTTGCATGGCCAACTAAGCATTATGAAATTCAAATGCATGGACGACTTAGCTTTGTGGGCCCTAATTTTGGGTTGCTCTTGGTAGTTTGTCTATAAATTGAGGCTCTAGCTTCATTCTAAAGGGTTAGACATTGTTGCAATAGCTATAGTTGAGATAGATGTTAGTATTTTCTGAGAGCAAGTGCTGAAACATTAAGAATACTAAATTGTTGCAGATTTGGGTGATTCAATATAAGTAAATACATTGTTCTCTGGTGTTCTTTCTTGTGTTGTACCACTTCGCATGGTTTTTGTTATTCTATATATTTAAAATTTATTTGAAGTTATCAGTTGCATGTTATGTTTTAGAGTTGTATATGATGCAATGGTGTTTATGGTTTAATATTTGAAGGGTCTAAGCAATCTTTGGTCCATACTTTTAGCAGCTTGCTGATTGTAAGTTGTGTAAATTTATTGGCTAAGTTTGGTTGTGGGTGTTTATTCATTTCAATCATTGGATAAGGTTAATTTGTATGAATGCTTATGATTTGAAAATATTTTCATTCCTTAGAAGATTGCACTACTTCTGTGATACTGTAGGTTTAATCTGGGTTTAGCAAAATTTAGTTTTAAAGGATTGGTCCACTTCAAGTGTTGAGTCATCTACATTGTTGGTCTTAGGTTTAGTTTACTTTTCAGAAAACCTCTCTAAACCCTTTTACCTTTTTCCATTTCTTTCAAAATTTGGGTTATTTTTAGGATCAAAAGCATAAAACATATTGCAAAATCTGATGAGCTTGGAACTTCTAGTAGTTGTTTTGTAAAGCCCTTTGTGATTACCACCATATTCAAATTTATCACTGAGTTATTTTGCATTGTCTAGACCTAAGATTAGAGACCTTGGGGTTATCTCTTGAGGCTTGCTGATAGAGATTTACCTTTCAAGAGAGATAGTATTTCAATATTTTATCTAAGTTGTTGCCATGTAGAAAACACCATCAATAGATTGGTGCTAGAAGGAAGGCCTGAATAAGAAAGCTAGAGCGTTTCCTATCTACAATCTCTCCTAAGAGATTTTGAATAAGAACTAGATCAACACTAGGGGAGGAATATTTTCAGGAGTTACAAGCCCCTACGAGGTCGTGAAAGACTAAAAATAGGGAAGAATCCTCATCCACTCAGCCCTTTGCATCTTCTCCATTATTCTCACCTACATCCAGCCATTCATCATCAGATTATGAAGCAGTTCCTATTCAACCACCTCAACCAATTATCAACCAACCACTGCTACTCCACTACAACAACTATTCATTTCTTGGAAAATAACCCCTCACCTTTGACCTTTAATGATTATCATGTTATTCCCAAGAATCATGAACACTTTTTCTCTAAATTTCATGACAATGATCCAAATAGAATTGTTGAGGAACATGTTAGAATCTTCTAGACTTTTCTTAGGGATAAGGGGATTGAGCATGAGGACGTTGCATATAGTCTCTTCCCTTATTCCTTGGGAGATGATTCCTTTTATTGGTATAATCATTTTCCTGTAGGATCCATTCACAATTGGACTGAGTTGGAGAATGCCTTCCTCCAGAAGTTCAAGATCACCATCAGTTCCAATGAGTTGTATTTATAGTTTACTAAGGTGAAAAGAGAAATCAATGAACCCATTGGGTCTTTCAACAATATTTTTCATTGTGCATACACTAGGTTACAACCATCATATGTTTTTTATAATGCTACTGCCCTAGAATTTTATTATGAGGCCCTTGATAGCCTTACCGCCACCTTCCTCAAATGGAGACCAAACCCTCCCAATACCTTTCTTGCAACATATAACGAGGTCGTAAAATTTAGTACTGATCTTAGACAACACCTATCAGGACCTTTACCATCCCTAGGACTAGTTGCTTACCCGGGGAAAGTTTAAGTACTTAATCAAACTTTAGCTAGTCATACACCTATTATGAATCCAGTATTGCAGCTGCCCTTGGTCCCACACCCAGGTCTTCCACTAAATCAAGCTCCACCAATGCCTAATTACCCACATAATGCTAATAAATCAGTCTATTCACCACAACAGGCTAATTATCTAACCTATCTATAGAATTCTGAGGTACTAAACCAATCTCTTAGCTCAGGAGCATCGTCAGAACACTCTCACAACAATGTTGGGTCTACATGCTACAATAATCCTGATACGAAGAGATTGGATGAGATGACTGAACAAGTGAAGAAATTGAATTTGGAAGTGACTTATCTAAGGAATCAAAATAGTCAACTTCAAGCTGCTCAAAAAAGTATGCAATCTAATTACAACAAGGAAAACAAAGACTTTATGCAAGGATATGGACATAATTTGGATAGGTGGCAGCAATCTAGATAGCATTTTGACAAAGGATAGTCAACTAGACAAGGATTTGATAGGAAACAACCTCCTAGGTAGAACAATACTTGGAATACTAGACCAAATAACGGGGTTATTCCTACCCCACTAGACCAGCCTGCTAATTAGGGATAAACCCTCAAGTAGCGTGTACCTAGGTGAGACAGCTTTGTCAGAATGGTGTAGACTCCACAAGACCAGTCAACACTCTAAACTCGATTTCCTTGAATTTCAAACTATAGCATGTATTTTTCAATATGAAGTGGAAAGCAACTCTAACAACCAAGAACTGGTGCCATCAGGACCCTATGATTCCCTAGTACTAGTGTTGAATCATGTACCTTTCCCAAGAAGTGAAGAGAATAAATCGGAGGAAGATTCGAATGAGTAGGATGATAAGGCAGAACAAGTATATAATGGGGAAGAGATTTCACAATTATTCAATGAAGGCACAAAGAATGGCAATGGTCCCTTGGATGAAGAAGAGACTGGTGTTGAAGAAGTGTAGATGTTTTAGCAACCTACAAGGAAGTATGACTTGAGGAATAGGCCAACTAGAGGTCCACAAGCTGGAGGTCCATTTACTACATCCATTCCCCTGAACAACTTCACCACACCTCCTAATCCCAATGCTAGTAATAATCCATCCTATCCTCACGTTCCTACATAATACTTTTCAAAAGGAGGACAACCTAACCTCTCTAAAGGGAAGAATGTTGATGAAAGCAAGGAAAGTCTAGTGAATCATCACAAGGACTTTCATACTGACATGATCATGGAGCACTTGGGTGACTATGTAGCTGAGGAACTCAAGAAATTAAAGGTAAGTCTTTCTTCTTTTGAGTTGCTAAGGGTCCCTGTTATCAGAAATACAGTTCTAGGGTCTTTCAAAGTGAATGTAGTCCCTCAAGATAGACCAATTAATGAGGTAGTTGGAAGGACCTCTGGTCCCCAAATGCTCAAGGATCAGGGTCAAGTCCAAGCACATCCTAGGGATAAAGGGAAAGAAAAGGATAAGAGTCAGGTTTCCCAAGCCGATACACAGTTAAGTCTATTCCAAGGAAAGATAGAGACTCCCCCTTTTCTAATTTTTGTTCATCTCTTTGGGAGGAATTTACATAATTTCCTTCTAGACTCAGGAGCTTCCATGAATGTTATGCCTTTTTCTTTTTGTAGAGCCCTTGGTATCACTCTTGTAGCCTCTCAACAGAAAGTCACTCAACTAGATAAGACAAAAGTGAATTTGTTAGGAGAACTAAATATGATCCCTATGTAGATTGCATCAGATCCAAGGATTCAACAAGTTATCAATATTCAGGTGGTAGAAATTCCTGATACTTATGGTCTAATCTTAGGCAGGGATTTCACTAAGGCACTAAATGGATATGTGTCGACTAATCATTCTCACATGTGGCTTCCCTAGAAAGGAGTACCAAATCAAATTAGGATTGAAATGGAACCTAGAATGAAGTATGTAATTACTAAATATCAATATACTTCAAATGAAATATTAGTATCAAAAGTTAATATGGGAAATTATGTACTGAAAACCCCTCTTTCAGAATCAGATGCCAAAGAAATCTTTATGTTGCAGAGCCCATCAAGTGAGCTCACATCATAATCTAGCAGCATTGGAACATCAGCTCAATCAATCGAGGAAGCTAATGACCAAGAGGATGGCCAACTTATCATATTGAATAATTTTTTAAGAATTCATCTAGAAATGCATAGAAGATCAAATTCAATTGGGAAGAGATGTGAATTTTGAGCAGCTACTTCACCCAAATTGGTGTAGAGTCCATAATGCTTCTCACTTAGAGCCAAAATGTTGCTTGTGCCAAACAACAATAGAGAAAATACATAGATGCATCAATCCAACTCTTGTCGTCAAGATAAATGTGAAAAGTGTCCAGAATGATACTAAAGGTAAAGGTTTGATGCCTCCTGAAGAACCTCCCAGCAGTAGTAAAATGAATGATAGATCAAGAAAATTAGGAGCTACTGATTGTTGGACACTAAGATTTGACGGATCAAAATCACAGCAAGGTGTTGGAGCTGGATTTGAGTTGATCAACCTAAAAGGTAAAACCTTCTTTGCAGCCCATAGACTCCAATTCCATTGTACTAATAACATAGCTGAATATGAAGCTTTGATTCATGGATTGTTGATGGCATTAAGAAAGAAAGTGAAGATTCTACAAGTGTTTGGAGATTCAGAGTTGGTAGTTAAGCAAGTTAGAAAATAGTACTCATGTCATGATAGAAGGATGACTAATTATAGACATAGAGTGTGGGATCTTATCGAGGGTTTTGATGCATTTAACATTCAATTGACACGTCGTAGCAAGAACCAAATTGTGGATTCTTTAGCTCAAGCATCCAGTACACTACAATTCTTATCACTTTCAAGTTTGAATAAATTCATGGTGGAACTCACTCCGGTGCCATCAGTGCCTGATAATGTGACCAATTTTTAGGTGTTTGAGGATGATAAGCACATTGTAGATTTTATCATGAGTTCTGACGTGTTTACCTCCCAGATAATTGATGAGGTAGAGCCCCAAGAAGTAGAGATGGACCTAGAAGGGGTCATTAATCTAAAGAATAACACTATTCCAAGAGGGATGGTGCAATTGGAGAGAATTTTTTGATCTAGATGGGATAAAAGATCAGGAGTAGTAGGAAAAGAAAGAGTCTATTAGTAGATAGTGTGATACATACAACATGGGGACTCCAGACAATGTTAAGAATATTTTTATTGGCAAGGTATGTACTCCAGAGGAAAGAAGAGGAATCATTGATGCATTACACTCATATGAAGATATAATTGCTTGGAGTTATGAAGATTTGAAGACATATGAAACTTCAATTATTACACATACCATCCCTCTCAAGCTAGGTGCCAAACCATTCAAAAAAAGACAGAGACCAATCAATGCATTAGTAGAACCTATCATTTAGAAAGAGGTACAAAATTTATTGTCTGCTCATATCATATTTCCATTTAGGCATTCAACTTGGGTTTCCAACCTGGTTCTATTGAGAAAGAAGAATAGAGAAATCAGACTGTGTGTTGATTTTAGAAATTGCAATCGTGCATCGGAAAGGATAATTATCCAATCCCATCACTAGATGAAGTGCTACAGATTGTCAATGGATCTCATATAATGTATTTTTTGGATGGGTATTCTGGGTACAATCAAGTCATGATTCAATATGAATACAGACATAAGATTGCTTTCACCACAAAGTGGGACACTTTTTCTTACAAAAGGATGCCTTTCAGATTGATTAATGCTAGAGCAACCCTCCAAAGGGCCATGGACATTTCCTTTAAGAAAATAATTCGTAAGTGCATTATCATCTACATGGATGATTTGACTGTCTTTTCAAAGAAATGTGGTGATCATATTGCATACTTGTGTAGATTATTCCAAAGATGTAGAGAATTCAGTATTTCACTTAACCCTAAGAAATGTATCTTTGGAGTAACTAAGGGAAAATTTATTTGTCATGTTATTTCGTAGAAAGGTATATCTATTGACCTAGAGTTAATAGAAGCTATACTGAATATTCAACCTCCAGCCGACAAGAAAGAGATGAAATCCTTCTTCGAGAAGATTAATTTTGTCAGAAAGTTCATTATTGGCTTCATAGAAGTAGTCAAACCATTGAATGCCATGTTGAAACAAGATGTGAAAATTGAATGTAGTGTTGAAGCAAAGGGGGATTTCATAGAAATTAAAAGGGAAATAGCTGAAGCTCTAGTATTGGTGAGTCCTAATTATTCCAAGCCTTTCTACATATATTCATTCACATCCGATCATTCCTGTGCAGACATGTTGACTCAGAAATATGACCAAGGGAGTGAGCATCCCATAGCCTTCATGAGTACTTTGTTAAAGGATGTGAAATTGAAATATCCTAGTGTAGAAAAGAAAGCTTATGCTTTGGTCAGATGTGTGAAGAAGTTTAGACATTACATCCTGAGGAATAAATTTCATGCCATAGTACCCGACCCTACGGTCAAGCTCCTACTGATGCAGAATTAACTAGGAGAATGAAGAGAAAAATGGGTTATGATGATGTAGGAGTATGACATCGAGATACAACCCATGAAATTGGTGAGAGGGCAAGGATTAACTAAGACAATGGTTGAAATAGGCCCTAATCTCACAACCCAACACTATCACCTTCAGGATGTTTCTCTAGGTGAATGGTATGATGACATTATTTACTATATCATGAATCAGCGATGCCCTAATCATCTCAATACAGTACAAAAAATATCCCTGCATTTGAAAAGTGGTGGCTTCATGTTGAAGGGGGCCATTTTATACAAGAAGAATCATGAGGAGTTTTACTTGCACTATCTTGGGAAAGAGGAAGCTGAAAGGGTGGTGACTGAATTCCATGATAGGTATGGCATAGGCCATGGCTCTGCACCATCTACTGCAAATTAGATCCTAAGGGAAAGATACTAATAGCCAACTTTGTTCAAGGACATGCACAAACACGTAAGAACCTTCCATGTGTGTCAAATTGCAACAAGCATAGAGAAGTATGCATCCCTTCCACTCCAACCAGTCATAGAGGTAAAACCATTTGTGCAATGGAGCTTGGACTTTGTTGGTCCAATCAATCCACCCTCCTGTGCTGGCCATAGGCACATTCTCATTGTCATTGATTATTTTACTAGGTGGAATGAAGCTCTTGCTTGTAAATAGTGCATGTCTAAGGTGGTAATCAATTTTCTTGAATTAGTTATTATTAATCACTTTGGCTATCATGTTGCTTTAGTTTGTGATAATGGTCTTGCATTTGCTTCATTAAAATTTTCTGGATGGGATTTTGATCATGGAATCATCATTAAGTTTGCTTCCAACTACTACCCACAAGGAAATAGTCTAGCTAAGTCCTCAAAAAAGAACCTTTTGACAGTCGTCCACAAAATGTTAGAGGAATTCAAAAAATTGGCATACCCAACTCATATTTTCTCTTTGGGTAGATCATACTAGACACAAGGCTTCCATAGGAACCTCTCCTTATCACCTTGTGTATAGATTTGAACCTTTTTTTCCCATTCACCTAAAAATTCTCACTTTGTAGTTTATTAATGATTACTATGATGAAGGGGATAAGCGTGAGACTCATTTGGCTGAGCTTCTACACTTGGAAGAAAAGAGAGATGAAGCATTAGAGAACTTTTCCAAACACCAAGGTGTTGTTAAGAGGTTGTTTGATCAAAAATAAAAAGTTAAAGCTTTTAGAATCTCTGACCTAGTCCTGTAATGGGACAAGGCCCATGATAAAAAGGGAGAACATGGAAAATTTGATAAAATTTGGCTTTGCCCTTTTCAAATTTCAAAGATATTGGGAGACAATGCCTTCTTTTTGAAGACTCTCACTAGAGAGGATGTCCCATTACCTGTCAATGGGAAATATTTGAAGCATTACTTCCTACCTTGAGCTGCTTCTAGCTCTTCCCATGTAAATAGTTAGTTTAGGTGTTGGCTTCCTCTATTTTGCTTTGTTTTTGTTTTGGGTTGTGGTGTGGGTTTGCTTTGGTTTATGTTTCGGTTTGTTTTCCTTTTGGTTTTTGGGTTTCCCTATTCTCTTTTTGGCATGTTGCACTTGCACAACAATCATTTTGTTATCTAGGATCATTTTAAGTATTTCTTTTGCAAACTCTAATCATCTTTCTGGGACAGTCTGGTAGAAATCCTTTATTCAATGTCATATGTGCCAAATGCTAAAGTGAATGAGCCCATGGATTAAGTAATTTCGGAATGTGCTTGGATCTAACATCTATACACACACCTTAAAAGTCCTGAAGTTGTTGTAAGGTCCTTTCGAGGCTTGGTTAAGTGAAATTTTTTACTTCTGCTTCAACCCCACTATGGTTATCAGCCCTGAGTGTGAACTTTATTGTTCACAGGTTGAAGTAAAAGAGAAAAGAAAATAATATCAAAAAAAGGAAAAGAAAAGAAAAGGAAAATGTTGAATATCAAAAGAATCAAATTCAACCTATCAGGAGTATTTCAATATCTCTACTAGGGCTATGGACGCATGGCTAGCAGTAGAGCTATGTTCGGGAGAACCACAATAATGACCTCATTGGGGCTATGGATGCCTAACTAGCAGTGAGGCTCCATCCAAGTTGCTTTTGAAGTTAGAATATTTATGTAGCTTAACCTTGCTAACCTTGGTTCCTTGCAGCAACTAAATGAGGGGAATTAATACATATGCACACATTGGGATTCTAGTATAGGAAGGGTTTGCTTGTCTGTGGCTCTAAAGCTTTGCATATTAAATGACTTGATGTGAGGACTGAAACCAGAGTTTGGGGTTCTTGATTCTAGTTTTCCATTGAAATTATATGAATCATTTCTCCCCAATGGAGTCGCCATTTATTGTGCAATTTTTGCACACATGCCACGCTGAAGGAAGGGACCCTCTTTTCCTACTTTTCTTTCTTGTGTGTTTGTCATAGGGTCTTGACTTTGTCCCCTTAAGGGATGGGTCTTTTGGATTTGGTCTTTTTTTCCCCTTGTGTTTCACATTCAATCTACATTTTGATGCTCTTTGCAACATTTGAATGATGCCTTTGCTCTTGGGAAATGGATCCATGCTTGAAATTTTAATTTTGGGGAAAATTTGGCTAAGTTATGGCAAAGTTTGGATAATCTGAGGTACCTCAGATTAGTCAAACCTTAGCCTGGCCGAATAATCTGAGGTCCCTAAGATTAGTCGAAACTGACCTCTTATCGAATCACTGAACATTCTTAACCATACATATAGGCATTAATTGCATGCTTTAATGAGTTTTTTTGAGAGATAAAATGTTGATTACGTGGTCATTTTTCCATTTTTCATTTCACCAGTGTCAGATTCAAAATTTTTTGCCTCCATCTTGCCCTTGAATTGAGTCATTACTTTGTATTTTCTTTCTCTTGGAGATTGTTCTAAGGTTTCTGAGGGTTTCTTATCGGCTCGCCATCACATTCTTTCCATTGAGCATCGATTCAAAGTATGTCTTTGGTTATTTTTGAATGGCTTTGATTCGTTTTAGGCTTTATTTGTGTTCTATTGCAATAAATCATTCATTGAAGTTTGGTATTTTGATCTAAATCAATTTTCACTTTATCATTTTGAGTTCACGGGTCCGTTTTCAAGAATTTGGGAAATGGTTTTAATTTGTATGCATTTGATGAATGGAGGTCATTGAAAACCCTAGGGTTTGTTCTTAGATGCCTTTTCTTGCTATTAGTATTGAGATTTTCAAAGTACTGCTTGATTTCAAAGCCACAATTCATAAACCCTAGTCTTGTGTGCCCTAGTCATGTGTAGTGGATCTAAATGGTAAAACGATATCAATAATCTTTGATGTGAATTGAGTGAAGTGATAAATGAACAATGATTCCAAGGATGGGCTTGCTTTCATTCCTTTTGTGTTCAAAAAAATGAAAACCAACACTTAGATAATTTGCAGTCATGAAATGATTTCAGTTAATCTAAGGTATCTCGCATTAGCCGAGCTCTAATCTACTCGAATAATCTGAGCCCTCCTAGATTAACCAAACTTACCATATATTCACAATTTCACATCAAATGAGGTCAAAACTTAGGAAAATTTTCACTCATCCTTTCATTTGGTGAATCCAAGTGATCTAGAATTAACTGAGCAAAAGTTCATTCGGGTAATTCGAGTTTCTGTGAAATACCCAAAATTCATGAAATATAATCTTCAATGCATAAGATTGCTTGAATTTCAAATGAAGATGATTTTTATCTCAATTTCAAAATGATGGATGTTAAAACATTAACAATGGTGAGGGACTCATGAATGAGGGATAACTAATCATTAAAAGTGGAAGACATGCTAAGCTTAGGGAATTAGAGCTAGCTTGGATTACTCGAGCACTAATCTGACCAGGAAATCTGAGATTGCTCAAATTACCTTGAATTCACCCTATTTTGCTCCAAAAATCAACAATGATAAATAAAATGTTTTAATATTGGGTTGTTTGATGATTTTATGTGATGGTGATCAATTTGATTGAGATTTGCATACATACATGATGAGGAGATAAGATCTTTTGAATTAAGTTGCTTACATTGTACTACCATTAGAGTTTAAATTGTTATCATTTTATGTTTAATGGCATTATCATTGCATGTATTGTTAGTTCATGGGAATGATATAATATATTATAATGTGTTATCTTCCATCTTGGTGATTTGGTCCTTTCTCTAATAGATGCAGGGTGAATTGAGTCTTGATAAGACTGCTAAGACAGAAGCTCCTTTGATACAAGAAGAAGTCAAAAGGAGAGCTGAGAGGATGAAGTATGAATTCAAAGGTATCTGGCCAGAGTCTAGGATTGCTTCTTCCTAGGCCAAGATTGGAGACATGAATATGGGACATGTATACTATAATGATTTTCATCAAAAAATGTATGGCAATGCACCTACTCAGCTAGCACATGTGATCACTCACACTAGCTTGGCACAGGCAGCAAGATTCCCTCTGACACAACTATGCTCAGAGCTAGTTCTAGAATGTGCAAAACACTATGACTCCAAAACAAGGATCATAATAGGGCCATGGGGGAGAGTTATGGCCAATCTCATAGGAGAATCTATTGCAAAAATTTTCAATATTGCTTCACATCACCACCTGATAGAGGAGATAAAAATTGGGGAAGCAATCAGGTTCTATGATGAGGACCCCAACAAAGCTTTGGAGATCATGAACAATTCTTGGATACTCAAGCCTAAGCCTCATTATTCTAAATTACCCAAGCAATTGCATAGAAGTTATTTTAAGATGGAGTCCATGACATTATAACTCTCCTAGGCAGGTTAATGGGAGTAGAGGAAGCTTACATCTTTCATCCTTGGACTTTCTTCCCCATCACACAAATTGTGGCTAACAAGCATTATCATTGGGAAAGAATCATAAGCAACAACCTAGATTCTCAATTAAGAAGTGTACATGAAATAGATAAGTTCACCATGAAATCATATTTGGTATACAAGTTGGCAAGAAAAACCAAATACAAAGGCCTCAGTTGCATGGGAAAATTGGGAAAAGACATAATTTGGGATGTGTATCCCCAATTGCAATATAAGACTACCAACTATAGAAAGGAAAACGATGCTTTCTTCATGTTTATTCCCAGGTTTCTATAGAATTCCCTCCATGTCGGAATATCATTGATGACATGGATTTAATCAAACAATATGGGCAATGGTTCATCTAGTTTCCAAAATTTTACATTCACTTGGGTGCAAGGATCTCCTGTTGTCCCTCTCAGATTACCACCATATCCAACAAAAAAACTTCTAATATTGGTATTGATAAGGAAAATGATGGCCTTTGAGTAGATTCTATAGCTGGATCTAAAGAATAAGGTATTGGGAGTAGAGTTTCCATTAAGGATTGGGAACTTTAGATTCATGCCCTTCCATTCAAGGTGCCCAATATTCTGAGAAAGAGATGGCATAGTTTGAGTTGTACTCTCATACAAACAGAGATAAGTTTGATCCATATGGTAAAGTTGTGAAGCAAGCCAATAGAACATTCTGACATGTAGATCATATTGAAGACTATTGGGAAAATTATTAAGATGACTTTGATGTTCTCAGAAGAAGGTTCTCCCAGATTCCTCTCAAAATGATAAGGTTATACAGAATAATAGAAGTTCCAGATCAAGTGTAGGATGAGGAGGTGAACCTGGTGCAACAACAGGATTAGGAACCCTACATAAACAAACCTTTGCCATAGATAAAATGGACGGAAGGAGAAATAACATATCTTGATTAGATAACTGAGACAACCAAGAGATATTCGAGGAAATGGGTAAAGCAAAGGGTGCAGGAACTAGAAGCTGATGACACCAAATTCATGTATGAATTTATGGGAGACATGAAATCTCATTCTAAAGGAGTCGAAGAGGAAAAGGAAGATGTCTTTGAGTCCCATGGTGGTGAAGGGCGGGAAAGTGATAAATCGATATTAATCAAAAGAAGGACTAAGAGCCAATCGCAAGTGGAACAGGGAGAGAAACCATCTCCCAAAACTAAGAAGACTCCTCAAGTTAACACTATTGCTGTAGAAGGTGAGACATCTCAACCAGTGAGGAAAAGGAGATTGGTTATAGAAGGAAAAAGGGTAGCAAAGGCCAAAAAGGGTGATGTAGAAACTAATGCTCCTTCCTCAATTAGGGTTGTGGAGATAGACAGTTCTGGGAAAAATCCCCAAGTATATGTAAGGAAAAGTCCTCCCAAGAATAAAGCATCTCAAGCAAAGGAAGCAAAAAAAGTAGGAGAGAAGGTGCAAGATGAAGAAGTACCTACCACTGATAATCAAGAAGAAGTGAATATAGGGATTGATTATCCCCCTCAAAATACATAGACATCAAAAGAGGTTATCCAAGAAGAGCGTAATATATCCAATGACCTTGAGTAGCATGAATCAGAGGATGATGAAGTTTCTACTCCTACCAATGAAGAATGGAAGTAGATGATGCAAGAATTAGGACAACCTAACCTTGGTGCACATGGTAGAAATATAGAATTAGAGGTTATTTGAGAGAAGCAATCTAAATCCCCAGAGAAAGAAATGATTATTGAGAAAGAAGATCAGCCTGAAATAGAGAAGAATGTGGAAGAGATATTTGATAGTACATGACAAGAAAGAGGTGAACAAGAGGCTCCTTCTTTGAAGGTGAATGTAGAACAACCTGCTATTCCATAATGGCTTGAGAAAAGGATAATTAAGAGACCAATAATTGTGCAGGAAGAGACCCCAAGTTGGGATAAATTGTTAGAATAGTGGGGGCAACCTAAGAAAATGAAAAGAGCACAAATGGTTTCAAAGATTGCACAAGATGAAAGTGATAACAGAGTTTCCCATATAGCAATGCCTGCAACTGATAAGTTTAAAGATGAGGTTAGGCCATCTGATTACAAGGTGAAAACTATAAATTAAGGTTCGACCACTAGAGAACAAGAAAAGGAAGAGTTTCAAGAGTCTTCTTAGGAAATTTTGAGAAGATTGGATAGAGAAACAAAGGAAAAAGAGAAGCTAAAGAGGCAGCTAAATGATGTCTATAGGTATGTTCAACATTTGATGAAGCCATTGTAGATTGTTGGAAGTGAGAATATAATTCCAGAGGGATTGTTGCCTAAGGAGGCCGTTTCTAAAATTCAGAGACTGAAATACTTTGTTCATAACACTCAAGGGTGGTTCAGGATGCCAGTAGAAGAGGAGATGAAGCAATTTAACAAATTCTTAAAATTCACACCAATGCTTATAATTTTCTTGAGCATACTTCATAATTTGTTGTAGACTATAGGAAGGTTGATGAAGCTACTATTGAAGAATTAAAGAAAATTCTTCAAATACCTAAGGACCAATTGGACAAGTTGAATATCTTTTCTCCAAATGAAATTGGAAAGGTGGAGGAGTGGATTGAATTTTGGAATCACAAGAAAAAAATCCTCACTAAAGTTTTGAAGAAGATAATGAAATTACAGGGAAAGATGAAGGAGATATACAACAGTTGTGTTAGTTTTATGGAGATAATGACTGGGAGAAGGAAATTTCTCCAGAAGAACATGAACATTGAAAAATTACATGTTTGGTGGCATGCAATTTATGCCCCTTCTAATAGTGCTCCAATATCAAAAGACCACTTGGAAGATGCAGCCATTTATATTTCCAAGTTGGTTAAATATCATGAATTGTAAATTGAATGGAATAAGGTGATGCCACAATATTTGGAAGAATTTAAAGGTCATAAAATAAAAATTAAATTTATTCTAGTCCCAAACCCAACTGATGTGAAGGAAATATTGGAAAAGGTTAAAGAATTAACAAATAAATCATAAACTAACAAGGAAGGAGAAGCTAGCCATATTTTCACCACCTAAGATTCCCATTAGTCATGCAGGGAGTGGTGAATTTCAGTTACAAACCAAGAATAGATAATTTCTTAAGGTTTTAAAGTCACCTGGGGGCCCCACTGACGGGTTTTGGAATGTAATTTTGACTTTATTCAAAAACTTTTGAATTCAGCCTTGCATGGCCAACTAAGTATTATGAAATTCGAATGCATGGATGACTTAGCTTTGTGGGCCCTAATTTTGGGTCACTCTTGGAAGTTTTGTCTATAAATTGAGGCCCTAGCTTCATTCTAAGGGGTTAGACATTGTTGCAATAGCTGTAGTTGAGATAGAAGTTAGTATTTTCTAAGAGAAAGTGCTAAAGCATTGATAATATTGAATTGTTGCAGATTTGGGTGATTCAATATAAGTAAAGACATTATTCTTTGGTGTTCTTTCTTGTGTTGTACAACTTTGGATGGTTCTAGTTATTCTATATCTTTAAAATTGTTTTGTAGTTATCAGTTGCATGTTAGATTTTAGAGTTGGATATGATGCAATGGTGTTTATGGTTTAATATTTGAAGGCTCTGAGAAATCTTTGGTCCATACTTTTAGCAGCTTGCTGATTGTAAGTTGTTGTGCAAAGTTAGCCTGGGCCTTGATTTTATGTGCTAAGTTTGGTTGTGGGTGTTTATTTATTTCAATCATTGGATAAGGTTGATTTGTATGAATTCTTATGATTTGAATTTTTTTTCATTCCTTAGAAGATTGCACTACTTTTATGATACTACAAGTTTAATCTAGGTTTAGTAGAATTTAGTTTTAAAGGATTGGTCCACTTCAAGTGTTGAGTCATTTACATTGTTGGTCTTAGGCTTAGTTTAATTTTCAGAAAACCTCTCTAAACCATTTTACCTCTTGCCATTTCTTTCAAAGTATGGGTTAGTTTTAGGATCAAAAGCATAAAAAATATTGCAAAACATGATGAGCTTGGAACTTCCAGTAGTTGTTTTGTAAGGCCCTTTGTGATTACCAACATATTCACATTTATCACTGAGTTATTTTTCATTGTCAAGACTTTAAATTAGAGAGCTTGGGGTTATCTTTTGAGTCCTTTTGATAGATATTTACCTTTCAAGAGAGATAGGATTTCAATATTCTATCTGAGTTGTTTCCATGCAAAAAACACCACAATAGGTAGGTCTATTTCATCTAGATTTTTTTCATTTGTCAAAATATGTCTACCTTAATTGATGCAAATTTGTTCATGAGATTTATGCATGATCACTATTTCTATCTATGCTCTACTGGTTTGATATTCCCATGATTTTTTTCCTACAATACTAGACTAATGAATCTATGTGAATAACCCAAGTATAGTGCTTTAATTACTTTCAAACATAAAGTGGGTGGTAAGTGTTGCTTTATGTGATAACCATACATGAATTAGTTAAGAAATGGGAATCTCACTTATAATATTTTATCAATGAATTGGAATCCTGTATGCAAATACATGATGTCTATCTTTTCATTTTTCCCTTTTCAAGTCCATTCTTGAAAGCTCCTAAGTGGTTGAAGAGACTAGTTGGTGTCAATTCTAGATTTGGAGGAAAGCTTGCTTCATTTTGGCCTGGTGCAGCGTCATAGAGTACTGTTGGCTCTTTTGAGGTAGAGCACACTTTATTCTTTGGTACATTTCATTAAGATGATATATGGTCTTATTTTTCTTCTATTTTCATAGATATATATACACAACCTCAGTACCAACTCAGACAGTCTGGTGCTTCGTTCAATAGAGTTTGAAGCTACAATAGCAGATGGTGAGAAATCATCATTGCGAGCTTTGTGTGACAAGAAGTCTCAGGATTCTTAGTTACGTATTTGTGGATACTTTTGAATGGGATTAATAACAATTTACATTCATTTGTATTGTTTCACTTGCAATTTTTTGGTTTTTGCATTGATTTAGTTTGGAAGAAGAGAGGGAGACATGAAATTTCCTAAGAGTAATGTTTGAAGATGAAGGAAATGCTAAGACAAATCTACTTGAGCACCTTGGATTTCAAGTGCAGTCAATAGAGAATCAATACTTATAGGAAGCTCAATCTACCAACATTAATGATATTAGCAATGAAATAATCAACAATGTCACTCTTGATGATACAACACAATTAGATCCATCAGTTTGGTCAAAAGGTGGACAATATATTACATCCCCCAATGAATTGGGATCATGTATGCAAATACATGATGTCTATCTTTTTGTTTTTCCCTTTTCAAGTGCACTCTTGAAAGCTCCTAAGTGGTTGAAGAGTCCAGTTGGTGTCAGTTTTGGATTTGGAGGAAAGCTTGCTACATTTCAGCTTGGTACAACATCACAAAGTGTTGTTGGCTCTTCTGAGGTAGAGTATAATTTATTCTTTGGTACATGTCATTAAGATGATATATGGTCTTATTTTTCTGCTATTTTTATAGGTATATATACACAATCTCATTACCGAGGACAGTTTGGTGCTTCATTCAATAGAGTTTAAAGCTGCAATAGAAGATGGTGAAAAATCATCATTGCAAGCTTTATGCAATAAGAAGTCTCAGGATTCTCGATTAGTTATTTGTGGATACTTTTTGAATGGGATTAATAACAATTTACATTCATTTGTATTGTTTCACTTGCAAATTTTTGGTTTTTGCATTGATTTAGTTTGGAAGAAGAGAGGGAGACATGGAATTTCCTAAGAGTCATGTTTGAAGATGAAGGAAATGCTAGGAAAAAGATACTTGAGTACCTTAGATTTCAAGTGCAGTCAACAGAGAATCAAGACTTATAGGAAGCTCAATCTACCAACATTGATGATATTAGCAGTGAAATAATCAACAATGTCACTCTTGATGATACAACACAATTAGATCCATCAGTT
This sequence comes from Sequoia sempervirens, assembly GCA_007258455.2. Lineage (NCBI taxonomy): Eukaryota > Viridiplantae > Streptophyta > Pinopsida > Cupressales > Cupressaceae > Sequoia > Sequoia sempervirens. Next base: position 94,783,643 of record VDFB02000017.1, on the reverse strand, counting down.
TAGTCAAAAGGTGGACAAGATGTTACATCCCCTCAGAGAAAATGGTGAGGATTTTTTTGATAATTTGCACAATCCCAAAGAAGATTCCTCACTTCCTCTCACTAAAAATGATTTTTTTGTTGGGAAGGATACTCCAGGCAATGGAGAAGAGGTGCAACATGAAGCTACTAAAGATTTGATGGAATACTAAGAATGCGATGAAGCCATTCAAAGTTCTTTAGTTGTTGGTGATTATAAGGGAGCAGTCATGCAATGCTTGTCAGCAAACAAGATGGCAGATGCACTTCTCATTGCTCATGTTGGGGGGAGTTCTTTATAGGAGAAAACTTGTGATGAATATTTAAGAAAAATGATTTTTTCCTATCTTAATGTTATGCTTCTATACTAATTGCATGGCATTTGCAATTTCTTAATTTCTTTTAATGTTTTACCCTCCTTGTATTCAACTATCTAGATTTTAGAAGGCTAATTGGCTCTGTTTTTCTAAAATATATTTCTTTCTGTGGAATATTTCTTGACTTAACACTATTAGTGCAGGTGGTTTCTGCTATGGTCAATAATGATCTTATTGGCCTTGTGAACAACAAGACTTTGAAATCCTAGAAAGAAACTCTTGCTTTACTTTGTACACTAAGTTTTTTTTCCCATAAAAAATAGTTAAATAGAAAATTATGTAAATTGGATAATGCAATTTTTATTTGGAGCAAATTGTACTTGACAATAAGTTTTTTTTATAACTCATTTCTAATTTTTGTGAGTTGTAGTTTGAAGTTTTTGATATAATAAGAAATCATATAGTTGTGTACAATAATTTCAAACATTTATCATAGTTGTATCATAGATACAAGAATTGGACATAAAACAATCTTGGCAGGCTAATTTTTGACTTAAGACTTGGAGGACTCGACACAGACTTGGTAGGCTGACTTTTTGACTTGGACATTGAAGGTAGGTTTTCAAATCAAATAAACCCTACCCCACAGAGTGATGTGTGTTTTCCATTATATTTTCATTGAATTCTCTTGGAAAAAAAAATAAAATTAGCTATGATTATTTTTTGTTCACTATTGCCAATTGATTCTAAGTTTTCTTTAAGAAGCTTCAGGTTGTAAGATCAAAGGGGTCTCTTGTAGTCAATAGAGAAAGAAATTCAGTCCTTGAAGAGATTGTAACAAAGATGTGATAATCACAAAGCACAAGGTTCAAAGCAATGACATCATAATGTAAAAACAAAAGAGAAAAATTATGTTTTTATCAGAACAATCATCATAAGATAGTTGTGAATACAAACAATGACAGTGCCAATGAGTTATCAATACAATGAATAAAGAGTTCCAATTTTGAATGCATGATAACAATTGTCCAAGGCATGCAAGGGATAGGAATGAAATACAATATATAGAGAGAAAATAGTTGCAAATGATCATTGTTATATCAAATCATATGAGTGTCAGAGGATCATAGCAAAATGAAGGAGATAATAAAAGTTGTTATGAATGCCATGTGACCCGATATCATGCACAAAGAGGATGTAAAAGACCATGGAACAGAGTGAAAAAGGGTCAAATTCAATGAGATTCATTCAATGTCAAAGAGTATTATCATTATATTAGTGAAAGCACAAGATTGTAGCAACAATGAAGCAATGGAAAGCAAGAACAGTACATGCAACATTAGGATCACTATCATAAAGGATGAAGATCAGCATGAGGTTTCAAGATTCAAGATTTCCACTTACCTTAGATTGTAACCTTGTTTAATGTTCAACCCTTTCTTGAATGATACTGGTGTTGCAACTCAAAAAATACTGCTCAACAAGCTCTGACATTACAAAAATGGAAAACACCACTCTTTTCATTCAATGGTTTTTTCCTTTGTCAGACCTGCAATTGTAAAACCCTCAAATGCACACAGGAGATGAAATACCAAATTATTGATTAAACTTCGAAACTTCCCTCCAACATGCAATCACAATGTTTTATGCCAAAAATCAACTTCATGAGATTCCCTCCAACTGCATACATGACCCTATCGACCAAGGCACCAAAAATACCTTTAATTTTTTAAATTTTTTTGTCTACCAAAAATACCTATTGCTAAAATGCACCAAAAAAAACTATTGTGTGGAAGGCATGCAAAAAATATTCATTTTTAGGGGAAAAAAATCATCTATATACATGTCATTTTAATATAGGTTATGAAAATTAAGATAAGAATGATGTGCTCCTAAAATTACTAGAGTTCAAACTTGTATAAAAAATAACATCTATAAAAATGATTCACACACAATTAACTTCATAGATTATAAAATAATTCTATTTTTTAAAAATAATTTACAATATAAAGCCTGAAAGAGAAAATTTCTGCATACCAAAAGCGATCATAATTGTTATTTCTTATTCACATTATTAAGATGGTGGAGTATATTAGCAAGCAAAGATAGAAGTGAATCAATTTCTTCATTTTTATTGCAATTGGATTGTTTAAATCATATTTTATTAGTGGAATTGACCACAATTTCTCTTTGATACATTTGACATGCTAGCACAATAGGAAAATCAAATTGGCTTCAAATCATAGTTAAAAACATAAACGATTCATTAAAATAATGAATAATAAAAGTTAAAGAATGTAAATGTTTATAATTTTTTTTATAAAATATGTGAAAGCCTTAAGACTACACCAAGAGGAAATGCCTTCCATGCAATAGGTATTTTTGGTGCACCAAGCAATGTAGGCAGCTAAATGGCCCGCTTAGGTAGGGGTCCCATGAGGGGGGCTTAAGCTCTATGGATTATGATCAAATTTGAAAGAAAAAAGAATAGAGGAGTAATAGTCATTTATTTAGTCATTTTTATTTCTCTGATATTAGTCATTTATTTAGTTATTTTTATTTGTCTAATATTAGTCATTTAGTTGTGATTTTACCCAATGACCAAATTAGTCACTTATAAATGACCAAATTAGTCATTTATTTTCAAAATACTACTAGTGTTAGTCATGTGACTAAAATTTTTAGACACGTAGTGATTTATTTTCCAAATTCTACTAGTGTTTATTCCTTTTTCTTCCATGTCTTGTTCATTTCCTTCTTCATCTCAACTAGATAAACCATCTTCATTGGATCAATATTATTTTATGAAGTAGAAGGTTTCACATTCCTGCTTCTGCAAAACTTAGCTATGTGTCCTAATTTATTGCATTTATGACATATGGCACATTTTTTTTTGAATAGACTCACTTCTTACCATTTTAGTTCTTAATTCAAAAGCATTATGCCCAAATCCATTGCACGTGTAATAGTAAACACTGAATGATTGAAACATCATACCATAATTGTGACCATTCATCATTTGACTTCTGCATTCTCTAGCTTTATGACCAAATCTATTGGATGCAAAACAATGAACAAGAAAGGATTGAACATTCTGATTCATTTTTCTTTTACACTCTACTGCTTTATGTCCAATTTATTGTAGGAATGACAATAACCATTAAAAGATGAATACCTTTATGCAGCAGGTTGTCTGATATGACATCTTTTGAAGTTTTTCTTTTGGTTTTAGACTTGTTTGACATTTCTTTTCTTATCATTCTTCTTTTTATCATTATTTGAAGTCTAATTCTCCTTTTAACATTCTCATTTTTCAAACCCTAATCCTTCTTTTTCCTTAGATTTCCTTCTAATTTGCAATCATTTCATCAACCAAGGTGGAACTCTTCTTGAATTTTTATTTAATCATTTCTTTCTCTAGATCTGATCTTAAAGTCATAATCTCTTGCTCAAGCTTTGAACATTCTTTAGATTTATCTTTCAATTTGGCATTCAAGCAGTCTTCAACTCTTTTTCCTTCTTCAACTTGCACTTTCATACTAGAGATTGTCTCATTTGATTGCTTGAGCTTCTCATTGATTTCCTTGAATCTTTCTTTCTCTTTCTTAGGTTGTTCTCTCAAATTTTTGATACACTCATCTTCATCCTTAATATTCTCTTTCAATTCTCTATTCTCACATTCTACTTTATCTAGAGAAAATTTGAGTTCTTCCATATCAACTTCACAATCTTCTTCAGTAAACCCTTCAGGGATAATCTCTTCCATAGGAATAGGATACTTCCTTGTATCCATGTGTTCAACCCATAAGATCTACCTTAACAATGAAGCCAATAGAAGGATCGAAGCTTTGATACCAATTGTTGAACACCCAGAATATTGGGAGAGGGGGGTGAATCAATATTCACTAAAATTCATTAACTTTATTAACTTAAACATCCATTCAAAGCATCACATTAAACTTCCAGTAATGGAACAAAACATATAAAGCATGCATCACATTAGGGAACATAAGAACACCAAATTTATGTGGAAAAACCATAGTAAGGATTAGTTCACAATATATTATAATTGGTTGCAATAGAGATTATAGAATGGTGGACTCACTATCCAAAAAGAAAGAATGGCTCACTACCCATAATAGAAAAAGATAGACGAAAGGGTGGCTTACTGCCAAAATGAACTGCTAATAATGTATCTACATGTTGAAGATGCAATTCCAATTAAGCTATGAAAACTAACTTAACACACTTCATACTTCACCACTACACCTTTTGCACTTCACACTACATCAAATTTCGTACACACAATCACACACACACACAAACACTCATCATTCACATAATGAATCGTGTTGGTGTGAATAAATGTCTTCTACCTAGCTAATTCATTCACTAGGGATTTAGGGGACATATTCACATGTTAAGTTTACTTAGGATATAAGATTATTTCTAGAAGTCTTAGTTGGATTTTCTAAAACTTATCTTATCTAGCTAGTATTGCTTGATTCCTAGGTAGTTAGTTGGTTAATTGTCTCATGCCATAGGATTAAGACACTTGTCATGATCTTTTCTAATCCTATCTCTCTACCTTTCCTTTATAAGTAAGGCATCTCATGTACATTTGCACTGAAGTATATTCAAGTAATTCCATCTTAATATCTTCCTAGAACAATCAAGTCAATTTATATGATAGGAAAATTTGATGAACAAGGAAATCTTATCCTAGAAGATCCACAATCTCCTACCATACACAAGATTAATAAATTCCCTAAAGCCTGTCAAATATTGATTTTACAAGATTTTCTCTATAAAAATCTAGTCTCTGTGTTCCAAAATGATGGATGGGGCAATATCCAACTTGTTTCAGGAACTCAACAAATAGTAATTCTGTCACCTGCTCTCAATAATGCAAAATTGGTGGTTTTAAAGAGTTTGGTGAGATAGTACAAAATTTCTCATGTTATCTTCAAATGTAGAAATATCATTAATCACTTTCCTCCTAATTTCTATAGCATGGATGATTTAAATAGTATATTTAATACTGGTTGTAATATTTTACTATCTCAAATGACACCGTATAAAGTTGCTTCTCCATACATAAGATTATATGATATTATGTATTTAGTAGTCCATTTTCCTTCTATCCAGATTGAATGGGTGATTAAGCATACAAAGACCTCCCTCTTTGGAGAATGGTATGATCTAGATACTGGTAGATTTTCTCAAAAGAATATCAAACACTATTACCAGTACCAATACATAATGGATTTCGAAATATATTCAATATTCCCTGTATCCACCTGTTACTTGATATTGGAAGATGGCACATCCTTTAGTGGGATAATGGATGACAACTCAACAACATGATAAGAATAATTATTATACATAATGTAAATTATCTGTGTGAAGTCATGGTGGACCCTAATAATGTCTCATAAATAAATAATGTGTAGCATAATTTAGCTAGCACAAGGGCTTGTCTATGTCGTGATGTCAACCACATTAAGATTTGACAATAGGATGCAACCCTATTTTAAAAATAAAGATCCTTGTAGCCACTTATAGGTGTTAAGTGTCGTTCTCACTTTATGATGTCATAAAAGTGAAAATAATATTGTGTCTAGGATAATGTAGTAGTAGATTCTAGAATAAAATATTATGGAAAAGTAAAAGTAAAATATGGGAAATTTTTCAAAAGGTGGGGAAATTTCTAAACAAATCCCATGTGAATCTAGAAAAATCTTGTACCAAAAGGATTGTCATGTACAAATATTCCCACATGTAAAATTTATTTTGTCCACTATCCAAAAAGTAAAGATAGATAATATCTATGAAAAATATTCTAGTAGATATTTCTAGTCCTCTCCATAATATGGAAAATTAAATAAAGGTTATTGTAAATATCAAGGACTAATAATGTCTACCATGTGGCAAGATAATCCTCCTTGCATTTTCTAGAGAAATGACCTAGTAGAATAGGTAAAAGGTTTTGGTGACTAGATCTCCAGGTCATTGGAAGCCAATAAATAAGGCCTCGAGAGCTCATTTGAGGCATTCAAAGTTGAGTAATCACAAGTTAGATTCAAATTTAGATTGAGTCTTAAGTATTAGAAGCTTGGGATTTCGTAGAATCTTAGAAGTTGAGTCTCGAGCATTGTCTAGAGTCCATAAGGCTAGAAGTTTGGTGGTCAACATATTAGACATATGCACTTACCTTGTTCTTTGAGCGATCTTGGTAATCAGAAATTTGATAATGTCAAAGCATATATGTAATATCTTTTGAGTTAGTGAAATCATTTGTCCATTTCTGAAAATCTTTGTTCTATCATATTGCCTTGCTGTCCAAATTGTGCCTCATTTTAAGTTGGTATCAGAGCTTCCATGTGTTGTCGTTTTGTCACTTTTAAATTGGTATTAAATAATTAGTTCTTATTTTTCCTATTGTGCTTATTGTGGTATCACATATTAATAGGTGTGTGGCTCTGATACCAATTAAAAGCAATACCAATACCAAAACAACAATACACTAGTATTCAAGATGATAGCACAACAATAAGCACAATAATCACTAATGCTCTGATACCATTCAAAAGCAATCACACAACAACACATGGAAGCTCTGATACCAACTAAAAATGAAAGCACAATTTGGACAACAAGCCAATATCATAGAACAAATATTTTCAGAAATGGGTGAAATGATTTCATTAACTCAAAAGATATTACATATATGCTTTGGCATTATCAGATTTCTGATTACCAAGATCGCTTGAAGCACAAGGTAAGTGCATATGTCTAATATGTTGACCACCAGACTTCTAGACAATGCTCAAGACCCAACTTCTAAGACTCTATGGAATCCCAAGCTTCTAATACTTAAGACTCAATCTAACTTTGAATCTAACTTGTGATTACTCAACTTTGAATGCCTCAAATGAGCTCTCGGGGCCTTATTTATAGGCTTCCAATGACCTGGAGGTCCGGTCACCAAAACATTTTACCTATTCTGCTAGGTCATTTCTCTAGAAAATGCAAGGATGATTATCTTGCCACATGGCAGACATTGTCAATCCTTGATTTTCACAACCTTTATTTATTTGTCCATATTATGGAGAGGACTAGAAATATCTACTAGAATATTTTCCATAGATATTGTCTATCTTTACTTTTTGGCTAGTGGACAAAATCATTTTACATGTGGGAATCTTTTGTACAAGATAATATTTTTGGTACAAGGGTCCACCATGTGAATAGAATTTTTGGTACAAGATTTTTCTAGCCTCACATGGGATTTGTTTAAAAATTTCCCCACCTCTTTGAATTTTTGTCCACATTTTGCCATTACTTTCTCCATAATATTTTGTTGTAGAATCTACTACTAATTTATCCTAGACATATTATTTATTTACAATATTTATTTTCACTTTTATGACACCGTAAAGTAAGAACGACCCACTTAACACCCATAAGTGGCTACAGGGATCTTGCTTTTTAAAATAGAGTTGCATCCTATTGTCAGATCTTAATGTGGCTAACATCATAGCACAAACAAGTCCTTGTGCTACCTAAAAAGGGATAGGACTCTGTAATCTTTCTGGTAGTTCCTTATATGCATTGTCCCAATCTTGAGATTGTGGATTGAATGAATACATTATCCTTTTGATTTCCTCTAAATATGCAATGTCAAATTCAATTTTGGCTACAAGGAGTTCAAGTCTTAATTTAATCTGTATTTCTTCAATCTTGACTTTTGGTAACCAATCCATGCATAGTGCATAGAACTCGACTTGTGGGAAGTCATAACCACTATTAGGGAAATGAGTTAAATATTGTTCCATGCATTCTCTAAAGGCATAAAGAAAATTTCTTTTAATTAATTCTAAAAATTATTTCATGTCAGGATGGAAGTAGATGTCGACCATATCAATATACTCCTCCATGACAAATTGATTAAAAGTAATGCTTCCGATGAACCCATATTTGATATAATTTAACAAATTCATCTTAATTTTCTTTGACCACCTCATCCCAAATAATTTTGTGATATGGATATCAATGGATAATGGGTTTCTAATATAGAAAATTAATGGTGCTTCTTCTAAACCAAATTGTTGAAGGAATGTTAATCTTGCATCAAGATCCAGAATTCATTTTTCATGATTTTCTATAATAGACCCTCTTAGATCTATTAGCCATTTATCCAGGAAATAATGTTCTAATAATTATTCAATTATCTGGATTGGGAGGAATGGAAGAGATATCTCAGAATTTTCTAAATTATACATATATGTGCCATTTGAGAAAATCCAATCTGGATCTTTGAATTTTATTCCTCCATTATAAATGGTTGTCAGCAATTCTCTAGCCAATGCATCTGCCAATGGATTATTCTCCCCTTTAATCCATTCTATATTAAAATAATAAGCCAAAAATTCAAAATACCATCTTGCAATTCTTCCTTAAGCTATATCTTTATTTGGATTTTTCTTTAAGAGGCTTCTCATAGCCTGGCTATCAATTCTTACAGTAAACCTTACTAGCTTGAGAAGTATATTGAATTTTTCAAAAAACAATTACCGCCAATATCTCCTTCTCAAATATGTGGTGTCTACTATTAGTATCTATAAATTTTCCTGACCGATATCCACATATATTCCTTTTTCCATTTTCTTCCTCCTATATCAACACAACAGACCATGTTGTATCAAAATCATCAATGTATAAATATAGTGGTAAACTCGGAGCTGGTATTTGTAATGACGGAAAATTTTGACATTTGGATTTTATGCATTGAACAACTTCTATTGCCTTCAAGGACCATCCTTGTTTTCTTTTAAGTGCTCTTGGATTGCTTTTTTGTCTTCTGCAAGACCTCTATAAAAGGGTGAGACATAATTAAGATAGCCTAGAAATATTTGTATTTGTTTTTTGTCTTGTAAGATGTCAGAAAATTCTTGAATCCTTTGTAGAAAAGGAGGTTGTAATTTTATGTTACCCTTGTCGAGATGCAATCCTAAAAAATCTATTTAGATTTTACCAATTACCATCTTTTTTGCTGATAAACATATTCCATGTTTCTTGATTATTGTGTATAAATCTTCTAGGTGTTGCAAATGGTCAAATTCAAAATTAGAGAAAACAATTATTTCATCAATATATACTACACAGAAATATTTGAGATGCTTCAAAGCTTGATCCATTTGTCTCTAAACATAAGCAGGAGCTATACAAAGAACAAATTGCATTACATTCCATTCATCCATCTCCTTTACTTCTGATGGGCTCATAAGATATGTTGGCTCATATGGAATAACTAATTGGCATTGTGGCCTTATTTGGATCTCACACTCTTCATGATCTTGTGATCAAAACTGTAATGGGTTTAAACTATAGCAATATTTTTCAAATCTTTGCCTGATTTCATCAAATAATTCTACTAGGGATTTTGTTAGTTCTTTTACAAATTCTTTCCTTTTATCATTACCACTATTTTAAAATTTATAATTGACAATCTTCAATGTATGAATATCAATTTGACCATCTTCATGTCTCAAAGAAATCTTATGTTTCCAAAAATGAAGAGGTTCATACTTTTTAAGGAATAAATAACCCAACAAGACATCTTCTAAGTTATTATATTCAATGAAATCTATAACAAACATTTTACCCATTATTTCAATATGTACATCTTGAGCATACCTTTCCATATGAATTCATTCTCCATTAATGAAATAACTGTGAGGTAAGTCAAGCCTTGGATTCTAGAATTCTAGAGGAATCACATTTGTTTTTCCAAGAGATCTTGAGGAGCCAATATCCACAAATGCATCCATAGAAATTTTCTTAAATCTTGGAAAACAAAAATCAATCCTAATATAATTTCCATTATTAGCCAACAACAAAGAACATTCCTTATCTTTACTTTTATGTGTGCTTCTACTACTACTATTTTTGTTATTATCTTCACTTTCCTTTGTTGCAATTTTCTCTTCCTGAGAGCTCAACTGCTTGATTGCAAACTGCTCAGCTATAAATACAATATCCTTAATCTATCCCACTATAGAAGAAATATTTCTCATTTCTTTAGAGTGAGTTTTGACAAGTCTTGTTAAATCTATAACATCATTTTCTAATAGATCCAATTTATTGAATATAGCAATTAGATCAACCTTTTATGGATCATACTTTTTTGTTCTTTTGGAAGAAGAATGCTTAGAAGAACTAGCTTTATTCTTTTGCCATGGAGGGATTTTATAACCATGATCAGGGATTTGTGAAAATATTTTATCCCACTTTTTAAGTTGCTTTCGAAGCTCTTCTCTATTTGGAGCTTCTTCATTCTTCATAAATTTTGATTAATAACATCTCTTCTTTCTTCCCTAGTTCCTACCATCTTGTAAGGATCTTTAGATTTTTCAATATCTAATTTCATTTGTACATCTTTCAAAGAATTTTTTAATAATGTGACCAGAAAATATCCATCCTCCTCTGATAAGGATGCTTCATATTTTGAGCTTGAAGAGGAAATCCTTTTGCATTTGTCTCTATGTTTAACCATATTATATCTGTTAGGACCTATTTCTATTAATTCATACCAATTATCCATTTCTTGAGAAACATCATGAATATTTATCACTTCCTAGTCTTGATTGTAGTATTCAAACATTGCATAGACCTTTGTACTAGGATTAAGCTTTCTTGGATAATCTATGGCATAATGAGGTCCCTTATAGATAAAACATTTTACACCCATAGGGACTTTTCTATTCCTTCCTTTTAGCAAAAATGGTGGAGGTTTTTTAGGAAAATTTCGTTTCTGAAAAGGAACAATCTTATATTTTCTTTTGGAACCATATTTTCCATGCTTGCTCCTTTTGAATGTATATTCACCCTCATATCTATAATTTTTGCTAAGGTGTGTGGAACACTTTTTACACTTACATTTCCTTCCACAACCATTTTTCTTAAACTGCTTTATACCTTCAGAGAATGCATGGAGTAATATTTCACTCATTTCCCTAATAGTGGGGAAATTTCTAGACAAATCCCATGTGAAGCTAGAAAAAACTTGTACCAAAATATCTTTTCACATGGGGGACCCTTGTACCAAATAGATTATCTTGTACAAAGATTCCCACATGTAAAATTTATTTTTTCCACTATCCAAAAAGTAAGGATAGACAATATCTGTGGAAAATATTCTAGTAGATATTTCTACTCACTCCATAATATGGACAAATAAATAAATATTGTTGAGAAAATCAAGGAATGACAATGTCTGTTGTATGGCAAGATAATCCTCCTTGTGTTTTGTAGAGAAATGACCTAGAATAATAGGTAAAAGGTTTTGGTGATTGGATGTCTAGGTCATTTGAAGCCTTTAAATAAGGCCCCAAGAGCTCATTTGAGGCATTCAAAGTTGAGTAATCACAAGTTAGATTGAGTCTTGAGTATTATAAGCTTTGGATTCCATAGAGTCTTAGAAGATGAGTCTTGAGCATTGTCTACATTCCATAAGTCTACAAGTATGGTGGTCAACATATCAAATGTATACACTTACCTTGTGCTTCGAGTGATCTTGGTAATCAAAAATCTGATAATGCCAAAGCATATATGTAATAGCTTTTGAGTTAATTAAATCATTTGGCTATTTCTAAAAAAAATTGTTCTATCTTATTGCCTTGATGTCCAAATTATGCTTCCATTTAGAGTTGGTATCAGATCTTCCATGTGTTGTGTTATCACTTCTAAATTAGTATCATAGCATTAGTGCTTATTGTGCATATTGTTGTGCTATCATCTTGAATACTAGTGTATTGTTGTTTTGGTATTGGGGCCTTATTTATAGGCTTCAAATGACCTAGAGATTCGGTCACCAAAACCTTTTACCTATTCTACTAGGTCATTTCTCTAGAAAATGCAAGAAGATTATCTTGCCATATGGTAGACATTGTCGGTCCTTGATTTTCACAACCTTTATTAATTTTTCCATATTATGGAGAGGACTAGAAATATCTACTAGAATATTTCTTGTAGATATTGTCTATCTTTACTTTTTGGATATTGCAAAAAAAAATTTACATGTGGGAATCTTTTGTACAAGATAATCATTTTGGTACAAGAGTCCACCATGTGAATAAACTTTTTGCTACAAGATTTTTCAAGCTTCACATGGGATTTGTCTAGAAATTTACCCAATAACCACAAGTTAGATTCAAGGTTAGATTGAGTCTTGAGTATTAGAAGCTTGGGATTCCATAGAGTCTTATAAGTTGAGTCTTGAGCATTGTCTAGAGTCCATAAGTCTAGAAGTTTAGTGCTTAGCATATCAGACGTATGCACTTACCTTGCACTTCAAGCAATCTTGGTAATCAGAAATCTAATGAAGCCAAAGCATATATGTAATATATTTTCAATTAATGAAATCATTTCGCCCATTGCTGAAAATACTTGTTCTATGATATTTCCTTGTTGTCCAAATCGTTCTTTCATTTTAAGTTGGTTTAGAGCTTTTGTGTGTTGTTGTGCTATCACTTTTGAATGGTATCAAAGCATTAGTAATTGCTAGTGTTTTTGGTTCCCTTTTAAATTGGTATTGTGTTGATAGGTATCATCTTGAATACTAGTGTATTGGTATCATAGCCTAGGTTTAGAGCCATAATTCAATACATAGACAAGTTACTAATGCATTTGTAATAATAGATCAATGTTCTATTAATATTTGGTCATAGTGAAATTTTGTCATAAGAGTCATATGTTGGAAGCCAAAATAAGAGTGTGAAGACTGAATGATTGAAGGTAGAGATGCAAAGTAGTTACGGAGCCGCATTAAGGCCGTAAATTCCATGTTGAAGTTGAAGTATAGGCGTGGAAGGGTGAACAATAAGATGGTAAAAGTAGTAGGGAAACGGTCTATGGAAAGTGTTAGTAAGTCCAAAAACTCTTCAATGGAAAGCCAAAGATCTCTTAATGCAAGTTTTTTTCTTTCATCTTTTGTTCATAATTTCTTTGAAGATAAAGAAGAATATGTGATGTAGTGTGTGGCCTTAATTTCTTAAATCTAGCATTTTCAATTAACGATTCTTTATGTGCATCCTTAGGTTCAATCTTGACCATAACATGTTTCTTCCAATCTCCATCAATCTCGAAGCTATCTAAAGAAATACTTGTGGAAGAATTATCAAAATCAACCTCTAAACTAATAGAAGACTAATAATCCTTTTCCTCATTTGATTCTTTTTGTGTGTACACTGGTTCATTCACATAGGCTGGTTCATTAATTTCTTCAGTGATTCCTACTTCATCCATCCAATCTTTTTCCACAAATTCACGTGAATATTCTTTAGAGAGAAATTGATTTGGGCTTTGAAGTACTGGCATAGATTCAACATCAGATTTTCCTAATTCAATTACCTCTAATTCTACAGACATATTTTGAGAAGATTTTTCATTTGATTTTTTTTCTTGTTCTTCAAATATAGGCTTATTGATTGGTTTTGCAATACTTAATTCCTATAACCACTCCTTTTCAGTAATAGCATAGGAATGTTTTTTAGATTCCTTTATTGTGGCCTTGGTAGAAATAGTATGTTCATGCTTATCAAAGAAACCTTTCCTTTTTTGAACAACTATTTTTCTAGCAGGTTCTATTACTTCTTTATCTTTATCTTTATCTTTTGCTTTTATTTTTGAAGGAATACTTTCTTTTGTTCCTTTCTTGAGTTATCATTTTCTTGAGTGATTCTGGTTTTCTTGACACAAAATCTTATTTTATCCAACTTCTTAGAAACCAGATCAACCATTTCTTTATTTTCCTTATGCAAAGATTCTTCATTTGAACAAACCTTTCTAGTCATCTTTTCATCCTTTTGATTCTTTCCTTTATCTTTCTCAAAGGAGCTATCTCGAACAATTTGTGATTCTTTGATTTTCCTTGCCACTAGCCTGTATTTTGTTTACTCTAGCCACAAACTCTATTAAAGCTTTAGAAGGTACTTTATATTGTCCACTTGAATCCATACTCCTAGCTTTTATGTCATTCTCAGGATACAAATCTGAAATATTAATATCTCAAAACTTAAAATTTCCTTTGCTATCAACATATTCTTCTTTATCTTCAAACACATTATAAATAATAGATGAAAGCGAAGAAATTGCATTAAGAGATCTTTGGCTTTCCATTGAAGAGTTTTAGGACTTACTAAAACTTTTCACAGATCATTTCACTGCTACTTTTACCATCTTACTACTCACCCTTCCATGCCTATCCTTTGGCTTCAACATGGGATTTATGACCTTACTACGGCTCCATAGCTACTTTTCATCTCTACCTTTGACTGTTCAGTCTTCACACTCTTATTTTGGCTACCAACATATGACACTTATGAAAAACTTTCACTATGACTAGATCTTAATAGAACATGGGTTTGTTATTACACATGCATTAGAATAAAACTAGGCTCTAAATTGAACCATGGCTCTAGACCTAGGCTCTGATACCAATTTAAATGTGATACCACAATAAGCACAATAAGCACTAATGCTTTGACACCAATTTAGAAGTGATAACATAACAACACATGGAAGCTCTGATACCAACTCTGAATGGAAGCACAATTTGGACAACAAGGCAATAAGATAGAACAAATATTTTTAGAATTGGACAAATGATTTCATTAAATCAAAATATTTTAAATATATGCTTTGGCATTATCATATTTTTGATTACCAAGATCGCTTGAAGCGCAAGGTAAGTGCATATGTCTAATATGTTGACCACCAAAATTTTAGACTTATGGACTATAGACAATGCTCAGGACTCAACTTCCAAGACTATGGAATCCCAAGCTTATAATACTCAAGACTCAATCTAACTTTGAATCTAACTTGTGATTACTCAACTTCAAATACCTCAAATGATCTCTTGGGGCCTGTAGTACCCCTCCATTTATGCTTATGTTTTCTGTTGCATGTTTTTACACTGTTAGACTTTGGTACTTTGTTTAGATATTTTGATCGCTGGTTTTGAGCGACAGTGGATTCACTTTGTGACATGATGATACATTATATTGCAATATTTGATCTCTGACATGCTTTGATGTAGTGTAGATGATTTCCTTCAGATGTTATTGCTGTATAATTGTTTATGATGGACTAACTATTAGTTAATTTGTCAATCTGATGTGACGTGTATTGGTGTGGAGAACGAAATTGCATCACTCACTTGCAAGTGCCTTGTGATGTCCATGATTTTCTCCGCACGGTGTGCCTGTACAATGGATTATATGTATATGCATGTTATTTGCTTGGTTGCAGGATTACAGGTACATGACACCGACTCCACCTAGTTACTCAGGTCTGAGCGTGTCAAGACTCAACGGAAATGTTGATTGGGAGGTAGTAGTCTAGTTCATCCTAGTCTAGTCTATAACTTGGTCATAGTACATCGTCAATTAGTTTGAGTCTTGGTTGTCTTGTTTGTTTCTGTTTGGATTATTTGCTTGAAAGGAAAATTTAGGCAATTTTTAATGTTAGTTTACTGTGTTTTAAATTACTATTATTTAAATTAATTTTTTAAATGTTAATGAAATAAGTTTTATATTTTTATTTAATTAATTAATTAGTTTTTTTGGATAAATAATTTGATCATTAAGATTAAATTCATTTAATTAAATTAAATTGTTTTAAAATTGTGTGTGAATAGATTCAATTTTAAAATTAATTGTTATTTGGAAATGGTATTTTAATTATTAAATAAATTTTGTATTTGAAAATTTTAAATTTTAAATGAATTAAATCCATGCAAATCTTGAGAGGAAAGATTGTTGAGAAGTGGTTAAAAGATATTTTGTACTTCTCGACATGTGTGCAAGTTGCATTTATTATTTTGGTTGAGGAATTTGCTGGAGGTTATTTTGGATCTGGGAAAAAACACAGAGGCA
Source organism: Sequoia sempervirens (assembly GCA_007258455.2). Taxonomy (NCBI): domain Eukaryota; kingdom Viridiplantae; phylum Streptophyta; class Pinopsida; order Cupressales; family Cupressaceae; genus Sequoia; species Sequoia sempervirens. The sequence continues at coordinate 94,767,368 of VDFB02000017.1, read as the reverse complement.
ATTGAATTTCTTCATGAGAAAAATATTTGAGCTCTATAAAAGAATTTTTGTTTATGCTATTTGGTAATATTGTATATTTGTGGAAGATCCCTTTGGTGGGAAGTTCTTGTGTTTGGTTATAGTTTTCCTGTGGATTGGGGTTTTTTCTGGAGAAGCTTTGGTGGATTGTGTGCTATAGGCAACATAAGCTTTCTTCTACAGGCAGCAAGTTACAAGATAATTAGGTATTTTTCTTGGTAATTAAATTGTTTTCTTTTAAAATGATTGCCTGAGTAAATGTCTGTTTTTGAAGCTGTATTTCTTGTCGGGAAATTTAGAAAATAATTTTGTGAATTTTGATTTCCTCTTTGTGAAAATTGTGAAAACATAGAATTATAGAGAAATCAAGAGCAAAATAGTAAAAATCTACAGGAGAAAATTTGATAAAACCTTAGAAGAGTTTAATGTTTAAATCCTCTATTGAAAGTTAGTGATTAATTTGGGGATTTGTAATAAAAATCTCAGTTAATGTATTTGTTGATTTTGGATATAAATTGTTCAATTTTGAAGCTTTACCCAAATTCCTCTTAAAAAAATTCTGTTAAAAAAATTATTGCCTAGTTTCAATATTTTGATGCTATTTAAATTATATATATGTATATATATTTGTGATTAATATATATATACATATACAGATACAGATATATAATAATTTTTAATTTTAATTTCAGAGAAATTACATGAAGAAATCGTTGTACGCGACTGTACATTTGTCAAATTTTTTAAATAGATTTTTTTTAAATGATGAAAAACAGATTTATGAAACCCGTCACACGATTTTCTGTTTAATCGCAGAAATTTTTGTTTGAATAAAAGAAATCCGTATGGCATGGAAGCCGCATGGGGCTACCCCCACGGCTGACCCCATAGGGAGCTGGCTGTGAGGGCAGCGCTTGGCACTGCCTTGGCAGGCAGTGCCGGCGTGCCTTGCACAGCCGTGCCCCAATGGGGGTTCGGCAATGGCAGCCGTAGGCCCTGCGAACTTAGGGTTCTATTTCTTTATTAAAACTTTTATTTTGAAATTTTTATTATTTTGTTATTAAATTTATATATATATATATATATTCACTAGTTTTTAATAAGATTTATTTTACTATTTAAATAAGTTAATATAGTTATTTAAATGAATAATCAAACACCATGATTAGAATGTTTATATAAATATGTTTTATTGTTTAATAGTGAAACGAAGTTTATGTTGTTTTCTATTATATTATTTGGTTATGAAATTTTGAGCAAATTGTAGATCTGATTTTTCGTATTGCATGGAAAAATAAATTTTATTTTATTTTATGAATAATTTAGGTACTTCAAATTATTGTTTGAATTGGATTTAGTTTATCCTAATGTAGACTTTTATTTTTCAATTTGTTTTAAATCCTGTTCTTTGTTGGGAAAATTGGGAAAGTTTTAAATGAACAAGTCTTCCAGACAAGTTGGATAATGTGGGAAATGTGTATGTTTTAATTGAATTCTTGTGTTGGCTAAGGATGTGTACGTGGTATTGTATGATGTTTAGATATTGGATTTTTGTGAACATAGATATTGATGTTCGTTATGAATAGTGTTGAAATTGTATCTTGTATGTTTGTACACTTTGTAAACCTTAGTCAAGAAAACTTAGAATTCCTTTGTTATGTTTAGGGGAGTGGCTCTATGTGAGGGCCGACACACAAAGTGGTGTCAGGGTAACTTACAAAGAGTTAGTAAGTCAATGATAACTAAACAACACAGTAGTTAGAATTAAAATCTTTAACAAGATGTTTATGCCTCACTTATGAACTCTTGAGCTAGTTCAGTCTTGAGTATAAGATGAGAAGGCCTGGAATGGCAAATCGATGTCTTGTTTCTTCAAAAGAAATTCGATTCTCCAATAGTATGCAATAGGGGCCGGGTTTCGTAAGAGGTTACCAGGGTAACCCAAGTTGGGGGCCGGAACCTAGGAAGAAACACCAGGGTAACCTTTGCAATATTGTGATGAAACTCCACCTAAAATAACAGTCTACCTTGTGTACTTAGTACATTCAATTGTCTAAAATCTGGAAGCAATGTAACCATCAGTCAGTTGTGTATATGTGTCTAGGGTTAGTAGACTATGTTTAGGTAACCATATTACTATCTCCTAGCATGGGGGGTGGACCTACGGGTACCACATGGTTGGGTGGAACGTGCACCTTACTCCATTGGGTCCCCAGTTTATGATCATGGCAACGAGAGCTTCATGGATGGAGAGCTCGTACTTGGATGCATATGTATACTTCTTCATTGTAAATTGTAAATCTTGTATTGTAAAACATCCCTCAATTGTTATGAGGTGAACATTGTAAAATGTAATTATTATTGATTTATCTCATCAGATGGATGATTATTGTAATATTTTATCAAATGCAATGTAAGGAAACATATTTGTACTTTATATTATCTTGAATGGAATTTCAAATGAAATGCAATGATTACTTTTATGTTTATATTAATTAATATGTGCAATGCGAAATACTAAAGTCGTCTATGCAAACTCAAGTAGTGTAACGTCGCGTAACTTAATGAATGTATGTAACTAATTAATTTAATATTATTACTTTTAAAAAAAAATTATTTCACTTTTATACACAATTGCAACATTCCTTAGGTTATTATGACGGGGCATTATAGGGCCTTATTTATAGGCTTCAAATGACTTGGAGGTTCGGTCACCAAAACCTTTTACCTATTCTACTAGGTCATTTCTCTAGAAAATGCGAGGATTATCTTGCCACATGGAAAACATTGTCAGTCGTTGATTTTCACAACCTTTATTTATTTTTCCATATTATGGAGAGGACTAGAAATATCTACTAGAATATTTCATGTAGTTATTATCTATCTTTACTTTTTGGATAATGGACAAAATAAATTTTACATGTGGGAATCTTTTGTACAAGATAATATTTTTTGTACAAGGGTCCACCATATGAATAAACTTTTTGGTACAAGATTTTTCTAGCTTCACATGGGATTTGTTTAGAAATTTCCACAAATTTTTGAATTTTTTCCATATTTTACTTTTACTTTCTCCATAATATTTTATTCTAGAATCTATTACGACATTATCCAAGACATAATATTTATTTACAATATTTATTTTCACTTTTATGACACCGTAAAGTGAAAATAGCCCACTTAACACCCATAAGTGGCTACAAGGATCTTGCTTTTTAAAACAGGGTTGCATCCTATTTTTAGATCTTAATGTGGCTAACATCACAACACATAAAAGCCCTAGTTCTAGCTAAATTATGCCACCCATAATTTATTTATGATACATTATTAGGGTCCACCATGACTTCACACAGATAATTTACTTTCTGTACAATAATTATTCTTCCCACATTTTTGTGTTGTCATCCACTATCCCACTCGAGGATGCATCATCTTCCAATATCAGGTAATAGGTGGATATAGGGAATATTGAATATATTATCAAAATCCATTATGTACTGGTACTGGTAATAGTGTTTGATCTTCTTCTGAGCAAATCTACCAGTATCTAGATCATACCATTCTCCGAGGAGGGAGGTCTTCATATGCTTAATCACCCATTCAATCTTACTAGAAGGAAAATGCACTACTAAATATATAATATCATATAATGTTATGTGTGGAGAAGCAACTTTATATGATGTCATTTGAGATAATAAAATATTACAACTAGTATTAAATATACTAGTTAAATCATCCATGCTATATAAATCAAAAGGAAAGTGATTAATGATATTTTTGTATCTTAAGATAACGTAAGCAATTTTATACTCTCACCAGACTCTTTAAAACCACCAATTCTGCATTACTGAGAGTAGGTGACATAATTACTATTTGTTAAGTGCCTGGAACAAGCTGGATATTGTCCTATCCATCCTTCTGGAACACAAAGACTGAATTTTTATATAGAAAATTTTCTAAAGGGTATGTGCAGGATCATCATGGAAAATACAGGCCCTTAAGTGGCAAGAAATTTAGAAAAAATCAAAGTTAGACAACTTGACGTAAAAATTTGAATAAGTTATCTATATTATTTAAAAAATATGTAAGAATAGAATCTAGAGCAAATTGAATGTAATTTATAAACTACTAGGTTTTTTTTTTTTAAAAAAAATCTATTCAATGGTGAAAATTTGAAATTTCAATGCAGTAGTACTTAAATTTTAGGGAAAAAATAAGTAGGTGTCTGTTTGACCACCCTAACCACAATAAATGATAAAAAAAATTTATAATATTTTAGATATAAGTAGACGACTCATGTCGATGTGATGCATATTTTTTGTATTTTTTCCAAGTAAATAATTAATTATGATTTTTTATTAAAACTTTTAAAAATATAAAAACTCTTATCTAACCACCTTAACTTGGTCAAAACTTCATGATTTTTTTTTTTTAAATCCTATAGTATGCGAAACATAGAATGTGACACATGTTTTAGATTCAAAAAATTTGATACCATTTGAAAGTAATAGATTTTTTCAATCAACATATCAATCAGGACTTAAGTCATAATTCAAATAGAAAATGAATAATAATTATTTATTAAATTCAAAGCAAAGCATAATTTATATTGGTGGAAAGTTGTGAATCTCCTTTAAAAACCCTTTTTGTTTCATCAATTTTGGGTAAAAAAAAAGTCGTCAGCCACATGGGCCATCATATCACTTACATATCACCACTTTTTGGTCCATCATGATCCTGCACATACCCTAAAATCAATCTTTGATAGGCTTCAGGGAGTTCCTTAATCTTGCATATGGAAAAAGACTATGGATCTTCTGGGAGAATATTTCCTTGTTCATCAAATCTTCCTATCATATAAACTGACTTGATTGTTCTGGGAAGATACTAAAATGGAATTTCCTTATGAATTCCTAAGACTATACCAGACTCAAAAAATGAAAAAGACTTAAACTAACTCAAAAAATTTCATCCTAGGATGATATCAGTTCCCATATTCTCCAGTTGCCTAAAGGAACACAAAGCATTGAAATCACTGAAGTTAACTAAAATATTACAGGCCATTTGTTTAATAGTTTGTATAGCACCAAGACCTTTAACAGAGATTTTATGTTGACTACAATATAACAATGGTAAAACATGACTCTTAGCAAGACTAATACAAGAATCTGCATCTATTAAGGCTATGAACCTCTTACAAAATCCTTCTAATTTGACATTTAAAACGTGCTTAGCAAGGAAAGACATAAGTTCAGACAATTTCTTAAGAAAGGGTAATATACATAGAAAACTATGGTAAAAATATAATAGACTCAAGAAATAATAAAGGGAAATAGGATCTATAGTAGATTGGGCATATATTACATGATCATGTTTGGCTTTCTTCTATTGTATGAAACTTTCTTCATTGTTTTGTAGAGAGGAAGAAAAAAATTCACCATCCTTCTGATACTCTGATCCACTTGTCTCAGATTTCGTAGTACTAGAACAAGAGCATAATCTTTCTAATTATGCTAATGATTTAGACAAACTTTTATTATACAATGAGTCTTCTTCTTCTATATAATCTATCTTTTCTGCTATTTGAAGTTGTGTAAGATTCTGAAATTTTCCTTTGATATGCTTCATTGCCTTTTGATCCCATCTTGGGATATTATCTTCAAGCTTGTCTTGAGTCCTCTTCTCATGCTTGTCTAATCGTGTATAAAAAACTTTTAAATATCTTAATCCTCGATCCATTGTTCTTAGTTTTGTACACAAATCATATGTTATGTCATTCCATTGTGAAGATTCTTAGAATGCAATTCTATACTTTTCTATTGCTTCACCCTTTATTTGCCACAATCCCGATTTATAATCAAATTTAGCAGCTCTCCTTATCACATTTGAACTAAATGGAATCTTCTTTTTGAATTTTCTTTCTCTGGAATACAGAGTATCTCTACTATACCCACTGTATCTTTTGTTGCATTTTTTGCACTTACAACTTCTACTACAATTTTTTATGATTAAATTGCCCGATATTAGCAAATCCATTTAAACTATCTATAGGAGGATTGTTGCAAAATTATATTAGATTGCAAGTAGAATTAAATTCTTCATTAAGAGCTCCTAAGAGACATTGTTTTTGTAACTTGTATCTAAGAAAATTTTGAATTTCAACAAATGTGTAGTTAGAAATTGTAGTTGTCTTCTTATCAATGATATAATCTTCATCCCAATGACCTAACCACATGGCAGAGAATTCAACTTTTTTGCTAAAACATTATTTTTAAATCTTGCTGCAATATTCTTTCTATCTCCACAAAAAATATCAATCAACAATAATCTCAATTGACCAAATCTTGTAGAATCTTCTATACCCATATCAAGATCTTTGACTATTTTATGATTTTCATCAATTGGAGTAGAAGGTCCATTATCAGGAAGTCCAATCCACCAATGTCTTAGTTTTCTTGATAAAAATCTAGAAGCATATAAAAATTTTACTAGATCATTCCAATCAGTACCACCTTTAGTATCAAATGAACTTTCAAAATTATTTCTCCAAGTGTAGATAACATCATATGAATCAACAAGTTGGTCAATATTCAGAATATAACTTGATGTAGTGTGTGGCCTTAATTTCTTAAATCTTGCATTTTCAATTAAGGATTCTTTATGTGCATCCTCAAGTTCAATCTTGACCATAACATGTTTCTTCCAATCTTCATCAATCTCGAAGCTCTCTAAAGAACTATTTGTTGAAGAATTGCTAGAATCAATCTCTAAACTAATAGAAGATTGATAATCATTTTCCTCATCTGATTCTTTTTGTGTGTACAATAGTTCATTCATGTAGACTAGTTCATTAATTTCTTCAGTGATTCCTACTTCAGCCATCCAATCTTTTTCCACAAATTCATGTGAATATTCTTTAGAGAGAAATTGATTTATATTTTTATGTATTGGCATAGATTCAACATGTGATTTTATTCATTCAATGACCTCTAATTCTACACAAATATTTTGAGAAGATTCTGATTTATTTTCTTGTTCTGGAAATAGAGGCTTATTGATTGGTTTTGCAATACTTGATTCTTGTAACCAATCCTTTTCAATAATAGCACTTAAATGTTCTTTAGATTCCTTTCTTGTGGCCTTGGTAGAATTACTATGTTCATCCTTATCAAAGAAACCTTTCCTTTTTTGAAAAATTATTTTTCTAGTAGGTTCTATTACTTCTTTAGCTTTTTCTTTTTGAAGGACTACTTTCTTTTGTTCCTTTCTTGAGTTATCATTTTCTTGAGTGATTCTAGTTTTTTGGACACAAGATCTAATTCTATTCAACTTCTTAGAAACTAGATCAACCATTTCTTTGTTTTCCTTCTTATGTAAATATTTTTCATTTAAACAAACCTTTCTAGTCATCTTTTCATCCTTTTGATTCTTTTCTTTATCTTTCTCAAAGAGCTATCTCGACCAGTTTGTGATTCTATAATTTTCCTTGCCACTAGCCTATATTTTTCTAACTTTTTAGCCATATAATCTATTAAATCTTTAGATGGTACTTTATATTGTCTACTTGAATCCATAGTCCTAGCTTTTATGCCCTTCTCAGGATACAAATATGAAATCTTAATTTCTAGAAACTTAAAATTGCCTTTTCTATCAACATATTCTTCTTAATCTTCAAACACATTATGAATAATAGATGAAAGTGAAGAACTTGCATTAAGAGATCTTTGGATTTTCATTGAAGAGTTTTAGGACTTACTGAAACTTTTCGTATACCATTTCACTACTACTTTTACTGTCTTATTGCTCACCCTTCTATGCCTATCCTTCAACTTCAACATGGGATTTACAACCTTACTACGGCTTGATGGCTACTTTGTGTCTCTACCTTTGATCATTCAGTATTCACACTCTTATTATGGCTACCAACATATGACTCTTATGACAAACTTTCACTATGACCAGATCTTAATAGAACATGGGTTTGTTATTACACATGCATTAGAATGATTATGAATCTGTATTGAAATATGGCTCTGAACCTAGGCTCTGAATTGAACCATGGATCTTTGGGCCTATGATAAATAATTAGAATGTTATCATATTTTAATAATTTCCCTTTTCTATGAATGACTCTGTTAAAGAAGTAGAATTAGATTTCAACAATTATGAGCAATTTCAAGAGATAGAACCTTGGGAAACTATTAAAAAGGTTGAGTTTTATATTGAGATGAAAGATGTGATGTCTGAAAAAATGAAAAACCCAAAAAATTAAGGCCATATGCAGCAGCAAGCTATATACTCAATATTGATAAAATAGTGGACCCATATGATACAATATGCACCTGGGCAAATACTCTAGAAAATTTCTTTGACATAATTGGTCAGTGGTCAGAAACAACAAAGGTTTTGTATGCAGTAGGAATTTTGTCAAGAAAATTAAGACACTGGTGGAATAATCTACCAGATGATGGCCCAACAACAACAGTTTATGAAATGAATAGATAATTGAGGAAGTGGTCAAACAAATAGACATGGGAAAAAATGATATTTTTTTAGTTGGATTTGAACAGTTTAAGCTTTTGATTACTAATTTATTCTATGATGATAGAAAGAACCAAGCTACTGAGGAAAAAAAGATGTTGCAAGCAATGAAACTTAAAAACTTGACTAAGTTTCATGAATATAATCTTTCCTTTGAAAATTACATGATTATTGTAGATAAAACTAAAGATGTTACAACAAAAGAAAATTATTTGAATACTTTTCCTTGTGGTTTGGGTGAATGGGCTAAAGATTATATTATCAAAAAGAAAGTTAAGACAATATCCCAGTGTACTTTTGTAGAACTCAAGTCTTTGATTGGTTATAAATTGGAGAAACAGTTTCTTTTAGGGGCATTGCAAAATAATACAAATGAGTATAATTATACGTGCAATTTGAAATAATTTTGTGACTGACCTCCAATTAACCAGTTAAAAGATTTCACCAATATAAAGCAATTTAAGAAGAAGGGTTGTGAAGGACATGTAAGTGTAAAAAGTGTTCCACACACCTTAGCAAAGATTCTAGATATGAGGGTGAATATACATTCAAAAGGAGCAAGCATATCAAATATGGTTCCAAAAGAAAATATAAGATTGTTCCTTTTCAGAAATGAAAGTTTCCTAAAAAACCTCCACCATTTTTGCTAAAAAGAAGGAATAGAAAATTCCCAAGGGGTGTAAAATGTTTTATCTGTAAGGGACCTCATTATTCCATAGATTATCTAGAAAATCTTAATCCTGGTACAAAGGTCTATGCAATGTTTGAATACTACAATCAAGACTGGGAAATGATAAATTTTCATGATGTTTCTCAAGGAATGGATGATCTATATGAATTAATAGAAATAGTTCCTGATAGATATAATATGGTTAAACATAGAGACAAATACAAAAGGATTTCATCTTCAAGCTTAGAATCTGAAGCATCCTTATTAGAGGAGGATGAATATTTTCTGGTCACATTATTAAAAAATTCTTTGAAAGATGTACAAATGAAATTAGATATTGAAAAATAGAAAGATTCTTACAAGATGGCAGGAACTAGGGAAGAAAGAAGAAATGTTAATAAAAATTTATGAAGAATGAAGAAGCTCCAAAAAGAGAAGGAAGAGCTTCAGAAGTGACTTAAATAGTGGGATAAAAGATCTTCACAAAACCCTAATCATGGTTATAAAATCCCGCCATGGCAGAAGAATAAAGCTAGTTCTTCTAAGCATTCTTCTTCCAAAAGAACAAAAAAGTACAATCCAGAAAAGGTTGATCTAATTGCTATATTCAAGAAATTGGATCTATTAGAAAATGATGTTGTAGATTTAACAAGATTTGTCAAAACTCACTCTAAATAAATGAGAAATCTTTCTTCTATAGTGGGAGAAACTAAGGATATTGTATTTACAACTGAGCAGTTTGCATTCAAGCAGTTGAGCTCTCAAGAAGAGTAATCTGCAACAGAGGAAAGTGAAGATAATAACAACAATAGTAGTAGCAAAAGCACAAATAAAAGTAAAGATAAGGCATGTTGTTTGTTGTTGGCTAATAGTGGAAATTATATTAGGATTAATTTTTATTTTCTATGATTTAAGAAAATTCCTATGGATGCATTTGTGGATACTGGTTCCTCAAGATATCTTGCAAAAACAAATGTGATTCCTCCATAATTCTGGAAGCCAAGGCCTGGCTTACCTCATAGTTATGCCATTAATGGAGAATAGATTTAGATGGGAAGGTATGCTCAGGATGTACATATTGAAATAATGGGTAAAATGTTACAGATTTCATTGAATATAATGACTTAGAAGATGATGTCTTGTTGCGTTATTTATTCCTTACAAAGTATGAACCTCTTCATTTTTGGAAACATAATATTTCTTTGAGACATGAAGATGGTCAAATTTATATTCTTGCATTGAAGATTGTCAATCATAAATTTGAAAATAGTGGTAAGGATAAAAGGAAATAATTTGTAAAAGAACTAACAAAATCCTCAACAGAATTATTTGATGAAATCATGCAAAGATTTGAAAAATATTGTTGTAGTTTAAACCCATCACAGTTTTGGTCACAAGATCATGAAGAGTGTGAGATCCAAATAAGGTAAAAATTCCAATCAGTTATTCCACATGATCCAACATATCTTATGAGCCCGTCAGAAGTAAAGGAGATGGATGAGCATTTGAATGAGTTACTTGAAGGGCATTTCATTCATCCTAGTAAAAGTCCATTCTCTTGTCCAACATATTTGGTAAATAAAAGAGCTGAGAAGGAAAGAGGAAAGAAGAGATTCTGTATAATTTATAAACCTCTTAATGATACCATTTTTCCATTTAATTATCCAATTCCATTAAGTGTTGATTTAATTAGGATAGTTGCTAATAAGAAAATATTTTCTAAGCTAAAGAATCAGAGAGGTAATAAACTGTATTCTTAGTTTCATAAGGTTTATATGAATGGAATGTAATGCCATTTGGTTATACAACTCCTTATTTTCAGAGATGAATGGATCAAGCTCTGAGGCATATCAAAGATTTTTGTGTAGTATATATTGAGGACATAATTATTTTCTCTAATTTTGAATTTGACCATTTGCAACACCTAGAAGATTTATATAGAGCAATCCAAGAGCACTTAAAAGAAAACAAGGATGGTCCATGAAGGCAACAAAAGCTATTCAATGCATACAATCCAAATGTCAAAATTTTCCCTCATTACAAATACCAGCTCTAGGTTTACCACTATATTTATACATTGATGCTTCTAATACAACATGGTCTATTGTGCTAATATAGAAGGAAGAAAATGGAAAAAGGAATATATGTGGATATTGGTCAGGAACAATTACAGATACTGAGAGTAGATACCACATATTTTAAAAGGAGATATTGGTGGTTAAAAAAGGTATTGAAAATTTCAATATATTTCTAAAACCAGTAAAGTTTACTATAAGAACTGATAGCCAAGCTATAAGAAGCCTCTTAAAGAAAAATCCAAATAAAGATATAACTCAAGGAAGAATTGCAAGATGGTAATTTGAATTTTTGGCTTATGATTTTGATATAGAATGGATTAAAGGGGAGAATAATCCATTGGTAGATGCATTGAATAGAGAATTAGCGGCAACCATTTATAATGGAGGAATAAAATTCAAAGATCTAGATTGGATTAGATTACATGGAACATATATGTATAATTTAGAAAATCCTTAGATATCTCTTCCCTTCCAATCTAGATAATTGAATTATTATTAAAACATTATTTCTTGGATAAATGGCTAACAGATCTAAGAGGGTCTATTACAGAAAATCATGAAAAAGGAATTTTGGATCTTGATGCAGGATTAGCATTCCTTCAACAATTTGGTTTAGAAGAAGCACCATTAATTTTCTATATCAAAATCCCATTATCCATTCATATCCATATCACAAGATTATTTGGGATGAGGTGGTCAAAGAAAAGTAAGATGAATTTGTTAAAGTGTATCAAATATGGGTTCATCAGAAGCATTACTTTCAATCAATTTTTCGTGGAGTTACTGATTTGGTCGACATCTCCTTCCATCCTAACATTAAAGAATTTTTAGAATTAATTAAAATAAATCTGCTTTATGCCTTGAGAAAATGCATGGAGCAATATTTAACTCATTTCCCTAATAGTGGTTATGATTTCCCACGAGTCGAGTTCTATGCACTATGCAGGGATTGGTTACCAGAAGTCAAGATTGAAGAAATGGAGATTTAATTAAGACCTACACTCCTTACAACCAAAATTGAATTTGGCATTGCATATTCAGATGAAATCGAAAGGATAATGTTTTCATTCAATCCACAATCTCAAGATTGGGACAATGCATATAAGGAAATACTAGAAAGATTATAGAGTCCTATCCCTTTTTAGCTAGCACAAGGGCTTGTCTATGTCATGATGTCAGCCACGTTAAGATCTGACAATAGGATGCAACCCTCTTTTAAAAAGCAAGATCCCTATAGCCACTTACGGGTGTTAAGTGGGTCATTCTCACTTTACGGTATCATAAAAGTGAAAATAAATATTATAAATAAATAATATTTCTAGGATAAAGTAGTAGTAGATTCTAGAACAAAATACTATAGAGAAAATAAAAGAAAAATGTGGAAAAAAATTCAAAAAGGTGGAGAAATTTCTAAACAAATCCCATGTGAAGCTAGAAAAATCTTGTGCCAAAAAGTCTATTCACATGGTGGACCCTTGTACCAAAAAGAAAATCTTGTACAAAAGATTCCCACATGTAAAATTTATTTTTCCCATTATCCAAAAAGTAGGGATAGAAAATATCTATAGAAAATATTCTAGTAGATATTTCTACTCACTCCATAATGTGGAAAAATAAATAAAGGTTGTTGAGAAAATCAAGGACTAACAATGTCTTCCATGTGGCAAGATAATCCTCGTTGCATTTTCTAGAGAAATGACCTAGTAGAATAGGTAAAAGGTTTTGGTGACTGGATCTACAAGTCATTTGAAGCTTATAAATAAGGCCACAAGAGCTCATTAGAGGCATTCAAAGTTGAGTACTCGCAAGTTAGATTCAAATTTAGATTGAGGCTTGAGAATTATAATCTTGGCATTCCATAGAGTCTTAGAAGTTGAGTCTTGAGCATTGTCTAGAGTCCATAGGTCTAGAAGTCTAGTGATTAGCATATTAGACATATGCACTTGCCTTGCACTTCGAGCGATCTTGGTAATTAGAAATCTGATGATGCCAAAGCATATCTGTAATATCTTTTGAGTTAATGAAATCATTTCGCTCATTTTTGAAAATCTTTGTTCTATGATATTGCCTTGTTGTCCAAATTGTGCTTTCATTTTAAGTTGGTATCAAAGCTTCCATGTGTTGTTGTACTATTTCTTTTGAATGGTATTAGAGCCTAGGTTCATAGTCATGGTTCAATTCAGAGCCTAGTTTTATTCTAATGCATGTGTAATAACAAACCCATGTTCTATTAAGATCTAGTCATAGTGAAAGTATGTCATAAGATTCATATGTTGGTAGCCAGAATAAGAGTGTGAAGAATGAATGATCAAAGGTAGAGATGCAAAGTAAAAGTAGTTGTGGAGCCATAGTAAGGCCATAAATCTCATGTTGAAGCTGAAGGATAGGTGTTGATGGGTAAGCAGTAAGATGATAAAAGTAGCAGTGAAATGGTCTGCAAAAAGTTTAAGTAAGTCTTAAAACTCTTCAATGGAAAGCCAAAGATCTCTTAATGCAAGTTCTTTGCTTTCATCTATTATTCATAATGTGTTTGAAAATATAGAAAAATATGTTCATAGCAAAGGAAATTTTAAGTTTCCAAATATTAAGATTTCAGATTTGTGTCCTAAGAAAGGCATAAAAGCTAGGACTATGGATTCAAGTAGAAAATCTAAAGTACCATCTAAATATATAATAGAGTCTGTGGCTAAAAATATAGAAAAAATATAGGCTAGTAGCAAGGCAAATCAAAGAATTACAAACTGGCCGAAATAGCTCTTCTAACAAAGATAAAGGAAAGAATCAAAAGGATGAAAAGATGACTAGAAAGGTCTGTTCAAATGAAGATTCTTTGCATAAGAAAGAAAAAAAAAGAAATGGTTGATTTGGTTTCTAAGAAGTTAGATAAAATAAGATCTTTTGTCCAAAAAACTAGAATCACTCAGGAAAATGATAGCTCAGTAAAGGAACAAAAGAAAGTAGTCCTTCAAAAAGAAAAGCAAAAGAAGAAAGAAAAGATAAAGAAGTAATAGAACCTACTAGAAAAATAGTTGTTCAGAAAAGGAATGGTTTCTTTGATAAGGATGAACATATAGTAGTTCTACCAAGGCCACAAGAAAGGATTCTAAAGAACATTCCAGTGCTATTACTGAAAAGGATTGGTTACAAGAATCAAGTATTGCAAAACCAATCAATAAACCTCTCTTTGTAGAACAAGAAAAGAAATCAGAATCTTCTCAAAATATGTGTGTAGAATTAGAGGTCATTGAATCAAGAAAATCAAATGTTGAATCTATGTCAGCACTTCAAAATCCAAATCAATTTCTCTCTAAAGAATATTCATATGAATTTGTGGAAAAAGACTAGATGGCTGAAGTAGGAATCATTGAATAAATTAATGAACCAATCTATGTGAATGAACCAGTGTACACACAAAAAGAATCAGATGAGGAAAAGGATTATCAATCTTCTATTATTTTAGAGATTAATTCTAATAATTCTTCCACAACTATTTCTTTAGATAGCTTTGAGATTTATGAAGATTGGAAGAAACATGTTATGGTCAAGATTGAACTTGATGATGCACATAAATAATCCCTAACTGAAAATGCTAGATTTAAGAAATTAAGGCCACACACTACATCAGGTTATATTTTGAATATTGACCAAATTGTTGATTGATATGATGTTATCTACACTTGGATAAATACTTTTGAAAGTTCATTTGATACTAAATGTGGTACTAGTTGGAATAATCCGGGAAATTTTTTATATGCTTCTCAATTTTTATCAAGAAAATTAAGACATTGGTGGATTGGACTTCCTGATAATGGACCCTCTACTCTAGTTGATGAAAATTATAAAATAATCAAAGATCTTGATATGGGTATAGAAGATTTTGCAGGATTTGGCCAATTGACATTATTGCTTCTTGATATTTTTTGTGGAGATAGAAAAAATATTGCAACAAGATTACAAAATGACAATTCAAAAAAAAAGTATCGCTTGAATTCTTTTCCATGTGTTCTCGGTGAAGATGGATGAATATTATATCATTGATAAGAAGAAAACTACAATTTATAATTGCACATTTTTTGAAATCAAAAAATTTCTTGGCTACAAGTTACAAAAACAATGTCTATTAGGAGCTCTCAATGAAGAATTTAATTCTACATACAATCTAATAGAATTTTGCAACAATATTCCTACAGATAATTTAAAGGGACTTGCTAATATTAGACAATTTAATCAAAAAAATTGTAGTAGAAGTTGTAAGTGAAAAAAAATGCAACAAAAGATACAATGGGTATAACAGAGATACTCTGTATTGGAGAGAAATAAATTTCAAAAAGAAGATTCCATTTAGTTCAAATGTAATAGATTATACAGAAGAAGACTCGTTGTCTAATAAAAGTTTATCTAAATCATTAGCAGAATTAGAAAGATTATGCTCTTGTTCTAGTACTACAGAATCTGAGACAAGTGGATCAGAGGATGAGAAGGATGATGAATTTGTTTCTTCCTCTCTACAAAAAAAATGAAGAAATTTTCATACAACGGAAGAAATACGAACAAGATCATGTAATATATACCTAATCAGCTATTCTATCCTATTTCCCTTTATTATTTTTTTAGTCTATTATATTTTTACCATAGTTTTCTATGTATATTAGCCTTTCTTAAGAAATTGTCTGAACTTATGTCTTTCCCTGCTAAGCCTATTATAAATGTCAAATTAGAAGGATTTAGTAAGAGGTTCAAAACCTTAATAGATTCGGGTTCTTGTATTAGTCTTGCTAAAAGTCATGTTTTACAATTGTTATATTGGAGTTAGAAAAAAATCTTTGTTAAAGGTCTTGGTGCTATACAAACTGTTAAACAAAAGACATGTAATATTTTAGTAAACTTCAGTGATTTCAATGCTTTGTGTTCCTTTTGGCAACTGGAGAATATGGAAACTGATATCATCTTAGGATGGGATTTTTTGAGTTAGTTTAAGTCTTTTTCATTTTTTGAGTCTAGAATAGTCTTAGGAAATCATAAGGAAATTCCATTTCATTATCTTCCCAAAACAATCAAGTTAGTTTATATGATAGGAAGATTTGATGAACAAGGAAATTTTCTCTTAGAAGATCCACAGTCTTCTGCCATATGCAGGATTAAGGAACTCCCTAAATCCTATCAAAGATTGATTTTAGAATATTTTCTATATAAAAATTCAATCTCTATGTTCTAGAATGATGGATAGGGCAATATCCAGCTTGTTCCAGGCACTCAACAAATAGTAATTATGTCACTTGCTCTCAAAAATGCATAATTCATGGTTTTAAAGACTCTGGTGAGATAGTATAAAATTGCTCACACTATCTTCAAATGAAAAAATATCATTAATCACTTTCCTCTTGATTTCCATAGTATGGATGATTTAACTAGTCTATTTAATATTGGTTGTAAGATTTTATTATCTCAAATGACACCATATAAAGCTTCTTCTCCACATATAACATTATACGATGTTATAAACTTAGCAATTAGTTTTCCTTCTAGTCAGATTGAATGGGTGATTAAGCATACGAAGACCTCCCTCTTTGGAGAATGGTATGATCTAGATATTGGTAGATTTGCTCAGAAGAAGATCAAATACTATTACCAATATCAGTACATAATAGATTTTGACAATATATTCAATATTCCATGTATCCACCTATTACCTAATATTGGAAGATGGTGCATCCTTGAGTGGGATAATGGATGACAGCACATCAATGTGGTGAGAACAATTATTGTACATAAGGTAAATTATCTATGTGAAGTCATGGTGGAACCTAATAATGTCTCATAAATAATGGGTGGCATAATTTAGCTAGCACAAGGGCTTGTCTATGTTGTGATGTCAACAAGATGCAACCCTATTTTAAGAAGCAAGATCCTTGTAGCCACTTATAGGTGTTAAGTGGCCAGTTCTCACCTTACAGTGTCATAAAAGTGATAATAAATATTGTAAATAAATAATATGTCTACCATAAAGTCATAGTAGATTCTAGAATAAAATATTATGGAGAAAGTAAAAGTAAAATGTGGACAAAAATTCAAAAAGGTGGGGTTATTTCTAGTCAAATCCCATGGGAAGATAGAAAAATCTTGTACCAAAAAGTCTATTCACTTGGTGGACCCTTGTACGAAAAATATTATCTTGTACAAAGATTCCCACATGTAAAATTTATTTTTTCCAATATCCAAAAGTAAATATAGACAATATCTATGGAAAATATTCTAGTAGATATTTATAGTTCTCTCCATAATATGGACAAATGAATAAAGGTTGTTGTGAAAATCAAGGACTGACAATGTCTGCCATGTGGCAAGATAATCCTCCTTGCATTTTCTAGAGAAATGGCCTAGTAGAATAGGTAAAAGGTTTTGGTGACTGGACCTCAAGGTCATTTGAAGCCTATAAATAAGGCCCCAAGAGTTCATTTGAGACATTTAAAGTTGAGTAATCACAAGTTAGATTCAAAGTTAGATTGAGTCTTGAGTTTTAGAATCTTAGGATTCTATAGAGTCTTAGAAGTTGAGTCATGAACATTGTCTAGAGTCCATAAGTCTAGAAGTCTAGTGGTCAGTATATCAAACATATGCACTTACCTTGCACTTCAAGCGATCTTGGTAATCAAAAATTTGATGATTCCAAAGCATATATGGACTTGACATAGATAATTTACATTATGTACAATAATTATTCTTACCACACTACTGCACTGTCTAAATTGTACTAGAATAAAACTAGGCTTTGAATTGAACCATGGCTCTGGACCTAGGCTTTGATACTAATTTAGATGCGATACCACAATAAGAACAATAAGCACTAATTCTTTAATACCAATTTAGAAGTGATAACACAACAACACACGGAAGCTTTGATACCAACTTAAAATGAAGCACAATTTGGACAACAAGGCAATAAGATAGAACAAAAAAATTTAGAAATGGACAAATGCTTTCATTAACTTAAAAGATATTACATATATGCTTTGGAATTATCAGATTTTTGATTACCAAGATCACTCAAAGTGTAAGGTAAGCACATGCATCTGATATGTTGACTACCAGACTTCTAGACTTATGGACTCTAGACAATGCTCAAGACTCAACTTCTAGGACTCTATGGAATCCCAAGCTTCTAATACTTAAGAATCAATCTAACTTCGAATCTAACTTGTGATTACTAAAATTTGAATGCCTCAAATGAGCTCTTGTGGCCTTATTTATAGGCTTCAAATGACCTAGAGATCCGATCTCCAAAACCTTTTACCTATTCTACTAGGTCATTTCTCTAGAAAATGCAAGGAGGATTATCTTGCCACATGACAGACATTGTTAGTCCTTGATTTTCACAATAACTTTTATTTATTTGTTGTTATTATGGAGAGGACTAGAAATATCTACTAGAATATTTCACGTAGATATTGCCTATCTTTACTTTTTGGATAATGGACAAAATAAATTTTACATGTGGGAATCTTTGTACAAGATAATATTTTTGGTACAAGGGTCCACCATGTGAATAGAATTTTTGGTACAATAATTTTCTATGGGATTTTTCTAGAAATTTCTCTACCTTTTAAAATTTTGTGCATATTTTACTTTTACTTTCTCCATAATATTTTATTCTAGAATCTACTACTACTTTATCCTAGACACAATATTATTTTCACTTTTATGACACCGCAAAGTTAGAACGACCCATTTAACACCCCTAAGTGGCTACAAGGATCTTTCTTTTTAAAACATGGTTGCTTCCTATTGTCATATCTTAATGTGGCTGATATCACGACACATAAAAGCCCTTATGCTAGCTAAATTATGCCACCCACTATTTATTTATGAGATATTATTAGGGTCCACCATAACTTCACATAGATAATTTACATTATGTATAATAATTATTCTAACCACACTGTTACGTTGTCATCCATTATCCCACTCGAGGATGCACCATCTTCCAATATCAAGTAACAAGTGGATACAGGGAATATTGAATATATTGTCAAAATCAATTATGTACTGGTACTAGTAATAGTGTTTGATCTTCTTCTGAGAAAATATACTAGTATTTTGATCATACCATTCTACAAGGAGGGAGGTCTTTGTATGCTTAATCATCCATTCAATCTGACTAGAAGTAAAATGGATTGGTAAATATATAATATCATATAATGTTATGTGTGGAGAAACAACTTTATATGGTGTCATTTGAGATAATATAATCTTACAACCATTATTAAATATATTAGTTAAATCATACATGCTACATAAATCAAGAGGAAAGTGATTAATGATATTTTTGCATTTGAAGATAATGTGAACAATTTTATATTGTCTCACTAGACTCTTTAAAACCACCAATTCTGCGCTGAGTGCTTGGAACAAGCTGGATATTGCCCCATCCATCATTGTGGAACACAGAGACTGGATTTTTATACATAAAATCTTCTAAAATCAATCTTTGACAGGCTTAAGGGAGTTCCTTAATCCTGTATATGGCAGAAGACTGTGGATCATTTGGGAGAAGATTTCCTTGTTCATCAAATCTTCCTATCATATAAATTGACTTGATTATTTTGCGAAGATACTGAAATGAAATTTCCTTATGATTTCCTAAGACTATTCCAAACTCAAAAAGTGAAAAAGACTTAAATTGACTCAAAAAATCCCATCCTAAGATGATATTAGTTTCCATATTCTCTTGTTGCCATAAGGAACACAAAGCATTGAAATTGTATCAATGGGTTAATTTTCTAAGGTTAGATTAACATATATTAAAGCACACAAACCCAAAGAACTATCGAGTACAATGAAAGCTAAACACAAATGAAACAATTATACCATATTGCCTATGAAGCTTCCATGATTCACCTCCATATCACCTTCTAACTTGCCTATTGTTGCCCTCAGATCAAGTGTGTGAGCAATCTTTGACTATGCCAATGTCCTAAACAAGCTTTGAAGGATTTGATTACTATGACTATGACTATGACCAATGATTATGCCAAGAAATGCCTAAGACTTAATGAAATCAAGTACAAAATTAAATGTTGTGATCTGTAAGTATGAGCGTGAGTAGTCAAAAATATGAGCAAAATTGTCATTTTATAGAAAATACAATTTTAGATGGACAGACAAGATTGAAAGCTAACAAAGCCTAAAATCTATGGACGATATTTCATGTGACAATCCCTAATTAGGGTTAGGGAAAAATCATTAAATGAGTGGTTGAGATGTCATTTGAGAAGATCGAATTCGCGGTCGAGAATAAATGAGATAATTAGTCAAGAAGATAAAAAATTTCAAAAATCAAGAAGATAAAGACTACTTGATTTTTGAGATTCGAAAAATCAAGAAGATAAGAGTTGGACAGAAAAGCAAATTTGAAAAATCAAGAATTTGCTTTTGGAAGAAGATTACCTTTTTGAATTAAATTAATTCAAAATATGGATTTTGTGTGATAATAAATAATCTTTTTTTCAGATTATTTACCAAAATGAACTAACAATTAAAAATGTGATATCATTTTAAATAATTTCATTTATTTAAAATAAGGGAAATGTTAAATTTAGCAATTAAATAATTAAAGATAATTGTTTAATTTGGAGGATTATGAGAGATAATTAAATAAATTAATAAATTCATTTAATTATGAGAATTAGTAACAAATTAAATAAATAAATAAAATTCATTTATTTAATAATCGATAAGACATAAATGAATGAAGGTAATTAAATAAATTAAGAAATTTATTTAATTGTGAGAAGACAATTGACCCTTAGTGATGTATTGAATAAATAAATATAATTTATTTATTTAATAATCATGAAGCATATAAGAGACATGAATTAATTAAATAATGATGAATTATTTAATTAATTGTCGAATGTGGACCAAGGACATAATTAAAATGTCATAATTATGTTAGGACGACAGTGGTAAAAATAGAGCTTGCAGGCCTAGGTCATTTTTAAGTGTCTACATTTTACCCCTCTTTGTCATAATGTAGCATGTCGCATTGTGTTAAAGAAAACAAGTTAAAACATGCCCCAGCGAAAGTACAGAGTATCGATGCCCCCTTGGGAATTTTTTTGAATTTTTGGCCAGGTAACAGAAAAATTTGGAAAGTGTCCCGATAAGTCAATTTAATAATCAAAAAGATAATGGTGCAGTTAGTTTTGAATTCTAGCATGTTTAGAGTAGCCAAAAGGGTGTTCAAATTTGGTCAAAAGGGCCTCTAGTAATAAAAGAGTTGACAAATGTAATTTTGACTTTATAAATAGGTTGACAAAGGGGTAAAAGTCAATTCATTTTCACTATTCACCTTAGCAAATTTGAGAGCGACAAGCAAAGAGGAATTTTGCGAGGATGGTGATTCCAGTGACTGAGCATCGTGGTCAGATCATGCAAAACTTTAGGAGACCATAGGGCTCAGAGCCAGCGGTATGTACGTCTAACCCACCTTATCATTTCATCATTTTGCATGCCAAAATTAGGGTTTTAGGGTGAACAATGAATGCATTACAACACATATGCGTGCACGTAAGCCGCATTTGACTTCGCTTTCAACGCATTTGATGCGTCACGACACAAGTGTAAGGGGTAATTAAGGTAGACTAGGGATGTCCAAAAAGTGCAACACATTCACAATATCGTGTCGCATTCGAAGGTTATAATGCCACATATGTCATTTTGTGACGCATTCGTCAGTTTGAGCGACAGATTTGAATGAAGTGACGCATGTGCCATATAGCATGACACAAATGCCCTGATGTGATGCAAGTGTGGGACATAATGATGAAATTGATGATTCGTGACACAATTGTAGTATAGAATGATGCAAACGCCTTTTCGTGACACACATGAAGTCAACGCGATGCATTTGACTTTGAATTTGACTAAGGCTGATTCTGATGCTTTTCAAAATTTAAATTTTTTTGAGTTATAATGATGATAATGATGATTGTCTAGAAGGTACTGATGCATTGTTTGATCATGTGCAGAGATAGCTAGCACCTATCTATATGCGAGAGAGCAGGCCATCAACCTTCCAGTTCTGAGACTAGCTGACTCCGCGAGAGTGACAATGGTTGATGTGGCTAGGTCTGCATTATGTTGCCTATATGCCTTTTACTCAAGAAAATAGGGGACTGTTGACTGCTTTGTGTGAGAGATGGCATTTAGAGACATGCTCGTTCCATTTTCTGACAGGAGAGGCTACCGTAATGTTGGAGGACGTCTACCATATCCTCTATTTACTGATTCAAGGAGAGATGATCATCTATGACCCTTAGCATGGCCATCAGACCTTCACGACCTACTATCACGATGAGGGTGCAAGACTCAGCATTGAGAGATACGATATCCGCTGGGAGTTTATGGAAGAGCACTATGCCTGGTTTGATGCATTTTTGGTGACATTGATTGGCGGGATACTGATTCCTAATCATTGTGGACACAAGTTTCCCATTAGTTGGGGTGATGTGCTAGTGGGGATGAGGCGAGATAGGATAGTTTATGCTTGGGGGCCCTATTTGTTAGGCATGCTTTACCATCAGCTTCATGAGGTGGCCTATAGGAGGGCACAGAGCATTGGGTGTGACACGACACTGCTGATGATATGGGCCTGGGAGCATGTGGCTATATTTTGACCTCCTATCTAGAGACCACACCTTGTAGAGGGGATGCCTTACGCTTATTACTATTCTGGTGCTCTATAGCAGATGAGGGTTGGAGAGACAGGTTGGTGGTGCCATCGCATTGATACCATGATTGCATTCATTTGGAGGCCCTATAGATATTACGAGTAGTGGGATGATGAGGATGACCACCTCAACTTCTACAGACAGTATCATTATCTGATTGGGAGGACAGTGCAGAGTTAGCTCATCATAGAGATGTATCCACCATAGCATGTCCTGAGATAGTTTGGAGAGCAACAGGGTGTACCAATAGGTACAACCGAGTATGCCAGATCCTTTGAGGGAGGGAGCTTGGGGTCTGCCTATTCCCATACTATTTTCTGAGTAGCAGATTGATAGTCTAGTGGCGTAGTAGTGGGGATGGAGGGGTGGGATTGCAGATCCGAGGACGACTGTGGATTATGACTTGTGGTGGTAAGTGCGTCGACTAGTGTCGTTGATAGATCCAGATGGGCTAGCACTGATTGACAGGAGATCGGTGATACCCCATGTGGCATGAGCTATATGAGGGAGAAAAGATGGTGACAGAGGTAGAGGTAGAGGCAAAGATGGTGACATAGGTAGAGTTAGAGGCAAAGATGGTGACAGAGGCAAAGTCAAAGGCAGAGATGGAGGTAGGGATGGAGGCAGGGGTGGAGATGATGAAGATGATGGGGATGAAAAAGGGGATGGCCAGAGATGGAGGAGAGATGGCGGGAGGCCAGGCAGGAGGGTGAGACAACGTGCATCAAGAGGGGCATTAGATTCCATCCCCTAGGTAGGCGAGGAGGAGGAGAGAGAGGAGGAGGAGGGGCCTAGGCAGGAGCAAGAGGATATAGGTCATGAGCACATGGCCAAGGAGGAGGTTGATATACCCTAGGATGAGGGAGTCAGTAGAGAGGAGGTTGCAAAGGAGGAGGATGATGATGGAGATGATGATGATGCTATGGATGAGGCCAAGAGGCTCCTAAGATGGTGGATGGTGGAGGGAGATCAGGAGATACCATCTAGCTCGGAGTTTCCCCATGATGCCACGACAGACTACAGGGTCGTAGACCTAAAAAGGAGACTGGATGAGAGTTTCGCATAGGTCAAAGCACTACAGTCAGAGCTAGAGGTGGTTCGGCTAGAGCGGGATCAGGCAGTGATCCTCCAACAAGAGGCAGTACAGTGGTGTACAGAGTTTGCACGACTATGCACAGGACCATCGACAGATTTGGCACAAGATTTTGGTAGGGTCAGTGTACATCTTGGGCGACACAGATAGTTATATGAGCAGGTCGTACCAACCGAGATGAGAGATCCTTCCCTAACTAGGACACAGACGAGGACAGGAAACAACAGGTTAGGGAGTGGTAGTGGTAGTCAAAGCAGTGCAGGGGGCTCAACCTCTTCAAGGCATACTTCGAGTCACAGGTCTCATCATAGACACTCTTCCAATCACAGATCAGGGCATTCACATGATTCATCAAGTTCAAGCCATATATCTGCACCTAATCTGCCTCCAATGATAGATCCTTCATCTTCACATACTCAGGCCACAGTATCATTAGAGATGCATGTTACCATGGAGATGATGCCATCAGTGTCAGCTCCATTGGTTTCACTGACAGAGGTTGCTACAAGTCCACCTATTACCTCAGTGTCGGGCACAAGTCCCCAGTCACCACACTCTTCACTGTGAGGGGAAGAGGAGAGCATTTCATAGGGCCATGCTTACTACATTCATGTTTTGGTCTTTATGTTATTACACTTTATGTATTGACTATATGACACTTTATGTATTGACTATCGAGCCTATGTGCTCTATTTTTGGGATATCTCATGACTCTATCCTGTGACATTATATTTTTTTTGAGATGATGCTATATGATTCAGTTTTGATGTGGCCTACATGTGTGTTATGCGATGTTATTTGATTTATGCACTATGATGTATGTAATGTGGATTTATGCATTTATGATGGATGATGGTATTTATTTATATGCCTTGTCATGTATTTCCTATGATGGTTACTTATGTTGTGATGCCTTGATAATGCAATGTTTATTTGTAATATTATGCTAATGTTATGCCAATGATGATGATGATATGCATAATGTATTTATTTGAATGGATGCCATGTTTATGCTTATGTTGATTCATGACTATGTATAATACAATATGTATACAATTTAATGCTATGGATGATGTATGATGGATCTAATGCAAATATGATTATGTATGCACTTATGTTTTTGTATGTCATAGGATATCATTGAGAGATGGACGAGAGAAGATGACAAGACAGAAGGAGATGCATGTTAGTTCTTAGACCAAATCCTTCAAAAATTTACAATAGGACTTTTATATTTATTACTCTTAATCATCATTGGGAAAATTATTGTAATGGTTAACAAACACCATGATATGACATAGATCAAGGTGTCCAAGGTCATACCATCACGTAAGATAGGAAGTCACAGACAAGGATGATAATGATTCATATTAAGAGAATAATTTCCCTAGTCTTTTTGTCATAACCAACCACAAGCATAAAAATACAAATAAAGACAAGTCATGAAACATCATTGCTTTTCTAAATCCTGTTTCTAGGACATCCTCAAGAAACTAGCAACATGATTGCCAAAAGAACCAAATAAAGCCATTATCATGATACGTCGTTGTTTTTCTAAATCCTGTTGTCGGGATCTTGCTGAGAAACTAGTAACATGAGTGTCAAAAGATAAAACAAACATCATGATACGTCGCTGCTTCCCTAAATCATGGTGTTAGGACCTCATTGAAAAACTAGTAACATGATAAAAAGCCACAAACAAATACCAAGTGTTTGCCGAGTGTGTCTGGATACCAAGTGTTCTAATGTTGGGATGTCAAGTTTGATGATGTCAAGATGCCATGGTGTCGAGATTTTGATGATGCCAAGATGACAAGTGTAGAAATTTTCCAAATTCAAGAATGACACATCCTAAATAATGTTGATGTCGAGAGGATTGATCCCTAAATGTCAAAAGGGCTCCCTCAAAATTCCAAGTGATAGTGACAATTCCTAGGAAGGACACATCCTAAGGCATAAATGATAGAGGTTGTTCTTTAGAAGAACACATCTGAAGAACCTTGTTGTCGAGAGGAGTGATCCTTAGATGTCAAGAGGATCACTCGAAAATGTCGGATGACAGTGACGATGCCTAGGAAGGACCCATCCTAAGGCATAAATGATAGAAGCTATTCTTCAGAAGGACACATATGAAAGATAACCAAGAGTTGACAGTTTGACTAGTTATGATAATGTAATTTTTTTTTACCAAATTTGATTGAAGTTGATTGAATTGACTTGTGTTGACTACATATCGATTTTTGTCATGCTGATTGATTATCATGTTTTATTAAGGAATTTCCAAAGTTTGTTTTAAGAGTTTTACTTGTTTTGAAATGTCTTGTTTGACTTGAAGAAATTTTGATATGTGTGTCAGTGTAATGTCATGAACCCTAATGGACTGACCTAGTGCGGCCTTGGGGGTTCATCGACAGATGGTCTTGCCTACATCATACACTTAGAGACCTCGTAGTTCGACACGACCAATGAATTTTTCCTGATGACTAAAGATTGCATCATGATTTTATTTTGACAAACTTAAAAGGACTGACCTAATGTCTCAGGGACTCAAAAATGAGTCTTGCCTATGTAGCAAATGTGCAGAGATGATGTAGTTTGGACAAATGACAAAGACTGATTGATTTGATGGACTTGACAAGAAATTACTCTAGTTTTTGTGATTTTGAGACAATTTGACATTTGTTGTGGTTTCTTTAGGACGTTTTTCAATTCTTAGGTCTTTCTTCAAGACATTTTATAATGTTTTTGGTCTTTCTTCAAGACTTTTTGCGATGTTTGTCTTTTTGAATGGAATTTTTCCAATGTTTTTGTCTTTTTTTTTTTAGTACTTTTTGTGACGTTTTTGTCTTTTTTCAGGACTTTTTGTGATGTTTTTGTCTTTTTTTTAGGACTTTTTGTGACGTTTTTGTCTTTTTTTTAGGACTTTTTATGATTTCCCAGACCATGCGTGACACCCATTGTAGTCACATGATAACAATTTTTCCCCTAGTCAGGTCCAAGACTTAGCCAATTTTAAAGGACGTGAAAGGGATATGCATGGGGTGCCGGATGGACAGTATTCAGGACTTGATGTCAACCATTTGTCAACCATGAAAGGAAGGGTATGATGTCATGGCAGATATCGTGGTGGTGGCAAAAAATGTGTTTCATCATTGGCCAAGACAGATAAAGTGACAGTAGATGGCAAGGCAATGATTAACTATGCATGGCGCCTGTTTGCCAGGTTTTCACCATGGTACCTATCCAAAGCGCCTGTTAGCCAGGTTTTCACTGTTGGATGAATTATTTTTCTTTACTATTTTTGTCATTTTATCATGTTTTTTTTTTCATTCCGCCAAGACGCCGGTTTTCCAGGTTTTCATTAAGGCCACAATTTTTTTTATCATTTATCATTTTTTTTGTATTTTTAAAGTTTTCAGCTTGACCTTTTGATGCTATGCATAGAACTTTCAAAGATGTAGACTATTGATAAGCTCTATCAGTTTTTCTCAATCTGGAGTCACCAGCTGATAAGCTCCAGAACCAAAGGAGGATATGATGACATAGGGACCTAGCCAATTTGGTTCAAATTTTCTAGGTTTTTCTTTGTCAACCTGATTCTTAGGGTTCTACATGAGGACTAGGTCAAACTTCCTGATCATTACTCTCTTGTTGTAACTGTGACAGAGACAGTTCTGATATGCCTACAGATGTTTCAGGGAATTATGCCTTCTTTCTTCTAACATCTCCAGCTCATGTAGACGTGACTGTCTATACTCCTCATCATCAGTCAGACCCTTCAGAGAGACTCGTAAGGAAGGAATTTCAACCTCAATGGGCAAGATTGCCTCAGCTCCAAAGACTAGGGTGAATGGAGTGGTTCCCATAGGCATACAGATGCTGGTGTGATAGGCCCATAGAGTAGGGTTGAGTTGAATATGCCAGTCACGACCAGTGTCATTGACAATCTTTTTAAAGATTTTAACAATGGTTTTATTTGATGCCTTGGCTTGACCATTTCCTTGCGGGTAATACGGAGAAGAAAAATGATGTTGGATATGAAATCACTCGCATAACTCATGAACATCTTGGTTTTTAAACGGACGTCCATTTTCAGTGATGATGGATTGCAGAAGGCCATACTGGCAAATGATATAGTTAAGAATGAATTTGGAGATTTGTTTCCTAGTTATGTACATCAAGGGGATGGCTTCGATCCACTTCAAAAAGTACTTAATGGTGTTTATGATGAATTTGTGGCCATTGGATGAGGTAGGATGGATCTTTCCCACAAGGTTGAGTCCCCATTGTGCAAAGGGCCAAGGAGACGTGATCAGCCGAAGTTCTTGTGCTAGAGCGTGAATCAAATCACTTTGAATTTGGTATTGGCGACAAGTCCTAACATATTCTAGTGCATCTTTCTCAATGGTCAGCTAGTAGTACCCAAGTCTCGTTATCTTCTTGGCCAGAGTAGGACCACTCGAATGAGACCCGCATATACCCTCATGTACTTCGCATAAGGTTGTGTGTGCTTCATTGGTGTCAAGAAATCTAAGGAGGGTGTTGTCAAAGCTACGGCGATAAAGGGTGTCGCTAACAATGGCATATCTTGTGGCTTTTTGGATAAAAGACTTCCTCTGGTTATTGGACAGATTAGAGGGGAGGGTTTCTTGACTTAAGGTAGTCATGGATGTCTTGGTAACAAGGAGAATCAGGACCAACAAGCTTGTAGACCATCTCTGATTCTGGAATATCATAGGCGGGGACCAACAATTGTTCTATCAGGAATTCCAGCTGAGGCATATTGCTTGGAATGTCAAGGACAGAGCCGATCGTAGCCATTGCATCTGCCACTTTGTTTTGTGCTCTCAGCACTTGCTCAAAATTCACCATGTGAAAGTATGTCTAGAAGTTGTCAACCATTCGTTTGTAGGGCATTAGCTTCTCATCTTTGTGTCATAGTCATCATTAACTTGGTTGATGACTAACTGAGAATCCCCATAAACATGCAGTGCTTTGATTTTCCATTTTATTGCCATTCTAAGTTCTGTAACTAGTGCCTCATATTCCGCCACGTTATTTGTGCATGGGAAAGCTATGTGGAAAGACTTGGGAATGGAATCTCCTTGAGGAGTAATAAACAATATCCCTACCCCCGAACCATGTTTAGTATGCGATCCGTCAAAGTATAGTCTCCAGGGTGATTTTGGTTCTGTATGGAATATTGACTCATTTGGGAAATCTTCCACTAAGGGGTGATCACTTTATATAGGCATGTCTTCCAATTGGTCTACAATGACTTGTCCTTTGATCACTTTTTCTTTCAACATACTAAATGTCGTATTCGCTCAGAATCATGACCCATTTTGCTAGATGTCCTGTCAATGTTGCACGACTCAAGAGATATTTGAGGGGGTCAATCTTTGCTACCAACTGTGTTTGATGGCTCAACATATAATGTCCTAACTTCTGAGCTGCAAAGACAACTACTAGACAAGCACGTTCAATTGATGTGTAATTCAATTCATACTTGACCAGTGTCTGACTGATATAATATATGGCCCTTTCTTTGTCTTCTTGGTCATTTTGTGCTAGTAATGCCCCTAGTGCTGAAGTAGTGGCAGAGATGTATAAGATCAAGGATTTTTCGTGAATGGACGGCATGAGGACTAGTGGTGAAAATAAGTAGTCTTTTATTTGCTGAAAGGCTTCTTGGAATTTATCTGGCCACACAAAGGGGATGCCTTTGCGTAGAAGATATTGAAATGGTTGAAACTTGTCATCCAATTGTGCTATAAAGTGCCAAATAGATTGTACCCTACCCTATAATGTCCTGAGCTCGCTTATTCCTCTAGGAGGAGGCATGTCCATAATGGCTTTGAATTTTGCTAGATCAACTTCAATGACTCTTTGAGACACTATGTATCCCAAGAGTTTGCCATATGTTATGCCAAAGACACATTTCTTAGGATTCAGTCAGACTTTGTATTCTTCTAGTCTCTTGAAAATTGTGTCTAACACCTTTAGATGATCTTTTCTTGTTACTGATTTAGCCAAAAGGTCGTCTACGAAATCTTCCATTATTTTATGCATCATGTCATAAAAGATTGTGGTCATAGCCCTCTAATATGTGGTACCTATATTTTTAAGACCAAACGACATGACATTCCAGCAGTATGTACCCCAAGGGAAAGTGAATGTTGTTTTATGCTAGTCTTCGGGGGCAATACGAATCTGATTATAGGCGAAGAAATGGTCCATGAGGGACAACATTGCATATCCTGCCATTAGGTTGACTATAATATCTATATTTGGAAAAGGAAAGTCATCTTTTGGGAATGCCTTATTTAAGTCTCTGAAATCTATAAAGACTTGGATCATTCCATTTGGCTTTGTTACTAGCACAAGGTTAGATATCCATTCAGCATAATCAATAGACCGTATGAACCCAGCGTCTAGAAGTTTCTTCAACTCAGCCTTGACCAGTAGAGCAACCTGAGGATGCATTTTACGTAACTTTTGTTTAATTGGTTTGGCATTTGGAAATAGTGGCAGATGGTGCAAAGCCAGTTTTGGGTCTAGTCCCGACATGTTGGCGTAGGACCATTCAAAGTTGACTTTACGTTCCACAAAGAATTTTTGAAATTCTAGTCTCTTTTCTTTGGTCAAGGATGCAGCAAAGAGGACCATTTTGGGATCTTTTGCTGCTGATATGTTGTCCTCTATGAGCATAGCTGATTTCTCTTGAGTTACGGGAAGAAAGTCTAGTCCTCCATCTTTGGGAACCTCAGAGAGGTTTTCACTTGCAGATACATCCTTTATTTTTACTTTTTTTCGTCAGAAGGTACCTTTTAGTTTTCACTGAGAGACATTTCATTTTTTTCTTTATTCTTATTTTTAATTTTGTGACTAGAGGACGAAGTAGTCTCGCCAAAGTAGGTTGCACAATCTAGGTCAATGGAAAATCCTACCTTGTGATCACCACTGAGTATGCCCTCACATAATCCCATAAATTCTACGATAGCCTCATCATTCTGAAAGGTGTCCAAGACTGGCAGGCCTTGTTGGTCCCAATCGATTAATTGTGGATGGACTAGGGAAATTCCATCATCAACATTGGTGAATTGAGGGGAGGATGTAGAAAGAATGCAAATAGATTCAGAGATATTGTAGATGAAATTATCATCATCCAATTCCACATCGGACTTTATCCAATATTCCCCTTCACTTGTTTCATATTCATTGTCAAAGTAAGGGGTGAAGGACTCAGAGTCGTGGTTTTCAGTGTTATCTAGAAATTCAAATACATTCAACTAATGGTTACTAGATTCAGGTGGTGGGTCTTGTATGTCATGGGGAAGGGAAATGGAACTGTGACTATTTGGTGCCTGATCGATTTTAAATGTTTGCCAAAAATTTTGTTTAGAGGTAATCTCCCCTGTTTCAATGAACAAATCATCAAGGCAACAATCACTTAAGGATCTTTAGGAGCCAAATTCCCACTCTTGGGAGTCGGTTTTGGTAAAGGTTTCCTTAGCGATCTCGACACTTTCCAAAGCATGCACGCACTCACTCAAAATTCCATTGGTATGTCGGTCATCATTGTCAGGAAATCCATACCCTAATCCAAGATACTTTGGTATTTTGAAAGCTTCTTTGGGCTCTCTTCATCCAGTTTTATTTCTGCCTAGGCCAATAGTTCCATTGTAGCCCTTATCCTTCATCATGTCATATCCCTTGCCATATTTCTTAACTAGTAGTGTGGGTAGGTCAGCCATTTCTTGATAGAGCCATCCTATAATATCGACAAGGTCCTCATTACTCATGTATCCCCATTTTATGAAAACTATTTTTGGTGGAACTTTGAAAATTTCTTTGGGTTCCATTCTAAAACATGGTCGACCATAGACCTTCAGAGACTTGGGTATTGTTGTGATGCTATATGTCATATGTAGTTTGAATTATCCATAGCCTAGGTCCTGGATCTTGACATTGGACTCATCCCTAGGAAGTGTGGAAGATGGTGGTGTGGTGGAAGATGTGGATGGAGTGGACGTGGAAGATGATGTGAGTGTGGATGGGTCAATGTATTTAGAAGAAGAGGAGCTAGGAGCTTCTCAGTTGATGGGCACTCGATTTTTGGAAATACCTCTTAGGTTGGTACAATATTGAAAAGGGTCAGGGTCTCCATATATAGTGATTTTTGTGCCATCAAATGGGAATTTTAAGCATTGATGATATGTGGAGGGAACGAATTTTAGGGCATGAATCCATGGGTGGCCGAGCAAGATGTTGTAAGGTAATTCTAGATCCAGGACCTGGCAAGTTGTATCCATAATGACTAGTCCTACTCTAATAGGAAGAGAAATAGCGCCTCATGAAGAACGTTCTTTGTCATCATATGCTTTTATGACTATACTCTTTATAGGATCTACATATGCATCAGAAAATCCTAGAGCCTTAACCAGTTTTAAGGAGCATATGTTCAATCTTGCTCTGCCATCTACTAAAACTCTTTTCACCTTGTGCTTATGGACAAAAGTTTCAATATGTAATGTGTCATTATGGTTGGTCTTGGGTGATGAGTAATCTTGATCAAAAAAAGTGACATGATGAGGTGTAGTGAGGTATCCCACCATGGTCTCAAATTGGTTGACATCAATATCCTTAGGGACGGAGGACTCTTGCAGGGTTTTATCCAGTATAGCCTTATGCGTGGGGGAAATGCGAAGTAGCTCAAGTATGGAAATCTGCACAGGAGATTTGCCAAGCTGGTCGATAAGGTTAAACTAACTCTTAGGTTGCCACTGTTTTGTGGTCGAGGCGGGTTGTGATTTCCTAGGAGATGGACCAGGTATGGTGATCTTAGGTTTCCTAGTAGGAGGTAGACCAACTATGGTGATCTTGCCACTTCGGGTAGTGGCATTGCATTGGGGTTCTCGTTTGACTATGATGGTGTTGATGTATTCATTGTCCGTTCAGACATTGTTTATAGTAGGTCCACCAGAATAGTCATACTTGGTGTGGGTGTAATTGGCTTGATTATTGTTTGTCTTAGGACCTGACATAGAAGCGTTATTAGAGCCATGGTCTTGTAATGGGTTCTTATGAATGGTATGGTCAGAATTTGATGGAAATTGTGGCCCACCCAATTTGAATATTTGACTCTCAATAAGGTATTGCACAATATTTTTGAGTTGTCGACAGGACGATGTCTTATGTCCTTTAGCCTGGTGGTAAGCACAGAAGGAATTATCATCCCACCATGATGGTTTAAATTGCCTTGGGTCATACGGTTTTGGTTCTTCAAGTGTGATGAGACCGTTTTGAAGGAATTTCTCGAGGACTTCCTCCATGGGCTCACCCAAGGGAGTGTATGTGCAACCTCTGGGGAATTGTCTCATCTGACGGTATTGCCCTTGATTTTGACTGTTTTGACCATTTTGGTTGTTTGGGGTGGCATTTGTGGGGGGTGTTAGTATTTTCATTGGCTTGTTTTGTGGTTGAACCCCTTTCAGAGCTAGTACAGGACCCATAGTGTTTATAGCCTTGGCATCAACAATGTCATCATTGGTAACATGTTTATTTTTAACCTAGTACTTATTTTTTTCAGTGGGAGGATTTGTGTTTGTGTTTTTAGGACCGTATTTTAGCTCTCCCTTTGCAATAAGGGCTTTCTCAATCTGGACACCTTTTTTGACTAGGTCCGTGAAGGTTGTGCAACAATGCACTTGCAATGCATATTTTAAGGGTCCTAGAAGTGTTTGGACGAACATGTCCACCTTTTCCTTTTTGGGTATGTCAATGTGATAACGACTAACTAAACTTCACTATTTTTGGAAGAATGGGATGAACATTTCACTAGCATCCTCTTGCGTGAGATTGCATAAGCTAGTAATAGAGGTGTCCATGTCAATGTTGTACGAGTAATTTTTTATGAATTTGTGTTTAAGTTCATCCCATGTTTGGATATCCTTTTGAGTGGAGAACCATTCAAGGGAAGGACCTGTAAGACTTTTAGAAAAGAGTCACATCAAGTATGTTGGTTCATATGCGACATCCATACAGTTGGTTGCAAATTCTCGGACATGCTCGATAGGGTTTGTCTTTCCTCTGTATTTGGTAAAATTAGGTGACACATATCCTGGAGGAAATGGTGGCATGTATAAGTTCATGTCAAAGGAGTATATAGATAAATCGTATGACACTTCTGATTGTTGGCCAGATATTTGTATGTTTTCTATGGTCTTCTCTAGACCCATCAGCTTTGCTTATAAGGCATCGATTATAGGGTCATTTGTGGCCCCATACATTGGATTGATTGGTACGCCATAGGTCCCCATTTGTTGTGAGTGGATGTTGGTGTGTTGTTGAGGTACATGTTGTTGTGACATGTATGATGTGTTTTGATTTGCATGTTGTTGGTATTGAAAGTTTGGATTGGGGGCATGTTGGTGGGTATGAATATGGGATGAGTATGTCGGAATGTGTCCCCCAACCATTTGGGTTGATATTTGGGAAATATGGTGACCATGAATATTTTGATGTGTGAATGATGCCATAGGTTGTGTGTTTTGACTGCCTTGTCCAAATTGTTGGGTTTGTACAAGGGGAATGGTCATATTTTGTCCTTGGGAGGTGGTGGCATTAAGCTGTGTTGATGCGTTAACATTTTGTCATGGTCCTTGAATAAAGATACATCGTTTACCTCCAACCAAAGGATTATGTGAGATACCAATGAGAGGATATGATGAAGATGTACTCATGGTACTAGATGTAGTTGTCAATGGAGGAATTGTATGGCTTGATGATGCCCCCATGGCATTTATTGTAGTGGTAAAGAGAGGATTGGAATAACTTTCCCACACTGTCAAGGACCCAAAGGTGGTTTCAACCAATTGTGACGGTATTGTGGATATTGTGGGCACTGTGACAGATTGTGTTCCTCCAATGGATGTAGCATTTATTGAATTGGAGTTGTTTGGAATGTTGGAGGTAGCACTCATGGTTTTTGTGACATTTTGTGAGGTAGCATAAAAAAAGGTATTGCTTGTGGTGTTTATAGGTTGACCACTATTTGACATGTTATGTGTATTGTTGACGTTATTTCCAAGAGATGTCGATCTCAAGCTATCAATGTCGAACCCATGAGGTAATTTAGCTCCTTGACTTAAAAGTATGGCCAAATATTTGTCTCTATCATATAAGACCATTTGTTCTACAAAGTAGGCCACCTCTGGATCTTGTGCTACTACCTCTAGGTTTTCCTCAAGTGTTTGTCCATATTCATCCTTACATAAGAATGGTTCAAAGGGGTTGTTTGATGAGGATGGTATGGTTGTGGGAGGTTGAGTATTCGTGTTGTTGAATGGGTAGTCAAAAGTCCAATTTGGGTCATAAGTGTGATTGGTGACATTGGAATTAAAATCTTGTCCAAAGTTTTCCATTTTTCTTTTCTTTCTTTGGAGTCTAGTTTCCACCATAAAAGGGAATTGCTCAAATGAAGGTAAAGAAAATGATGACTAAATGTAAGGATGATACTAGCCTATTCTTTTTTTGTATTTTTGTGATAAAGGATAAAAATGCAACACTATTTTTTTTTGGATTTTTGATAATGAGGGATGACAATGCAATAGTGTTTCCTAAAGAAAATAGCCAATGCAAAATGACGACTAGGATGAAAAGTTATGACAAAAAAAATTGTATTTTGGAATAAAGAATGACAATGCAAGGTGATGACTAAGGAAATGATTGATACAAAATGACAAGGTTTTCAAAGCCAAAATGTCAAATGAGGACTAAGATGGTAATGTTGATGAAGACTAAGGAAATTAATGCAAATTCTAGGTTCAAAATGAGGACTAGAGGTGGAAAATGCAAAGTCTAAGTTTAAAATGATGACAAAGTTTAAACAATATTTGGAGAAAGGTTTTCCTAACCACTCTAAGTTGGACTTATGTTTCAATTTAGGTTATCAAAATGACTTGCTAAAGGGACTAAATGACAAGGTTGAAATGAAAAGTGAGCCTGCCTAACTAGACTGTTAAGTTGGAGGTTCTCACAAAAATGACAATGACCGAAAAGAGGAATAATGACTATGTCCCAAGATACCCTAATTTTTAAAAACAATGGTTTTTGCAAAGTGTGGAGATTTGTCCCAATCCAAGGTTTTCCAAGATGAAACCTAAGGAAAAAATGATGATTATGATGCTAGAGAATGCAACTAAAATATGGAAATTTTAAACCTATGGTTAAAGTGCAAGCTAATGAATGCAAATGATGGATGTTTTGAGCAATTTTGATTTTGGTTTTTGACAAAGACTTTTGAAAAATATGTATTGACAATAGGCCAAGATGTCTGGACTTGAATTGTGGTTTGAAACAGTGGTTTGTTTGTTGACAGGAAAATGTGTTGTTACAGGCAGCAAATGTGTTGCAGTGATCAAATGCGGCGTTGGAAATGGAAAATGCGGTTTAGTTTTGCAAATGTGACTTTATAGATGTCAAATGTGGTTCAGTATTTCATATGTGGCTTTACAGAATGAAAATGTGTTTCAAGACAGACAAATGTGGTGTTTGGAGCATCAAATGCATGTTATCAGAGCAGATGCGTTGCAAAATATGGAAATGCTATGTGATAGAGCGATTGTGTTTTGACAAATGCATTACAGAATATAAAAAAGTCAAATTTCTAATGTTTGTGGTCAAAAAACCCAAATTGTTGAAAGTTTGATGATTTTTTTTTAGATGTTTAGGTGTTGTTTATTTTTTTAAGTAACTAGCAAACACTTGGAAAGCACGATGTTTTGAAAAGTAAACAAGCATACAAGAGAACAAGTACGATCCTAGGTTAGGCCAGGATAGCATATGCTAGACTCCACATGGGTTTCCCCAACCGCATATCAGTAGTGTGTGAATCCAGAAGCTTGGTTGCACGGGCTCCCCCTTATAGTGCACTTTCTTCTCAAGCCAACCAAGCTTCCAACCCCCATGAAACTCCCATGGCAGATTGATCACCTCTACTAAAGACTGCAAAGACGTGGAAGGCTTCACACCGACCGGTGTTGTACTAGAAAATAGAACTTTTTGGGCTTACTACACAAGAGTTTTTAATTTGGGACCCTCGTTTGAGTGGCCATACATGGGGCAAGAGATTAATCACCGATTAGGTGGCACTCTAGCCTGAAGAGGTTAAGCTCAACAGGGTTTATGGGAGTACTACTCTGTTTGTATGACACATCCGCACTCGTAATCTTAGGTTTTCCCTTAAGATTCACATTTATATACCAGTCGGGGGTAGCTTGGATTTAGCTCCATTACCAGTTTGAGTCATGTTGGGGTGATGAAATCCCTAGGCAGACCCAATTTCTAGAGGCAATAATCATTTCTCTTACACCTAGGATCGCATTACTATGCAAGGGGAGAGGATACTTCAGTTATTGCATCAGGGTTAGACAAGGATAAAGAGTGGGTCTGGCTTTCTAATCACCTAGTTTGCATAGGGTGAGAGCATATTCACCTACCACTTTCAAACACAATCAAACAAAATGAAAGGCATGTTTATTTTAAGTGCACCAAAAATAAATTTGTTGTAATCTAAAAATAAACAAGCACAATGTTTACTTTTTTGAAGCAAATCTTGGACAGTCGAACCTACAAAAATACTTGTTAGTAGTTTTATCAACTAGTATTGGATCCATGAAACATAACTGCCACACGCTGCAAACCAAGATTAGTAACACGAAAACCTATGCTAGAAAAGAAAACCAAAATGCCAAATAGAAAAGAACAAAAAATAGAAAAATGAGAATACAAAATAGAAAATAACATAAAATAGAAAAACCATAATGCAAAAGGAAGAAAAAGTTACCAGGAAAATGTGGCGTTACATATTACAATTGTGACACCACAGAGTGATTGCGTCATTTTATCCTTCGAATGCCTCACAACACATCAGATGCAGCGCGATAAAAAAACAAATGGGGCTTTCTGTACCTATACCTACAAAAATGACAGAAAACTAAAAAAAAATGTACGAAATAGAAACTAAAGATGTCGGGTTCACCAATGTATCAATGGGTTAATTTTCTAAGGTTAGATTAGCATATATTAAAGCACACAAACCCAAAAAACTATCGAGTACAATGAAAGCTAAACATAAATGAAACAATTATACCATATTGCCTAGGAAGCTTCCATGATTCACCTCCATAGCACCTTCTAACTTGCTAATTGTTTCCCTCAGATCGAGTGTGTGAGCAATCTTTTACTATTTCAATGTCCTAAACAAGCTTTGAAGGATTTGATTACTATGCCTATGACTATGACCAATGATTATGCCAAGAAATGCCTAAGACTTAATGAAATCAAGTACAAAAACAAATGCTGTGATCTGTAAGTATGAGCGTGAGTAGTCGAAAATATGAGCAAAATTGTCATTTTATAGAAAATACAATTTTAGGTGGATAGACGAGATTGAAAGCTGACAAAGCCTAAAATCTATGGACGAGATTTCATGTGACAATCCTTAATCAGGGTTAGGGAAAAATCATTAAATGAGTGGTCGAGATGTCATCTGAGAAGATCGAATCAAAAGTCAAGAATAAATGAGATAATTAGTCAAAAAGATAAATATTTTCGAAAATCAAGAAGATAAAGACTGCTTGATTTGTGAGATTCGAAAAATCAAAAAGATAAGAGTTGGACAAAAAAGCAAATTTGAAAAATCAAGAATTTGCTCAATTACTTGATTTTTGGAAGAAGATTACCTTTTTGAATTAAATTAATTCAAAATATGGATTTTGTGTGATAATAAATAATCTTTTTTTCAGATTATTTACCAAAATGAACTGATAGTTAAAAATGTGATATCATTTTAAATAATTTCATTTATTTAAAATGAGGGAAATGTTAAATTTAGCAATTAAATAATTAAAGATAACTGTTTAATTTAGAGGATTATGAGGGATAATTAAATAAATTAATAAATTAATTTAATTATGAGAATTAGTAACAAATTAAATAAATAAATAAAATTCATTTATTTAATAATCGAGAAGACATAAATGAATGAAGGTAATTAAATAAATTAAGAAATTTATTTAATTGTGAGAAGACAATTGGCCCTTAGTGACGTATTGAATAAATAAATATAATTTATTTATTTAATAATCATGAAGAATATAAGAGACATTAATTAATTAAAAAATGATGAATTATTTAATTAATCATCGAATGTGGACCAAGGACATAATTAAAATGTCATAATTATGGTAGGATGAAAGTGGTAAAAATATAGCTTGCAAGCCTAGGTCATTTTTAAGTGTCTACAAAAATCACTGAAGTTAACTAAAATATTATAGGCCTTTTGTTTAATATTTTGAATAGCACCAAGACCTTTAATAGAGATTTTTTGTTGAATCCAATATAACAATGGTAAAACATGACTCTTAGCAAGACCAATACAAGAACTCGTATCTATTAAGGTTGTCAACCTCTTATTGAATCCTTCTAGTTTGACACTTATAACAGGTTGAGCAAGGAAAGACATAAGTTCAGACAATTTATTAAGAAAGGGTAATATACATAGAAAACTATGGTAAAAATATAAGACTCAAGAAATAATAAAAGGAAATTGGATCTATAGCAGATTAGGCATATATTACGTGATCTTGTTCAACTTTCTTTGTTGTATGAAACTTTATTCATTGTTTTGTAGAGAGGAAGAAACAAATTCACCATCCTCATCCTATTATCCACTTGTCTTGGATTCTGTAGTATTGGAACAAGAGCATAATCTTTCTAATTTTGCTAATGATTTAGACAAACTTTTATTAGACAATGAGTCTTCTTCTTCTGTATAATCTATCTTTTCTACTATTTGAAGTCTTGTAAGATTTTGACATTTTCCTTTGATATGTGATGAGCTCAAAATATGCTCATAATTTGAATATTATGATGTATTTTTAATACCCTTACTCTTATTGTTGATGGTTTTTTTAACTCTTTGATTAAAGGCTTTTTATCTAAAATCGGGTAGTATCCTGTAGCAACACATTCCTATATTCTTACAGCTTAACATCTCTATGTGTCTGTATTAATTGCTCTGTTTGACCTCCCGAATGACTGATATAATGCATGTGATTTTTGGATAATGAAATGGATTTAATATGTGATTAATGAATGTGTATCGTGTTATTTTCCATGCGTGCTTTCTTTCGCTTCTGTTGCCATGTGCATCGCAGGTTGTTGAAGGAAGCATGAACGAGTCAAAGCGTAGCAGATCTCGGCCTTGCAGTAAAGTCCATTTCCAACACGACATCGAGGGAGTTGTTCCAGCAAAGACTCTCTGACCAGGTCGTTGGGAGGAAATTTAAATGATCATTAATCTAGGAAGAGTGGAATACTAAATTCTCTCTGAATCGTGTTGAACAGATATCCCTTCATTTATGAGAAGTTTGTTCCTCGATTTCAGGATGCATTTATGTCCACGTCTTTCTCTGTTAGAGTTAGGTAGTTAGTTTCTTTTCTAATATAAATAAGTGTTCCTCCTACGTGAGTGAGCAACATAGTGTGTAAAAGTTAGTATTATAATGAGAAACAACGTTTTGTGTTAGTTTTCTTGCAAGCAGAACCATCAATGTATATGATTCCAAGTTTATGAATAAAAGTTATTGAAGTTTTGAGTTCAATTCTTGCATAAACTAGTTGATGCTTGCTAAGGGGGCCCACTTAGTGAGTATTTGTAGTTAGTTATTTATCTTCTATTGATTATAAGTTAGGTTTCATTCTTGAAGGTTTCAGTGCAAACTCAGTCTTATATTGTTCCTGCAGCATCGGGAATCCATCCCTGTGTTTGTTCCTGCAGCATAAGGCTAGTTCATAGTTTGTTTCTTAGTCATAGTTGTCATGATTTCTGCTTTGATTAAGTTATGCTTAAGTTAAGAAGACTTTACATTACATTCCTGTGCCAACATAAGTAGAATTCCTTCCAAGCATTTATTTCTAGTAAATTGTGACTGAAACTGGTTCTTAGTGCACATACAGTGCCACTCCATTTCAAGTATACATTCCCTGGTTTGACAATGTAAATGAACGACCATAAGAAGATGTTAGTCACTTGCTGGAATGTCCAATTCCCAGGTTAGGATTTTCCATGAGATATCCTTTTGTGGAATCGACCAATATGCTTCATTTCCTTCTGATCCCATCCTAGGATATTATCTTCAAGGTTGTCTTGAGTCCTCTTCTTATCCTTGTCTAATCCTGCATAAAAACTTTTTAAATATCGTAATGCTCAATCCATTGTTCTTAGTTTTGTACACAAATCAAATGTTATGTCATTCCATTCTAGAGATTTTGAGAATGCAATTCTATACTTGTCTATTGCTTCACCCTTTATTCACCACAATCCTAATTTATAATCAAATTTAGTAGCTCTCCTTATCATATTTAAACTAAATGGAATCTTCTTTTTGAAATTTCTTTCTTTGGAATGCGGAGTATTTCTACTATACCCACTATATCTTTTATTGTGTTTCCTGCACTTACAACTTTTACTACAAGTTTTCTTATTAACTTGCCTAATATTAGCAAATCCCTTTGAACTATTTGTAGGAGGATTGTTGCAAAATTCTATTAGATTATAGGTAGAATTAAATTCTTCTACATTAGTATTGAGATCTCCTAACAGATATTGTTTTAGTAACTTGTAGCCAAGAAATTTTTTGATTTCAGCAAATGTGCAGCTAGAAATTATGGTTTTAATGATATAATATTCATCCCAATGACCTAAACCATATGGTAGAGAATTCAACTTTTTTGATGAAACATTATTTTTAAATCTTTCTGCAATATTCTTTCTATGTCCACAAAAAATATCAAGAAGCAATAATTAACCAAATCCTACAAAATAAGCATCTTTTCTACCCATATCAAGATCTTTGACTATTTTATGATTTTCATGAATTGGAATACGGGGTCCATTATCAAGAAGTCCAATCCACCAATGTTTTAATTTTCTTGATAAAATCTAGAAGCATATAAAACTTTTACAGGATTATTCCAACTAGTGCCACCTTTAGTATCAAATGAACTTTCAAAAGTATTCGCCCAAGTGCAAATAACAAGTTGATCAATATTCAAGAGATAACCTGATTTAGCATGTGGCCTTGATTTCTCAGGTCTAGCATTTTTGGTTAAGGATTCTTTATGCTCATCCTCAAGTTCCATCCTGACCATAGACTTTTTCTTCCAATCTTCACAAGTTTGTAAAACATCAATCTCAAAGCTATCTAAAGAAAAATTTATGGAAGAATCATTAGAATCAATTTCTAAACTAACAGAAGATTGATAATCCTTTTCCTCATCTGAATCTTGTTGTGCATACATCGATTCATCCACAAAAATTGGTTCACTAATTCCTTTAGTCATTCCTATTTCAGCCATCTAGTATTTTTCCACAAATTCATGCAAATTTTCTATAAAGAGAGATTGATTTGGGCTTTGAAGTACTGGCATAGATTCAACATCTCATTTTCTTGATTCAATGACCTCTAATTCTACAGACATATTTTGAGAAGATTCTTCATCTGATTTATTTTCTTTTTCTACAAATACAGGCTTATTGATTGGTTTTGTTATACTTGATTCTTGTAACCAATATTTTTTAGTAATAGCATTAGAATGCTCTTTTGATTCCTTTCTTGTGACCTTGGTAAAACTACTATGTTCACCCTTATCAAAGAAACCTTTCCTTTTTTGAACAACTATTTTCCTAGTAGGTTCTATTACTTCTTTATCTTTTCCTTTTTTCTTTTGCTTTTATTTTTGAAGGACTACTTTTTTGTTCCTTTCTTGAACTATCATTTTCTTTAGTGATTCTGGTTTTACAAGATCTTATTTTATCTAACTTATTAGAAACCAAATCAACCATTTATTTATTTTTCTTATTATGCAAACATTCTTCATTTGAAAAAACCTTTTTAGTCATCTTTTCATCCTTTTGATTCTTTCCTTTATCTTTCTCAAAAGAGCTATCTTGCCCAGTTTGTGATTCTCTAATTTTCCTTTCCACTAACCAATATTTTTCTAACTTTTTAGCCATAGATTATATTAAAACTTTATATGGTACTTTAGATTGTCTACTTGAATCCATAGTCCTAGCTTTTATGCCTTTCTCATGATACAAATATGAAATCTTAATTTCTGGAAACTTAAAATTGCCTTTGCTATCAACATATTCTTCTTTATCTTCAAACACATGATGAATAACAGATGAAAGTGAAGAACTTGCATTAAGGGATCTTTGGCTCTCCATTGAAGAGTTTGAGGACTTGCTAAAACTTTTCGTAGACCGTTTCACTACTACTTTTACTGTCTTACTGCTCACCCTTCCATGCATATCCTTCGGTTTCAACATGAGATTTACAACCTTACTATGGCTCCACAATTACTTTGTGTCTCTACCTTCGATTGTTCAGTATTCACACTCTTATTCCAGCTACCAACATATGACTCTTATGACAAAATTTCACTATGACCAGATCTTAATAGAACATGGGTCTATTATTACGCATGCATTAGAATAAACTAGGCTTTGAATTGAACCATGGCTCTGAACCTAGGCTCTAATACCAATTAAAATCGATACCAATACCAAAACAAAAATACACTAGTATTCAAGATGATAGCACAACAATAAGCACAATAAGCACTAATGTTATGATACCAATTTAGAAGTAATAATACAACACATGGAAGCTCTAATACCAACTCTGAATGGAAGCACAATTTAGAAAGCAAAGAGATAAGAAAGAAAAAATATTTTCAAAAATGGAGAAATGATTTCATTAACTCAAAAGATATTACATATATTCTTTGGAATAATCATATTTCTAATTACCAAGATCGCTTGAAGCACAAGGTAAGTGTATATGTTTGATATGCCGACCACCAAACTTCTAGACTTATGGACTCTAGACAATGCTCAAGACTCAACTTCTAAGA
Organism: Sequoia sempervirens; assembly: GCA_007258455.2. Lineage (NCBI taxonomy): Eukaryota > Viridiplantae > Streptophyta > Pinopsida > Cupressales > Cupressaceae > Sequoia > Sequoia sempervirens. The sequence continues at coordinate 94,723,253 of VDFB02000017.1, read as the reverse complement.
CTCTATGGAATCCCAAGCTTACTCAAGACTCAATCTAACTTCAAAAATAACTTGTGATTACTTAACTTCGAATGCCTCAAATGAGCTTTTGGGGCCTTATTTATAGGCTTCAAATGACCTGGAGATCCGGTCACCAAAACCTTTTACCTATTCTACTAGGTTATTTCTCTAGAAAATGCAAGGAGGATTATCTTTCCCTATGATAGACATTGTTATTCCTTGATTTTCTCAACAAACTTTATTTATTTGTCCATATTATCGAGTGAGTAGAAATATCTACTAGAATATTTTTCATAGATATTATCTATCCTTCCTTTTTGGATAGTGGACAAAATAAATTTTACATGTGGGAATCTTTGTACAAGATGATATCATAGAACAAAGAAATATCATAGAACAAAGATTTTTAGAAATGAGAAATGATTTCATTAACTTTAAATATATTACATATATGCTTTGATATCATCATATTTCTGAGTACCAAGATCACTCGAAGCACAAGGTAAGTGCATACACCTAATCTGGTGACCACCAGACTTCAAGACTAATGGAATCTAGACAATGCTCATGACTCAACTTCTAAGACTCTATGGAATCCCAAGCTTCTAATAATCAAGACTCAATCTAACTTTGAATCTAACTTGTGATTACTCAACTTTGAATGCCTCAAATGAGCTCTTGGGGACTTATTTATAGGCTTCAAATGGCCTGGGTGTCCAGTCACCAAAAACTTTTACATATTTTACTAGGTCATTTCTCTAGAAAATATAAGGAGGATTATCTTGCCACATGGAAGACATTGTCAGTCCTTGATTTTCACATAAACCTTTATTTATTTTTTCATATTATGGGGAGGACTAGAAATATCTACTTGAATATTTTCCGTAGATATTGTCTATCTTTACTTTTTGGATAGTGGACAAAATAATTTTACATGTGGGAATGTTTTGTACAGGATAATATTTTTGGTACAAGGGTCCACCATGTGAATAGACTTTTTGGTACAAGATTTTTCTAGCTTCACATGGGATTTATTTAGAAATTTCCCCTCCTTTTTGAATTTTTGTCCACATTTTACCTTTACTTTCTCCATAATATTTTTTTTCTAGAATCTACTACTATTTTATCCTAGAAATATTATTTATTTATAATATTTATTTTCACTTTTATGACACTGTAAAGTGAGAACGACCCACTTAACACCAGTATGTGGCTATAGGGATCTTGCTTTTTAAAATAGGGTTGTATCATGTTGTCAGATCTTAACGTGGCTGACATCACAACATAGAAAAGACATTGTGCTAGCTAAAATATACCACCCATTATCGATCTTTTTTATTTACATAATTATTTACAAGATTATACTCTTCATGCTAAATCATCACCCATTTTCCCATCCATAAATAATACGCCATCTTGTGAGTTCTGGTAGAAGTTGAATGCTAGGTTGTCGATATATGTTCTTGAAATCAAATAGGTAGTGATATGAATAATAATGCTTTATTTTTTTGGTAGCAAACTGGCATGTAACTGGATCATACCATTCTCACATAATATTTGTATCATCATGTCTCATTATCCATTCAAGTTGGCTATATAGGAAATGGACTACTAAATTTAATATGAACATAAGAGTATTTTCTTCAGTGTTGGCTTTTAAGGAAGTTAATTGACATAGCAATATTTTGCGAGATGGACTAAATATTGTAGTTAGGTCCTGCAACTGGTGGGATCCATGTGGAAAATGCCTCATAATATCTCTACAGCTGAAAATAATATGGACCTCCTTATATTGTCTAACCAAGTGCTTTAAGACAATTAATTATCCTTTTGTAATTAATGGAGATAAGATATGAATCTTCTTTGTACCTAGAATAACTTGAATATCTCCCTATCCTTGGTACTGAAATATAGGTGCTAAATTGTAGAAGAAATAGTCTTCTAAAATCTTTCTCTAGCATCCTCCAGGAAGATCTTTAATTTTTTTAATATTGGAATCTTGAGGATCTTCGGGGAGAAGATTCTCATTCATATCAAACCTTCCAATGACTTGGAAAAACTCAACTTTATCTAGAGGAATAAGATATTTTATTTATCTATGATTTCCCAATATTACCCCCATTTGAAGAAATGAAAATGGTTCAAACTAGCTCAAAAAATCCCAACCTAGGAGGACATTGGTATCTATACTATCATCTTTCCATAAATTAAAAAGAGAACTAAAATCATCTATATGTACGAGGATGTTAGTGGATCTATTATGCACAGTTCTAATATTTCCAAAACCTCTGACTGTGATTTGTTGACTATCCCAATATATAGCTGGCAAAGAATGGCTTTGAGCAATACTAATTGTGGATCATGTTTCTAAAAGTGTAGAAAGGCTCTGGCTAAAACCTTCTAATTTAACACTAATTATTGGCTTACAAAGGACTTTTGGACACCAACTAGACTAGAGCCCAAGAGAATGATGAGACTAAGGGTGGAGATGGACGAATCTCTATGCGTTAAAATTTCACAATCAGTTTAGATGATATGTATGTACAATATGTATTTTGTTTGTTACTTCAAGTTAAGGGTGTGATTCTTCAACCAAAATTTGTCTATGCCACTATAGGTGGTAGATGCATATATATATATTATTGAATATTGTGTTTCCTCCTTCAAAATTTCCAATGGGGCTATCCTTTCTAGAAGGAAACTATAATGTTTTAGATTATGGAAGACATATTGATCATACTGGTTTTGATATAGGATTTCATGTTATAGAAAGACTTATTAACTAGACATTTGCACCTAGATTCTAGAATATGCTAGTACCCTCCAAAGGTATATTTCCTGAAAAACCAACAACACATTCTAGAAGAGTTTCAAGTATAGAATTAAGATATTTACCAGAAGAAACACTCCTTGAGCAACCTGTAGCATCAACTAGTGGTAGACCTAGTTTATCCCATATATCTAGGTCTTATTCTCTATCAAGACATTTTCCAAGTTCTAACCATAAACCATACATTGATTACAATCTTGAAGAATCCATAGGATCTTCTTACCATCTCTCATTTAGATGTCACCTCTCAATAAATCCATCTCCCTCCAGATCTTCTTTAGCTACATTATTTGACCTCAGTAATAATCTTGAGTTGATGGACAAATTGGTAAGACAAGTCAGTCAGAAATTACCATTAACACCAAAAGAAGATGAACAACAAGATGATAAGGGAAAAGGGATAAAAATTACCAAAATGGGAGAAATGAGTTGTATGTTGAGAGAGCGTCTCCCAAAATAATGCCTTCCAAGAGCAAGCACTAGGACAAAAAAAAAGTATAGAGTAGAGGCTATAGGGGTTGAAAAAGAAGTTTTTGGCTATGAACCAGGCAGACGGCTGACCCCAGAAACTTTTACTGTGATAAATTCTAATAAGAATATATGGGGAAGATATGAAGCCAAAATTCATGAAGAACTTGGAGAAAAACAAAAAATCTCTAAGGCCCAAAGAAATTGGATGGCCCATTGGATGATATTTTCTCAAGATAATCTAGATGATATGGCTATAAATATTAGAGATTCTACAAGTACTACTATTATTAATCAAGAAAAAATAGCACATATTACTCATATGCAACATAAGATGGTTTCTTAAGTTTTAAAAATAGAAAAGCAAGCTTCTTCTTTGTTGAATGAAACTTATGGTCTAAGTTATCAATTAAGGAATATGTAACAATCAACACAAGCAATGACATCAACTCAACATAATCATGAAGAAAATAGAAGAAAAGATGTTGATTATAGTAAAGCCTTAATTGAGTCTATGGCTAAAAAAATGGAAAAAGTAAGACAAGTAGCAAAGAATATTAGAAAGACTCAAACCGAATGAGATAGCTCTTTAGAAGAAGATGGTCAAAAGAAGCAAAAAGGGAAAGCACTAGTTGAAATGAGAAAACCAAAAAAAATCATAGTTCAGAGAAGAAAGAGTTTATTCTTTGATGAGAAGGAAGAAATTACGACTTCTCTAAGATCCACTAAAGTATCTTCTTCTACAAAGACTCTTGTTTCAATGACAAAAGTAAAAGAGCATAGTTTAATTATTCAAGAGCATGAAAGAGATTGTCTTCATGAACTTGACATTCTTGTTGAAAATGAAGAACCAAGTTTTGTATATGAATCAATGTTTTGGCCAATAGATCAGTCAACATGGAATATTCATACTCCAGAATGGGAGTAGCAATGGGAGCCACAACTAAGGACAGAGCTAGAAAAAGAAGTAGAGTTAGAGGAAAAATGGAGCCAAGATTAACACCAGAATGGAATATAGGATTAGAGCCAAGGTATGACACATATCCTAATGAAGAAGAAGAAGATTATCTGATTGAAGAAAATTCATTCCAAAATCATATTGAAGATCTCAATCATGTAGATAGTTTAATTTCTAATCAGTCTTTAGATTAGTCTAGTTGGTGTCCAAAAGTCCTTTGTAAGCCAATAATTAGTGTTAAATTAGAAGGATTTTGCTAGAGTCTTTCTACACTTTTAGACACAAGATACACAATTAGTATTGCTAAAAGCCATGCTTTTCCATCTATATATTGGGATAGCCAACAAATCATAGTCAAAGGTTTTGACAATATTAGAATTGTGTAGAATAGAGCCACTAACATCCTTGTACATATAGATGATTCTAGTTTTCTTTGTAATTTTTGGAAAGATAATTTTATAGATATCGAAGTCCTCCTAGGTTGGGATTTTTTGAGCCAGTTTGAACCATTTTTATTTCTTTAGACGAGGGTAATATTGGGAAATCATAGAGAAATCAAATATCTTATTCCTCCAAATAAATTTGAGTCTGTCCAAGTCATTGGAAGGTTTGATATGAATGGGAATCTTCTCCCTGAAGATCCTCAATATTTTTCTATTTGGAAAATTAAAGATTTTCTTAAAAAATTCTAGAGAAATATTTTAGAAGACTATTTCTTCTACAATCCAGAGCCTATATTTCAGTACCAAGGATGGGGAGATATTCAAATTGTTCAAGGTACAAAGTAGATTCATATCTTATCTCCAGTAATTACAAAAAGAAAATTAATTATCTTAAAGCACTTGGTTAGACAGTATAAGGAGTCCCATATTATTTTCAGTTGCAGAGATATTATGAGGTATTTTCCATATGGATCTCACAGTTGCAAGACCTAACTACAATATTTATTCCATCCTGTAAAATCTTGTTATGCCAATTAACTCCATTCAAAGCTAGCACCGAGGAAAATACTCTTATGTTCATATTAAATTTAGTAGTCCATTTCCCATATAGCCAACTAGAGTGGATAATAAGACATGAGGATACAAACATTATTGGAGAATGGTATGATCCAATCACATGCAATTTTGATACAAAAAAGATAAAACATTATTATTCATATCACTACCTATTTGATTTTGAAAATATCTACCAACAACCTGAAATTCATCTTCTACCAGAACATGCAAGATGGTGTATTATTTATGGATGGGAAAATGGATGATGATTTAGCATGGAGAGTATAATCTTGTACATAATTATGTAAATAAATAAGATCGATAATGGGTGGCATATTTTAGCTAGCACAAGGGCTTTTCTATTTCGTGATGTTAGCCACGTTAAGATCTAACAACATGATGCAACCCTCTTTTAAAAATCAAGATCCCTGTAGCCACTTATGGGTGTTAAGTGGGTCATTCTCACTTTACGGTGTCGTAAAAGTGAAAATAAATATTGTAAATAAATAATGTCTAGAATAAAGTCATAGTAAATTCTAGAACAAAATATTATGGAGAATGTAAAAGTAAAAAGTGGACAAAAATTCAAAAAGGTGGGGAAATTTCTAAACAAATCCCATGTGAAGATAGAAAAAGCTTGTACCAAAAAGTCTATTCACATGGTGGACCCTTCTACCAAAAATATTATCTTGTACAAAAGATTCCCACATGTAATATTATTTTGTCTACTATCCAAAAAGTAAAGATAGGCAATATCTACGAAAAATATTCTAGTAGATATTTCTAGTCCTCTCCATAATATGGACAAATAAATAAAGTTTGTTGTGAAAATCAATGAATGACAATGTTTGCAATGTAGAAAGATAATCCTCCTTAAATTTTCTAGAGAAATGACCTAGTAGAATAGATCAAATATTTTGGTGACCGGACCTCCAAGTCATTTGAAGCCTATAAATAAGGCCCTAAGAGCTCATTTGAGGAATTCGAAGTTGAGTAATCACAAGTTAGATTGAGTCTTAAGTATTCAGAGTTTCAGATTCCATTGAGTCTTAGAGGTTAAGTCTTGAGCATTGTTTAGAGTCCATAAGTCTAGTGGTCTAGTGGTCAACATATTAGATGTATGCACTTACCTTGCGCTTCAAGTGATCTAGGTAATAAGAAATTTGATAATGCCAATGCATATATGTAATATCTTCCGAGTTAATAAAAATATTTTCCATTTCTAAAAATCTTTGTTCTATGATATTGCCTTGTTGTCCAAATTGTGCTTTCATTTTAAATTGGTATCAGAGCATTAGTATCACCTTGAATACTATTGTATTGTGCTTATTATTGTGCTATCATCTTGAATACTAGTGTATTGTTGTTTTGGTATTGGTATCACTTTTGAATGGTATCAAAGCCATGGTCCAATTCACATGTGGAGAAATTTCAAAAGGTGGGGAAATTTCTAGACAAATCCCATCTAAAGATAGAAAAATCTTCTACCAAAAAGTCTATTCATATGGTGGACCCTTGTACCAAAAAGATTATCTTGTACAAAGATTCTCACATGTAAAATCTATTTTGTCCACTATCCAAAAAGTAAGGATAGACAATATCTATGGAAAATATTCTAGTAGATATTTCTACTCACTCCATAATATGGACAAATAAATAAAGGTTGTTGAGAAAATCAAGGACTGACAATGTTTTCCATATGGCAAGATAATCCTCCTTGCATTTTCTAGAGAAATGACCTAGTAGAATAGGTAAAAGGTTTTGGTGATTGGATCTCCAAGTCATTTGAAGCCCATAAATAAGGCCCCAAGAGCTCATTTGAGGCATTCAAAGTTGAATAATCACAAGTTAGATTCGAAGTTAGATTGAGTCTTGAGTGTTAGAAGCTTGGGATTCCATAGAGTCTTAGAATTTGAGTCTTGAGCATTGTCTAGAGTCCATAAGTCTAGAAGTTTGGTGATCAACATATCAGATGTATGCACTTACCTTGCGCTTAGAGCGATATTGGTAATAAAAAATCTGATAATGCCAAAGCATATATGTAATATCTTTTGAGTTAATAATATTATTTGTCCATTCCTGAAAATCTTTGTTCTATCTTATTGCCTTTTTGTCCAAATTTTTCTTTCACTTTGAGTTGGTACCAAAGCTTTCATGTGTTGTTGTTTTATCACTTCTAAATTGGTATCAAAGCATTAGTGCTTATTGTGATTATTGTTGTGCTATCATCTTGAATACTAGTGTATTGCTATTTTTGTATTGGTATCACTTTTGAATGGTATTAGAGCTATGGTTCAATTCAGAGCCGAGTTTACTCTAATGCATGTGTAATAACAAACCCATGTTCTATTAAGATCTGGTCATAATGAAATCTTTCCATAAGAGTCATATGTTGGTAGTTAGAATAAGAATGTGAAGACTAAACGATTGAAGGTAGACATGCAAAGTAGCTATGGAGCCGCACTAAGGCCGTAAATCCCATGTTGAAGCTAAAGGATAGGCGTTGAAGGGTTAGCAATAAGACGATAAAAGTAGTAGTGAAATAGTCTACAAAAAGTTTCAGTAAGTCCTATAACCCTTCAATTGCAAGCCAAAGATCTCTTAATGCAAGTTCTTCGCTTTCATCTATTATTCATAATGTGTTTGAAGATAAAGAGGAATATGCTAATAGCAAAGACAATTTTAATTTTCTAGAAATTAAGATTTCAGATTTGTATCCTAAGAAAGGTATAGAATCTAGGACTATGGATTCAAATAGACAATCTAAAGTACCATCTAAAGCCTTAATAAATTCTTTGGCTAAAAGCTAGAAAGATATAAGCTAGTAGCAAGGGAAATTAGAAAATCACAAACTGGTCAAGATAACTCTTCTGATAAAGATAAAGGAAAGAATCAAAAGGATGAAAAGATGACTAGAAAGGTTTTTTCAAATGAAGAATATTTGCATAAGAAGGAAAACAAAGAAATGGTTGATCTGGTTTCTAAGAAGTTAGATAAAATAAGATCTTGTAAAACCTGAATCACTAAAGAAAATGATAGTTCAGGAAAGGAACAAAATAAAGTAGTCCTTCAAAAAGAAAATCAAGAGAAAAAAGATAAAGATAAAGAATTAATAGAACCTATTAGGAAAAAAATTGTTCAGAAAAGGAAAGGTTTCTTTGATAAGGGTGAACATAGTAGTTCTACCAAGGTCACAAGAATGGAATCAAAAAAGTATTCCAGTGCTATTACTGAAAAAGACTAGTTACAAGAATCAAGTATAGCAAAACCAATCAATAAGCTTGTATTTGTAGAACAAGAAAAGAAATTAGATGAAGAATCTTCTCAAAATATGTTTGTAGAATTAGAGGTCATTGAATTAGGAAAATTAGATGTTGAATCCATGCCAGTACTTCAAAGCCCAAATCAGTCTCTCTCTATAGAACATTCACATGAATTTGTGGAAAAAGACTGGATGGCTGAAATAGGAATGACTAAAGGAATTAAAGAACCAATTTTGTTGGAAGAACCAATGCATGCACAACAACATTTAGATGAGGAAAAGGATTATCAATCTTCTATTATTTTAGAGATTGATTTTAATGATTCTTCCATAAATTGTTCTTTAGATAAGCTTTGAGATAGATGTTTTACAAGCTTGTGAAGATTGGAAGAAAATGTATATGGTCATGATGGAACCTGAGGATGAACATAAAGAATCCTTCACCAAAAATGTTAAACCTTAGAAATCAAGTCCACATGCTAAATAAGGTTATCTCTTTAATATTGATCAAATTTTTATTTGCAATTGGGCGAATACTTTTGAAAGCTCATTTGATACTAAAGGTGGCATTGGTTGGAATGATCATGTAAAATTTTTATATGCTTCTAGATTTTTATCGAGAAAATTAAGAAATTGGTGGATTGGACTTCCTGATAATGTACCCCCTATTCCAATTCATGAAAATCATAAAATAGTCAAAGATCTTTATATGGGTAGAGAAGATGTTTATTTTGTAGGATTTGGTCAATTATTGCTTCTTGGTATTTTTTGTAGAAATAGAAAGAATATTCAAGAAAAATTTAAAAATAATGTTTCAAAAAAAATGTTGAATTCTCTGCCATATGGTTTAGGTCATTGGGATGAAGATTATATCATTAAAAGCACAATTTCTAACTACACATTTTCTAAAATAAAAAAATTTCTTGGCTACAAGTTACAAAAACAATATCTATTAGGAGCTCTCAATAATAATTCAAAAGAATTTAATTATACCTGCAATCTAATAAAATTTGCAACAATCCTACCATAGATAGTTCAAAGGGATTTGCTAATATCAGGCAAGTTAATGAGAATACTTGTAGTAAAAGTTGTAAGTGCAAAAAATACAACAAAAGATATAGTGGGTATAGTAGAGATACTATGTATTCCAGAGCAAGAAATTTCAAAAAGAAGATTCCATTTAGTTCAAATGTGATAAGGAGAGCTACTAAATTTGATTATAAATCAAGATTGTGGCGAATAAAGGGTGAAGCAATAGACAAGTATAGAATTGCATTCTCAGAATCTCAAGAATGGAATGACATAACATTTGATCTAAGAACAATGGATCCGACATTAAGATATTTAAAAGGTTTTATGCAAGATTAAACAAGGATGAGAAGAGGACTCAAGACAAGCTAGAAGATAATATCCCAGGATGGGATCATAAGGCAATGAAGCAGATCAAAGCAAAATTTTAGAATCTTACAAGACTTTAAATAGCAGAAAAGATAGATTATACAGAAGAAGAAGACTGATTGTCTAATAAAAGTTTGTCTAAATCATTAGAAAAATTAGAAAGATTATTCTCTTGTTCAAGTACTACAAAATCCGAGATGAGTGGATTAGAGGATGAGAAGGATGGTGAATTTGTTTCTTCCTCTCTACAAAACAATGAAGAAATTTTCATACAACAGAAGAAAGCCGAACAAGATCATGTAATATATGCCCAATCTGTTATAGATCCTATTTCCCTTTATTATTTTTTGAGTCTATTATATTTTTACCATAGTTTTCTATGTATATTACCCTTTCTTAGGAAATTGTTTGAAATTATGTCTTTCCCTGCTAAGCCTGTTATAAATTCCATTTCAATATCTTCCCAAAACAATCAAGCTAGTTTATATGATAGGAAGATTTAATGAATAAGGAAATCTTCTCGCAGAAGATCCACAGTCTTCTGCCATATGCAAGATTAAGGAACTCCCTCAAGCTTGTCAAAAATTGATTTTAGAATATTTTTTGTATAAAAATCCAATCTCTATGTTCCATAATGATGGATGGGGCAATATCCAGCTTGTACCAAGCACTCAACAAATAGTAATTTTGTCACCTGCTCACAACAATGCAGAATTGGTGGTTTTAAAGAGTCTGGTGAGATAATATAAAATTGCTCACATTATTTTCAGATGTAGAAATATCATTAATCACTTTCCTCCTGATTTCTATAGCATGGATGATTTAACTAGTATATTTAATACTGGTTGTAAGATTTTATTATCTCAAATGACACCATATAAAGCTACTTCTCCACACATAACATTATATGATATAATATATTTTGTAGTCCATTTTCCTTCCAATCAGATTGAGTGGGTGATTAAGCATATGAAGACCTCCCTCCTTGGAGAATGGTATGATCTAGATATGGGTAGATTTGCTCAGAAGAAGATCAAAAACTATTACTAGTACCCGTACATAATGGATTTTGACAATATATTCAATATTCCCTGTATCCATATGTTGCTTGATATTGGATGACAATGCAACAACGTGGTGAGAATAATTATTGTACATAATGTAAATTATCTATGTGAATTCATGGTGGACCTATATAATGTCAACACAAGCACTTGTCTATGTTGTGATGTCACCCACGTTAAGATCTGACAACATGATGCAACCATGTTTTAAAAAGTAAGATTCTTGTAGCCACTTATGTGTGTTAAGTGGGTTGTTCTCACTTTATGGTGTCATAAAAGTGAAAATAAATATTGTAAATAAATAATATGTTTAGGATAAAGTTATAGTAGATTCTAAAACAAAATATTATGGAGAAATTAAAAGTAAAATGTGGAAAAAAATTCAAAAAGGTGGGGAAATTTCTAAACAAATTCCATGTGAAGCTAGAAAAATCTTGTACCTATTCACAAGATGGACCCTTCTACCAAAAATATTATCTTGTACAAAGATTCTCACATGTAAAATTTATTTTGTCCACTATCCAAAAAGTAAGGATAGACAATATCTACAGAAAATATTCTAGTAGATATTTCTACTCACTCCATAATATGGACAAATAAATAAAGGTTGTTGATAAAATTAAGGACTGACAATGTCATCCATGTGGCAAGATAATCCTCGCATTTTCTAGAGAAATGACCTAGTAGAATAGGTAAAAGGTTTTGGTGATTGAATCTTCAGGTCATTTGAAGCATATAAATAAGGCCCCAAGAGATCATTTGAAGCATTTGAAGTTGAGTAATCACAAGTTAGATTGAGTCTTGAGTATTAGAAGCTTGGGATTCCATAGAGTCCTAGAAGTTGAGTCTTGAGCATTGACTAGAGTCCATAAGTCTAGAAGTCTAGTGGTCAACATATCAGATGTATGCACTTACCTTGCACTTCGAGCAATCTTGGTAATAAAAAATATAATGATGTCAAAGAATATATGTAATATCTTTTGAGTTAATGAAATCATTTTGCCCATTTTTTAAAATCTTTGTTCTATGTTATTGCCTTGTTGTCCAATTTGTACGAATACCAAAAAAATAATACACTAGTATTCAAGATGATAGCACAACAATAAGAAATAATGCTTTGATACCAATTTAGAAGTGATAACACAACAACACATAGAAGCTCTGATACCAACTCTAAATGGAAGCACAATTTGGATAGCAAGGCAATAAGATAGAACAAATATTTTTAGAAATAGACAAATGGTACAGGAGCACCAAGGTTATTGAGTAAGTTTGGTTCTCAGAAGTCTTAGGTTAGTTTTGTGTTTTGGGTTTAGTCTATTGAATAAGGTCACATAGATCAATTTGTAATGCAATGAGTCATGTTAGTTGGTTTTGGTGTCATTAAGTTCAATTTGTCATATGTTTTACAATTTTTCCAAAGTTGTTATGTTGTCAAAATGTTGCTATGTAAAAGTTGTAAAGTGCAAAGATGCTTAAAGAAGGAATACCAATGGTAAGTTGGAATGTAGAAGGTAGTTGGTCAGTTTAGGTAGTTGATTCTTGTTTTTTGATGATAAAAAGGCCTCTATCAAGTTGAGGCAGGGATTGGAGACTTTGTATTTGGTAGCATAAGCAAATAAATTTCCTATTATACTATATTTTTTGTGTTTTCAACATAAAATCAATTGTTTCTCTGGATTGTACGAATCCGTATAGGAAATTCTTGCTCCAAAAGTAGTTGAATTTAGTTGAGGACAATTGTAGCTTTAATTTGCATCCATTCTTGTGGATTTTCATGAATCTAACAAGATTTATTATTAAATTACAGAGAACGGGTTTGTAACTATAGAAATAAGGGTTTTGAGGGTATAAATGGCTAATTGACTCATTCCACCTATTGTAAATTCTATGGTTTAGTGAAATGAGTCCAGTAGGTTAGATTTGGATGATAGGCTAAATTTTTTGAGCAGGGAGAGGGAATTAGTGGAGGTTTGGGTGTTGTCCCTAGGGTGTTTTGAGTGAATGAGGGCATGAAAATGGTGGTTTGAGGTAGTGGGTTGATGAAATATTAATGTTCAAAGATTGGAGAAGCATTGGAAAGCAATAGCAGGTCCATTTTGATGTGTTGGAGGTTTTGGTACAGAGTGGAAGGGTTTGGAGGGTGGATTTCCATGAGACCCTCATTGGTTCATGCATAATCAACCTTAGGATAAGGGTTTATTGGTTTGGTGTTTAGGTCTATGTTTTGGTGGATAAAAATTGAGAAATATAAGGATTTGTGGGTTGTAGAAGGTTTGAGAATAATACTTTGGGTTTGGGCAAGAGATTAGAGAGCACTTGTTTTGTAAAAGTGGCCTAATTAGCTAATTAGGACAATGTTGTTGTATTGTTTTGATGATGTTGGTCCAAAGTGACCAAGGTTGATTTGTGATATGTTTTGAAGGAGGATAAAGGGTGTATAAAAAGGTGGATGGTTTGTGGGATTGATGAGGTAATTAAAAGTTAAGTGCAAATAACCAGATCTTCACACCTACAAGAGAAACTAGGTGAAGTTGTAAAGGGTTGATGCAATAGGTTCTTGAGTGTTGCAAAGTTGGTTCAAAAGTCTCAAGTTGTGGTTGTAGGTTGAATACCTCCCTGATCTACATCAATTGGTATCAAAGCTTAGGGATTAGATCTCTAGAAGTTGAAAGGTTGAAGATTGAAGACTGAAAGTTGCAATGCAAGATTCCTCCCAAGGGGAATAATATGACTAGAAAGATGGAAGAGATGGAAGAGAAGACTGAAAGGGAGATTAGAAAGTTGAAGGAACTGCAAAAATGGTTGGTTGCAAGATTGGAAAGTGTTGAAGGAGGATATAAATGAGGCATGGTTCTTAGTGATGAAAGTGACACTAAAGATGAAGAATATGAAGAATATGAAGATGTGGAAGAAGAGTTGGATCCTGAAGAGAAAAAGATGGCAAGGCTAATGAAGGAAGTAAAAGGAAACAAAAACAAGGTAAAAGTTGATTTTACTATGTATGATGGTAATCTTGATGATGAAGCATTGTTAGATTGGATTGCAGCTTTAGATAACTTCTTTGAATGTGAGGATGTACTTGATGAAGAAAAGGTGAAGATAGCAAAAACCAAATTGAAGGGGCATGCATTAGTTTGGTGGGACTATGAGCAAGTTGAAAGGAGAAGAAAAGGCAAGGAAAATATTGTTTCATGGGATAGGATGGTAGCCAAATTATAAGGTAACTTTTTTCCAAGTGATTATACTATTCAAATGTCTAAAAGGCTTCAAGATTTTAAACAAAGGGAAATGGATGTGAAAACTTACACTAATGAGTTTTATAAGTTGAGCATAAGAGTAGGATATATGGTTGATGATGTAGAAAAGGTGGCTAAGTATCTTAGTGGACTAAGATTTAATATCCAAGATGAATTGAGTTTGCACAATCCAAGGACAATTGAAGAATGCTACCAAATGGCTATAAGGGAAAATAAAAAAGTGAAAAGAAGACAATAAAAGACAATTAGAGGTAGAGGCAGCACATCAAGATGAAGGGGATCATATTCTACTTCAAGACAATCCAATGAAAGACAAGGAGATGCACATAAAGAACAAGGATAGTTTGTTGGTCAACATGGTGGATTTAGAGGCTTTAGAGGAAAATTTGGCAGTGGTAGGAATTCAAATACATTTGTAGGTAGCTGCTACAATTGTAATGAGTTTGGGCATCGAGCTTATAAGTGTCTTGAAAAATAGGGTTGTACATCAAGTGGTGGTGAGAGAAGAAGTGAAAGGAGGGATCAAATAGTACAAGAAGATGAATGTGAAAGTTCAAATTCTCCAAATCTAGTTGCTGCTCCAAAAGTTGGGGAAAGTTTGATGGTGAGAAGAACCTTACTTCAAGAATCCAAGGAAAAGGAGATGGCTCAAAGAAGACAATTATTCAAGACCACATGTAAATGCAAAGTAAAGTATGCAAGGTAGTGATAGATTCTAGTTCTACTGATAATATGGTGTCTAAGGAGATGGTAGATAAATTGAAATTAGAAAAAGTTCCTCATGAAACACATTATAGATCATCTTGGGTGAGTAATGATCAGTCAATTTTGGTAAGTGGGAAAGCATTTGCTAAGTTTCAGATTGGTGGTTATAGGGACAAGGTTCTATGTGATATTTTTCCAATAGATTGTTGTCATCTATTGCTTGGAAGGCCATGGAAATTTGATAGGCGTGCACTATATGATGGAAGGGCTAATAATTACACCATTGACAAGGATGGGAATACTTTCATACTAACACCATTGCAAGAGAATGATGAAGCAAAGGCCAAGGAAACAAGAGTAGTCATAATAGGAAAGAAGGAGAATATAGAGTTTGAGGAGGACAAAAATAAAGAGTATCCAGCCACTTCAAGGCATGAAGCTGCTAGGACAATATATAGAAGACAAAAATATGTGCCAAAGGTAGGTCCAAAGAATGGTGCTATGTTAAAGTTTGGTATGTTGGAGAAGGTCAAGGATGAATTGACGATGAAGATGCAAGATTACTTAGGAAAGAGTGATGAGATTATGGCTGGGATAGTGATTTGTCCCTTGGCTGAAAAAGAGGATAGAAGGTAGACAACTATTATTGATGCAAAGGTGTACAAGTCTAATAGAACAAAGGTTTTAAGGATAGAGAACTCAGGGACAGTGATAGAGACAAAAAGTGGAATGAAACAAGGTGGATGGAAAGGACAATTGGATGGATTTGAGTATGATTCAAGGGTGAGAGAGGAAAGTCAGAGATAGAGTTAGATAGAGGTTGTTTGTAGGTATAGAGGAAATTTTTTCATTAGTTTCAGATGGTGGAAAGATGAGAAAACAGTCATCAAAATAGTTTGTAAGAATGACCAATTTTCAAGGTGGCAAAATGTTCAAGGGAATTAAGAACAATGCACATCAACACTATATGAATTAGTGGCAAGGTGAAATTTATTTTAGAGGTTAGAGACATGGAGTCTTTAGTGGTGGACAAGTTGCAACACAAATTCCAAGGGACTTGGAAAGGCTTCAAGGCTGGTTATATGGTGCAGGGGCACAAGGGTTATTGAGTAAGTTTGGTTCTTAGAAGTCTTAGGTTAGTTTTTTGTTTGAATTTATTCTATTGAATAAGGTCACATAGACCAATTTGTAATGCAATGAGTCATGCTAGTTGGTTTTGGTGTTATTGAGTTCAATTTGTCATATGTTTTTCAATTTTGTCAAAGTTGCTATGTTGTCAAAATGTTGCTATGTAAAAGTTGTAAAGTGCAAAGATGCTTAAAGAAGGAATACCAATGGTCAGTTTAGGTAGTTGATTCTTGTTTTTTGATGACAAAGATGCCTCTCTCAAGTTGAGGCAAGGATTGGAGACTTTTTATTTGGCAGCAAAAGCAAATAAATTTCCTATTATACTGTAATTTATGTGTTTTCAATAGAAAATCCATTGTTTCTCTAGACTGTACGAATCCGTACAAGAACTTCTTGCTCCAAAAGTAGTTGAATTCAGTGGATAGTTGTAGCTTTAATTTTCATCCATTATTGTGGATTTTCATTGAATCTAACAAGATTTATTGTTAAATTACATAGAATGGGTTTGTAACTATAGAAATAAGGGTTTTGAGGGTATAAATGGCTAATTGACTCATTCGACCTATTGTAAAATTTATGGCTCTATGGAATGAGTCCAATAGGCTAGATTTAGATGATAGGTTGAATGTTTTGAGCAGAGAGAGGGAACTAGTGGAGGTTTAAGTGCTATCCCTGGGGTGTTTTGAGTGAATGAGGGTATGAAAATGGTGGTTTGCGGTAGTTAGTTAATGAAATATTAGTGTTCAAAGATTGGAGAAGGCTTGGAAAGCATTGGTAGGTCCATTTTGATGTGTTGGAGGCTTTGGTAAAGAGTGGAAGGGTTTGGAGGGTGGATTTTTGTGAGACCCTCATTGGTTCATGCATAATCAACCCAAGGATAAGGGTTTATTGGTTTGGTGTTTAGATCTATGTTTTAGTGGCTAGAAATTGAGGAATATAAGGATTTATGGGCTGTAGAAGGTCTAAGAATAATAATTTGGGTTTGGGCAAGAGATTAGAGAGCACTTGTTTTGTAAAAGTGGCCTAATTAGCTAATTAGGACAGCGTTGTATTGTTTTGATGATGTTGGTTCAAAGTGACCAAGGTTGATTTTGTGATATGTTTTGAAGGAGGATAAAGGGTGTCTAGAAAGGTGGATGGTTGGTGGCATTGATGAGGTAATTGAAAGTTAAGTGCAAATAACTAGATCTACATGCCTACAAGAGAAACTAGGTGAAGTTGTAAAGGGTTGGTGCAATAGGTTCGTGAGCATTACAAAGTTAGTTCAAAAATCTCAAATTATAATTTGAGGTTGAAGACCTCCCTGATATACATCAACAAATAATTTCATTAGCTAAAAACATATTACATATATGCTTTGGCGTTATCATATTTTTGATTACCAAGATCGCCCGAAGCACAAGGTAAGTGAATACATATGATATGATGACCACCAGACTTCTAGACTTGTGGAATCTAGACAATGCTCAAGACTCAACTTCTAAGACTCTATGGAATCTCAAGCTTCTAATACTCAAGACTCAATCTAAATTTGAATCTAACTTGTGATTACTCAACTTTAAATGCCTCAAATGAGCTCTTGGGGCCTTATTTATAGGCTTCAAATGACCTAGAGGTCTAGTCACCAAAACCTTTTACCTATTCTACTAGGTCATTTCTAGAAAATGAAAGGAGGATTATCTTGCCACATGGCAGACATTTCCAGTCCTTGATTTTCACAACAACCTTTATTTATTTGTCGATATTATGGAGAGGACTAGAAATATCTACTAGAATATTTTCCATAGATATTGTCTATCTTTACTTTTTGGATAATGGAAAAAATAATTTTACATGTGGGAATCTTTTGTACAAGATAATATTTTTGGTACAAGGGTCAACCATGTGAATAGACTTTCTGGTACAAGACTTTTCTATCTTCACATGGGATTTGTCTAGAAATTTCCTCACCTTTTGAAAAAATTTCCATATTTTAATTTTTCTTTCTCCATAATATTTTATTCTAGAATATATTACGACATAAGCCTAGACATAATATTTATTTAGAATATTTATTTTCAATTTTATGACACCGTAAAGTGAGAATGACCCACTTAACACCCGTAAGTGGCTATAGGGGTCTTTCTTTTTAAAACAGGGTTGCATCCTATTGTTATATCTTAACGTGGCTGACATCACAACACACACAAGCCTTTGTAGTAACTAAATTATGCCACCCATTAATTATTTATGAGACATTATTAGGTTCCACCACAACTTCACACAAATAATTTACATTATGTACAATAACTATTCTCACCATGTTGTTTTGTTGTCATCCAATATCCCACTTGAGGATGCACCATCTTCCAATATCAAGTAACAAGTGGATACAGGGAATATTGAATATATTGTCAAAATCCATTATGTTCTGGTATTAGTAATAGTGTTTTATCTTCTTCTAAACAAATCTACCAGTATCTAGATCATGCCATTCTCCAAGGAGGGAGGTCTTCGTATGCATAATCAGCCATTCAATTTGACTGGAAGGAAAATGGATTGCTAAATATATAATATCATATAATGTTATGTGTGGAGAAGCAACTTTATATGGCGTCATTTGAAATAAAATCTTACAACCAGTATTAAATATACTAGTTAAATCATCCATGCCATGGAAAGTGGGAGGAAAGTGATTAATTATACTTCTGCAACTGAATATAATGTGAGAAATTTTATATTGTCTCACCAGACTCTTTAAAACCACCAATTTTGCATTGTTGAGATCAGGTGACATAATTACTATTTGTTGAGTGCCTGGAATAAGTTGGATATTGCTCCATCCATCATTCTGGAACATAGAGATTGGATTGTCATACAAAAAATATTCTAAAATCAATCTTTGACAGGCTTCAGGGAGTTCCTTAATCCTGCATATGGTAGAAGACTATGGATCTTCTGGGAGAAGATTTCCTTGTTCATCAAATCTTCCTATTATATAAACTGACTTGATTATTCTAGGAAGATACTTAATGGAATTTCCCTATGATTTCCTAAGACTATTCCAGACTCAAAAAATGAAAAATACTTAAACTGACTCAAAAAATCCCATCCTAAGATGATATCAGTTTCCATATTCTCCTGATGCTGGAAGGAACACAAAGCTCTGAAATCGCTGAAGTTAACTAAAATATTACAGGCCTTTTGTTTATTAGTTTGTATAGCACCATGACATTTAACAAATATTTTTTGTTGAATCCAATATAACAATGGTAAAACATGACTCTTAAGGCTAATACAAGAACCCATATCTATTAAGTTGTGAACCTCTTACTAAATCCTTCTAATATGAAATTTATAACAGGCTTATTAGGGAAAGATATAAACTCAGACAATTTCCTAAGAAAGGGTAATATAAATGGAAAAATATGGTAAAAATATAGTAGACTCAAAAAATAATAAAGGGAAATAGGATCTATAGTAGATTGGGCATATATTACATGATCTTGTTTGGCTTTCTTCTATTGTATGAAACTTTCTTCATTTTTTTGTAGAGAGGAAGAAACAAATTCACCATCCTTCTCATCCTCTAATCCACTTGTCTCAGATTATTTAGTATTGGAACAAGATCATAATCTTTCTAATTCTGGTAATGATTTAGACAAACTTTTATTAGACAATGTGTCTTCTTTTGTATAATCTATTTTTTTGCTATTTAAAGTCCTATAAGATTTTGACATTTTCCTTTGATCTGCTTCATTTCCTTCTTATCCCATCCTAGGATATTATCTTCAAGTTTTTCTTGAGCCTTCTTCTCATCCTTATCTAATCCTGCATAAAAATCTTTTAAATATCTTAATGCTCGATCTATTATTCTTAGATCAAATGTTATGTCATTCCATTATGGAGATTTTGAGAATGCAATTCTATACTTGTCTATTACTTCACCCTTTATTCACCACAATCATGATTTATAATCAAGTTTAGTAGTTATCCTTATTACATTTGAACTAAATGGAATCTTCTTTTTCAAATTTCTTGCTCTGGAATGTAGAGTATTTCTACTATACCCATTGTATCTTTTGTTGCATTTCCTGCACTTACAACTTTTACTAACTTTCCTGATATTAACACATCCCTTTGAACTATCTGTAGGAGGATTTCTGCAAAATTCTATTAGATTGTAGGTAGAATTAAATTCTTCTGCATTAGTATTGAGATCTCCTAACAGATATTATTTTCGTAACTTGTAGCCAAGAAATTTTTTTATTTTGGCAATTTTGCATTTAGAAATTGTGGTTTTAATGATATAATCTTCATCCCAATGACCTAAACCATATGGAAGAGAATTCAAGCAATACTTTTTCGTTGAAACATCATTTTGTAATCTTGTTGCAATATTTTTTCTATTGGCACAAAAATATCAATCAACAATAATCTCAATTGACCAAATCCTATCGAATCTTCTATACCCATATCAAGATCTTTGACTATTTTATGATTTTCATCAATTGGAGTAGAGGGTCCATTATCAGGAAGTCCAATCCACCAATGTCTTAATTTTCTTGATAAAAATTTAGAAGCATATAAAAATTTTACCGGATCATTCCAACCAATACCACCTTTAGTATCAAATGAACTTTCAAACGTATTTCTCTGAGTGTAGATAACATCATATGAACCAACAAGTTGGTCAATATTCAAAATATAACCTGATGTAGTGTGTGGCCTTAATTTCTTAAATCTATCATTTTTTAGTTAAGGATTATTTATGTGCATCCTCAGGTTAAATCTTGACCATAACATGCTTCTTCCAATCTTCATCAATCTTGAAGCTATCTAAAGAACTATTTGTGGAAGAATTATTAGAGTCAATCTCTAAACTAATAGAAGAATGATAATCCTTTTCCTCATCTCATTCTTTTTGTGTGTACACTAGTTCATTCACATGGATTGGTTCAATAATTTCTTTAGTGATTCCTACTTCAGCCATCCAGTCTTTTTCCACAAATTCATGTGAATATTCTCTAGAGATAAATTGATTTAGGATTTGAAGTACTAGCATAGATTCAAATTTTTATTTTCCTAATTCAATGACCTCTAATTCTATAGACATATTTTGAGAAGATTCTTCCTCTGATTTCTTTTCTTGTTCTTCAAATATAGGCTTATTGATTGGTTGTGCAATACTTAATTCTTGTAACCAATCTTTTTCAGTAATAGCACTAGAATGATTTTTAGATTCCTTTCTTGTGGCCTTGGTAGAACTACTATGTTCATCCTTATCAATGAAACATTTCCTTATCTGAACAACTATTTTTCTAGCAGGTTCTATTACTTCTTTATCTTTATCTTTTTTCTTTTTATTTTCTTTTTGAAGGACTACTTTCTTTTGTTCCTTTCTTGAGTTATCATTTTCTTGAGTGATTATGGTTTTCTTAACAAAAGATCTTATTTTATCCAACTTCTTAGAAACTAGATCAACCATTTCTTTTTTTTCCTTCTTATGCAAAGATTCTTCATTTGAAAAAACCTTTCTAGTCACCTTTTCATCCTTTTGATTCTTTCCTTTATCTTTCTCAAAAGAGCTATCTCGACCAGTTTGTGATTCTTTGATTTTCCTTGCCACTAGCCTATATTTTTCTAACTTTTTAGCCACATAATCTATTAAAGCTTTAGATGGTACTTTAGATTGCCTACTTGAATCCATTGTCCTGGCTTTATGTCATTCTCAGGATACAAATCTAAAATATTAATATCTGGAAACTTCAAATTTCCTTTGCTATCAATATATTCTTCTTTATCTTCAAACACATTATGAATAATAGATGAAAGCAAAGAAATTGCATTAAGAGATCTTTGGCTTGCCATTGAAGAGTTTTAGGACTTACAAAAACTTTTTGAAGACTGTTTCACTACTACTTTTACCATCTTGCTGCTCACCCTTCCAAGCCTATCCTTTGGCTTCAACATGGGATTTACAACCTTACCACGGTTCCACATCTACTTTGTGTCTCTACCTTCGATCATTCAGTCTTGACACTCTTATTCTGGCTACCAACATATCACTCTTATGATAAAATTTCACTATAGCCAGATCTTAATAAAGCATGGATCTATTATTACACATGTATTAGAATAAACATGACTTTGTATTGAATCATGGCTCTAAACCTCAGCTCTGAACCTTGGATCTAGACCTAGGCTCTAATACCAATTTAGATGTGATACTAATACCAAAACAACAATACACTATTATTCAAGATGATAGCATAACAATAAGCACAATAAGCACTAATGCTTTGATACCAATTAAAAGCGATACCAATACAAAAACAACAATAAACTAGTATTCAAGATGATAGCATAACAATAAGCACAATAAGCACTAATGCTCCAATACCATTCAAAAGTGACAGTACAACAACACACAAAAGCTTTGATACCAACCTAAAATGAAAGCACGTTTTGGACAACAAGGCAATATCATAAAACAAAGATTTTAGAAATGGGAAAAATGATTTCATTAACTCAAAAGATATTACATATATGCTTTGAAATCATGAGATTTTTTATTACCAAGATCACTTGAAGTTTAAGATAAGTGCATATGTCTAATTCCCACATGTAAAAATTATTTTGTCCACTATCCAAAAAGTAATGATAGACAATGTCTACGGAAAACATTCTAGTAGATATTTCTACTCACTCCATAATATGGAAAAATAAATAAAATTTGTTGAGAAAATCAAGGAATGACAATAGATAATCCTCCTTGCATTTTCTAGAGAAATGACATAGTAGAATAGGTAAAAGGTTTTAGTGACTAGATCTCTAGGTCATTTGAAGCCTATAACTAAGGCCCCAAGAGCTCATTTGAGGAATTCGAAGTTGAGTAATCACAAGTTAGATTCAATCTTGAGTATTAGAAGCTTGGGATTCCATAGAGTCTTAGAAGTTGAGTCTTGAGCATTGTTTAGAGTCCATAAGCCTAGAAGTCTGGTGGTCAACATATCAGACGTATGCACTTACCTTGCACTTTGAGCGATCTTGGTAATCAAGAATATAATAAATTCAAACCATATATGTAATATCTTTTGAGTTAATGAAATCATTTATCCATTTCTAAAAATATTTATTCTATCTTATTGTCTTGCTATCCAAATTGTGGTTTCATTTAGAATTGGTAACAAAGCAACATTGGTATTGTTGTTTTGGTATTGGCATAATTTTGAATGATATCAGATCTTTCGTGTGTTGTTGTGTTATCACATCTAAATTGGTATCAGAACAAATCAGGCTCATAAATAATAACAGATAATTATTCATAAGTAATACCAATAACACTAGTAATTACTAATTCTCTGATAATAATTAAAAGTGATACCAATACCAAAACAAAAATACACTAGTATTCAAAATGATATCACAACAATAAGAACAATAAGCACTAATGCTCTAATATCGATTAGGATGATACCAATTTAAAAGGGAACCAAAAACACAAGAAATTACTAATGCTCTGATACCGTTCAAAAGCAATAGAACAACAACACATGGAAGCTCTGATACAAACTTAAAATGAAAGCACAATTTGGACAAGGCAATATCATAGAAAAAATATTTTTAGAAATGGGAAAAATGATTTCATTAACTCAAAAGATATTACACATATGCTTTGGAATCATCATATTTCTGATTACCAAGATCGCTCGAAGTGTAAGGTAAGTGCATACATCTGATATGCTAACCACCAGACTTCTAGACTTATGGACTCTAGAAAATTCTCAAGTCTCAACTTCTAAGACTCTATGGAATTCCAAGCTTCTAATACTCAAGACTCAATATAACTTTGAATCTAACTTGTGATTTCTCAACTTCGAATGCCTCAAATGAGCTCTTGGGGCCTTATTTATAGGCTTCAAATGACCTAGAGATCTAGTCACCAAAACCTTTTACCTATTCTACTAGGTCATTTCTCTAGAAAAAGTAAGGAGGATTATATTGCCACATGGCAGACATTGTTAGTCCTTGATTTTCACAACAACCTTTATTTATTTGTCCATATTATGGAGAGGACTAGAAATATCTACTAGAATATTTCCCATAGATATTGTCTATCTTTACTTTTTGGATAATGCAAAAAAAAAAAATTTAAATGTGGGAATCTTTTGTACAAGATAATATTTTTGGTACAAGGGTCAACCATGTGAATAAACTTTTTGGTACAAGATTTTTCTAGCTTCACATGAGATTTGTCAAGAAATTTCTCCATTTTTTGAAATTTTGTCCATATTTTACTTTTACTTCCTCCACAATATTTTATTCTAGAATCTACTACTACTTTATCCTAGACACAATATTATTTTCACTTTTATGACACTGTAAAGTGAAAACAACCCCTTAACACCCGTAAGTGGCTACAAGGATCTTACTTTTTAAAACAGGGTTGCATCCTGTTGTCAGATCTTAATGTGGCTGAAATCATGGCACAAATAAGCCCTTGTGTTAGCTAAATTATGAAACCCATTATTTATTTATGAGACATTATTAGGGTCCACCATCACTTGACATAGATAATTACATTATGTACAACAATTATTCTCACCACGCTACTACATTGTCATCCATTATCCCACTCAAGGATGCGCCATCATACAATATCAAGTAATAGGTGGATACAGGGAATATTGAATATATTGTCGAAATCCATTATGTATTGGTATTGGTAATAGTGTTTGATCTTCTTCTAATCAAATCTACCAATATCTAGATCATACCATTCTCCAAGGATGGACATCTTTGTATGCTTAATCACCCATTCAATCTGAATAGAAGGAGAATGGTCTGCTAAATATATAATATCATATAATGTTATGTGTGGAGAAGCATCTTTATATGGTGTCATTTGAGATAATAAAATCTTACAACCAGTATTAAACATACTAGTTAAATCATCCATGCTATGGAAATCAAGAGGAAAGTGATTAATGATATTTTTGTATCTGAAGATAATGTGAGAAATTTTATACTATCTCACTAGACTCTTTAAAATCACCAATTTTGCATTGGTGAGAGCAGGTGACAGAACTATTATTTCTTGAGTGCCTAGAAAAAGTTGGATATAGCACCATCCATCATTCTAGAACACAGAGACTGGATTTATATAGAAAATCTTCTAAAATAAATCTTTGACAAGATTCAAGGAGTTCCTTAATCCTGCATATGGCAGAAGACTATGGATCTTCTGGGAGAAGATTTCCTTGTTCATCAAATTTTCCTATCATATAAGCTGACTTGATTGTTCTACGAAGATAGTGAAATGAAATTTCCTTATGATTTCCTAAGACTATACTAGACTCAAAAAATGAAAAATACTTAAACTAACTCAAAAAATCCCATCCTAAGATGATATCAGTTTCCATATTCTCCTGTTGCTAGAAGGAACACAAACCATTGAAATCACCGAAGTTAACTAAAATATTACAGGCCTTTTGTTTAATAGTTTGTATAGCACCAAGACCTTTAACAAATATTTTCTGCTAACTCCAATATAACAATGGTAAAACACTACTCTTAGGAAGACTAATACAAGAACCTGTATCTATTAAGTTTGTGAACCTCTTACTAAATCATTCTAATTTGACATTTATAACAGGCTTAGTAGGGAAAAACATAAGTTTAGACAATTTCTTAAGAAAGGGTAATATACATAGAAAACTATGGTAAAAATATAATAGACTCAAGAAATAATAAATGGAAATAGGATCTATAGTAGATTGGGCATATATTACATGATCTTATTTGGCTTTCTTCTATTGTATGGAAATTTATTCATTGTTTAGTAGAGAGGAAGAATCAAATTCACCATCCTTCTCATCCTCTGATCCACTTGTCTTAGATTCTATAGTACTGGAATATGAGCATAATCTTTCTAATTCTACTAATGATTTAGACAAACTTTTATTAGACAATGAGTCTTCTTCTTCTATATAATCTATCTTTTCTGCTATTTGAAGTCTTGTAAGATTCAAACATTTTCCTTTGATATGCTTCATTTCCTTTTGATCCCATCCTGGGATATTATCTTCAAGCTTTTCTTGAGTCCTCTTCTTATCCTTGTCAAATCTTGTATAAAAACCTTTTAAATATCTTAATGCTTGGTCCATTGTTCTTAGTTTTGTACAAAGATCAAATGTTATGTCATTCCATTTTGGAGATTCACATTTGAACTAAATGGAATATTCTTTTTGAAATTTATTTCTCTGTAATGTGGAGTATTTCTACTATACCCACTGTATCTTTTGTTGCATTTCCTGCACTTACAACTTTTACTACAAGTTTTCTTATTAACTTGCTTGATATTAGCAAATCCCTTTGAACTATTTGTAGGAGGATTGCTACAATATTCTATTAGATTGCAAGTAGAATTAAATTCATCTGCATTAGTATTGAGAGCTCCTAATAGATATTGTTTTTGTAACTTGTAGCCAAGAAATTTTTTTATTTCAGAAAATGTGCAGTTAGAAATTATGGTTTTAATGATATAATTTTCATCCCAATGACTAAACCATCTAGTAGAGAATTCAACTTTTTTGTTGAAACATTATTTTTACATCTTGCTGCAATATTCTTTCTATCTCCACAAAAAATATCAATTGGTAATAATCTCAATTGACCAAATCCTTCAGAATCTTCTATACCCATATCAAGATCTTTGACTATTTTCATGAGTTGGAATAGGGGGTGCATTATCAAGAAGTCCAATCCACCAATGTCTTAATTTTCTTGATAAAAATCTAGAAGCATATAAAAATTTTACATGATCATTCCAACCAGTGACACCTTTAGTATCAAATGAACTTTCAAAAGTATTCACCCAAGTGAAAATAACAAGATCAATATTCAAAAGATAACCTAATTTATCATGTGACCTTAATTTCTCAAGTCAAGCATTTTTTGTTAAATGTTCTTCATTTTCATAATCAAGTTCAATCTTGATCAAAGAATGTTCCTTCCAATCTTCAGAAGTTTGTAGAGCATTAATATCAAAGCTATTTAAAGAATAATTTGTGGAAGAATCATCAGAATCAATCTCAAAATATTGATAATCTTTTTCCTCATTTGATTCCTTTTGTGCATACACTAGTTCATCCATAAAAACCAATTCACTAATTTCGTCAATAATTCCTATTTTATCCATCCAATCTTCTTCTTAAAATTCATATGAATTCTCTTTAGAGATAAATTGATTTGGTTTTTGAAGTACTAGCATAGATTCAATGACCTCTAATTCTACAAATATATTTTTAGAAGATTCTTCATCTGATTTCTTTTCTTGTTCTACAAATACAGGCTTAGTGATTGGTTTTGCTATACTTGATTCTTGTAACCAATCTTTTTTAGTAATAGCATGGAATGCTTTTTTTATTCCTTTCTTGTGACCTTGGTAGAACTACTATGTTCACTCTTATCAAAGAAACCTTTCCTTGTCTGAACAAATATTTGCCTAGTAGGTTCTATTACTTCTTTATCTTTTCCTTTATTCTTTTTCTTTTCTTTTTGAAGGACTACTTTATTTTGTTCCTTTCTTGACCTATCATTTTCATTAGTGATTCTATTTTTACAAGATCTTATTTTATCTAACTTCTTAGAAACCAAATCAACCATTTCTTTTTTTCTTTATTATGCAAAGAATCTTCATTTGAACAAACCTTTCTAGTCATATTTTCATCCTTTTGATTCTTTCCTTTATCTTTGTCAGAAGAGTTGTTTTTCCGTGTTTGTGATTCTATTATTTTCCTTACTACTAGCCTATATTTTTCTAGCTTTTTAGCCACAGACTATTAAATCTTTAGATGATACTTTAGATTATCTACTTAAATCCATAGTCTTAGCTTTTATGCCTTTCTCAGGATACAAATCTAAAATCTTAATATCTGGAAACTTAAAATTTCCTTTGCTATCAACATATTCTTCTTGATCTTCAAACACATTATGAATAACAGATGAAAGCGAAGAACTTCGATTAAGAGATCTTTGGCTTGCCATTGAAGAGTTTTAGGACTTGTTGAAACTTTTTTCCGACCGTTTCACTGCTACTTTTACTGTCTTACTGCTCACCCTTCCACGCCTATCCTTCAGCTTCAACACGAGATTTATGAACTTACTGCAGCTCCACAGGTACTTTGCATCTCTACCTTCGATCGTTCAATCTTCACAGTCTTATTTTGGCTACCAACATATGACTCTTATAACAAAATTTCACTATAACTAGATCTTAATAGAACATGGATCTATTATTACACATGCATTAGAAACTTGGCTCTATATTGAATCATGTCTCTGAACCTAGGCTCTAATACCATTCAAAAGCGATAGCACAACAATAAGCACAATAAGCACTAATGCTCTGATACCAATTTAGAACTGATAACACAACACATGAAAGCTCTGATACCAACTCTGAATGAAAGCACAATTTGGACACTAAGGCAATAAGATAAAACAAATATTTTTAGAAATGGACAAATGATTTCATTAACTAAAAAAATATTACATACATTATTTGGCATTATCAGATTTTTGATTACCAAGATTGCTCGAAGTGCAAGGTAAGTGCATATGTCTGATATGCTGACCACTAGACTTCTAGACTTATGGACTCTAAACAATGCTCAAGACTCAACTTCTAAGACTCTACGGAATCCCAAGCTTCTAATACTCAAGACTCAATCTAACTTCAAATCTAACTTGTGATTACTCAACGTCAAATGCCTCAAATGAGCTCTTGGGGCCTTATTTATAGGTTTCAAATGATCTGGAGATCTAGTCACCAAAACCTTTTACCTATTCTACTAGGTCATTTCTCTAGAAAATGCAAGAAGGATTATCTTTCCATATGGTAGACATTGTCAATCCCTGATTTTCTCAACAACATTTATTTATTTGTCCATATTATGGAGTGAGTAGAAATATCTACTAGAATATTTTCTGTAGATATTGACTATATTTTCTTTTTGGATAGATGACAGAATAAATTTTATGTGGGAATCTTTGAACAAGATATTTTTTTTTGGTACAAGGGTCTACCATGTTAATAGACCTTTTGGTACAAGATTTAGCACAACACATGAAAGCTATGATACCAACTTAAAATGAAAGCACAATTTGTACAACATGGCAATATCATAGAACAAATATTTTCATAAATGGGAAAAAATATTTCATTAACTCAAAAGATATTACATATATGCTTTGACATCATCAGATTTCTTATTACCATGATTGCTAAAAGTGCAAGGTAAGTGCATACATCTGATATGCTGACCACCAGACTTCTAGGCTTATGGACTCTAGATAATGCTCAAGACCCAACTTCTAAGACTCTATGGAATCCCAAGCTTTGAATACTCAAGACTCAATCTAACTTTGAATCTAACTTGTGATTAATCAACTTTGAATGCCTCAAATGAGCTCTTGGGGCCTTATTTATGGGCTTCAAAAGACTTGGAGATCCGATCACTAAAACCTTTTACCTATTCTACTAGGATATGTCTCTAGAAAATGCAATGAGGATTATCTTGCCACATGGAAGACATTGTAAGTCCTTGATTTTCTCAACAACCTTTATTTATTTGTCCATATTATGGAGAGGACTAGAAATATCTACTAGAATATTTTTCATAGATATTGTCTAACTTTACTTTTTGGATAGTGGACAAAATAATTTTACATGTGGGAATCTTTTGTACAAGATAATCTTTTTGGTACAAGGGTCCACCATGTGAATAGACTTTTTGGTACAAGATTTTTCTATCTTCACATGGGATTTGTCTAGAAATTTCCCCACCTTTTGAAATTTTGTCCATATTTTACCTTTACTTTCTCCATAATATTTTATTCTAGAATCTACTATAACATGAGACTAGAAATAATATTTGTTTACAATATTTATTTTCACTGTTATGACACCGTAAAGTGAGAACAACCCACTTAACACCCATAAGTGGCTAGAAGGATCTTTCTTTTTAAAACAAGGTTGCATCCTATTGTCAGATCTTAACGTGGCTGACATCATGAAATAGACAAGCCCGTGTACTAGCTAAAATATGCCACCCATTATTTATTTATGAGACATTATTAGGGTCCAACACATGGAAGCTTTGATACCAACTTAAAATGAAAGCACAATTTGGACAACAAGGCAATATCATGTAACAAAGATTTTTAGAAATGGGTGAAATGATTTGATTAAATCAAAAGATATTACATATATGCTTTAGCATCATTAGATTTTTGATTACCAAGATCGATCGAAGTGCAAGGTAAGTGCATACATCTAATATGCTGACCACTAGACTTCTAGACTTATGGACTCTAGGCAACGCTCAAGACTCAATTTCTAAGACTCTATTGAATCCGAAGCTTCTAATACTCAAGACTCAATCTAACTTGTAATTACTCAACTTCGAATGCCTCAAATGAGCTCTTGGGGCCTTATTTATAGGCTTCAAATGCCTTGGAGATCCGATCACTAAAACCTTTTATGTATTCTACTAGATCATTTCTCTAGAAAATACAAGGAGGATTATCTTGCCACATGACATACATTGCCAGTCCTTGATTTTCTCAACAACATTTATTTATTTGCCCATATTATGGAGTGAGTAGAAATATCTACTAGAATATTTTCCATAGATATTGTCTACCCTTACTTTTTGGATAGTGGACAAAATAAATTTTACATGTGTGAATCTTTGTACAAGATAATATTTTTGGTACAAGGGTCTACCATGTGAATAGATTTTTTGGTACAATATTTTTCTAGCGTCACATGGGATTTGTCTAGAAATTTCCCCACCTTTTGGAATTTCATCCACATTTCATTTCACTTTATCCATAATATTTTATTCTAGAATCTACTAACTTTATCCTTGACATATTTTTTATTTACAATATTATTTTCACTTTTATGATACCGTAAAGTGAGAATGACCCACTTAACACCTGTAAGTGGCTACAAGGATCTTGATTTTTAAAACAAGGTTGCATTCTGTTGTCAAATCTTAATGTGGCTAACATCATGGCACAAACAAGCCCTTGTGCTAGCTAAATTATGCCACACATTATTTATTTATGAGACATTATTAAGGTCCACCATGACTTCACACAAATAATTTACATTATGTATAATAATTATTCTCACCACGCTTTTGCACTGTCGTCCATTATCCCACTCTAGGATGCGCCATCTTCCAATATCAAGTAACATGTGGATACAAAGAATATTGAATATATTATTGAAATCCATTATGTATTGGTACTGGTAATAGTGTTTGATCTTCTTCTGAGAAAATCTACCAGTATCTAGATCATACCATTCTCCAAAGAGGGAGATCTTCATATGCTTAATCACCCATTCAATTTGACTAGAAGGAAAATGGATTGCTAAATATATAATATCATATAATGTTATGTATGGAGAAGCAACTTTATACGGTGTCATTTGAGATAGTAAAATCTTACAACTAGTATTAAATATACTAGTTAAATCATCCATGCTAGAGAAATCAAGAGGAAAGTGATTAATGATATTTCTGCATCTGAAGATAATGTGAGATATTTTATATTATCTCACCAGACTCTTTAAGACCACCAATTTTGCATTGCTGAGAGTAGGTGACAAAATTACTATTTGTTGAGTGCCTAGAACAAGTTGGATATGCCCCATCCATCATTCTAGAACACGAAGACTATATTTTTATAGAGAGAATCTTGTAAAATAAATATTTGAAAGGCTTTAGGGAGTTTCTTAATCCTACATACTATAGAAGATTGTGGATCTTCTGGGAGAAGATTTCCTTGTTCATCATATTTTCAAATCATATAAACTAACTTGATTGTTCTGGGAAGATACTAAAATGGAATTTCCTTATGATTTCCTAAGACTATTCTACACTCAAATAATGAAAAAAACTTAAACTGACTCCAAAAATCCCATCCTAAGATGATTGCAATTTCCATATTCTCCTATTTCTAGAAGGAACAAAAAGCATTGAAATCACTGAAGTTAACTAAAATATTGCCGGCCTTTTTTTTAATAGTTTGTATAGCACCAAGACCTTTAATAGATATTTTCTGTTGACTCCAATATAACAATGGTAAAACATGAATCTTAGCAAGACTAATACAAGAACCCATATATATTAAGGTTGTGAACCTCTTATTGAATCCTTCTAATTTGAAACTTATAACAGGCTTAGTAGGGAAAGACATAAGTTCAAACAATTTCTTAAGAAAGGGTAATATACATAGAAAACTATGGTAAAAATAGAATAGACTCAAGAAATAATAAAGGAGAATAGGATCTATAACAGATTGGGAATATATTACATGATCTTGTTCGACTTTATTTATTGTTTTGTAGAGAGGAAGAAAAAAATTCACCATCATTCTCATCCTCTGATCCACTTGTCTCATATTTTGTAGTACTGGAACAATAGCATAATCTTTCTAATTTTGCTAATGATTTAGACAAAATTTTATTAGACAATGAGTCTTCTTCTCTATAATCTATCTTTTCTACTATTTGAAGTCTTGGAAGATTCAAACATTTTCCTTTGATCTGCTTCATTGCCTTCTAATCCCATCCTGGGATATTATCTTTTTCTTGAGTCCTCTTCTCATCCTTGTCTAATCTTGCATAAAAACCTTTTAAATATCTTAATGCTTGATCCATTGTTCTTAGATCAAATGTTATGTCATTCTATTTTGGAAATTTTGAGAATGCAATTCTATACTTCTCTATTGCTTTACCCTTTATTTTCCACAATACTGATTTAATAGCTCTCCTTATCACATTTGAACTGAATGAAATCTTATTTTTGAAATTTCTTTCTTTGGAATGTAGAGTATTATACCCACAATATCTTTTGTTGCATTTCTTGCACTTACAACTTTTACTACAATTTTTCTTATTAACATGCCTAATATTAGAAAATCCCTTTGAACTATTTGTAGGAGGATTGCTGCAAAATTCTATTACATTGCAGGTAGAATTAAATTCTTCTACATTAGTATTGAGAGCTCCTAACAGATATTGTTTTTGTAACTTGTAGCCAAGATTTTTTTTATTTCAAAAAATATGCAATTAGAAATTGTGGTTTTAATGATATAATATTCATCCCAATGATCTAAACCATATGGTAGAGAATTCAACTTTTTTGCTGAAACATTATTTTTAAATCTTACTGCAATATTCTTTCTATCTCCACAAAATATCAAGAAGCAATAATTGTCCAAATCCTTAAGAATAAACATCTTCTCTACCCATATCAAGATCTTTGACTATTTTATTATTTTCATGAATTGGAATAGGGGGTCCACTATGAAGAAGTCCAATCCACCAATGTCTTAGTTTTCTTGATAAAAATCTAGAAGCAGATAAAACTTTTACAGGATCATTCCAACTAGTGCCACCTTTAGTATCAAATTAACTTTCAAAAGTATTTTCCCAAGTGCATATACAAGATCAATATTCAAAAGATGACTAGATTTATCATGTGACCTTAATTGCTCAAGTCAAGTATTTTTTGTTAAATGTTCCTTCATTTTCATAATCAGGTTCAATCTTGATCATCTAATGTTTCTTCCAATCTTCAAAAATTTTTAGAGTATTAATCTTAAAGCTATCTAAAGAAAAATTTGTGGAAGAATCATCAGAATCGATCTTAGAAGATTGATAATATTTTTCCTCATTTGATTCCTTTTGTGCATACACTAGTTCATCCATAAAAACCGGTTCACTAATTTCTTTAGTAATTCCTATTTCAGCCATTTAGTATTTTTCTACAAATTCATGTGAATGCTCTTTAGAGAGAAATTGATTTGGTTTTTGAAGTACTGGAATAGATTCAACATTTAATTTTCTTGATCCAATGACCTCTAATTCTATGCACATATTTTGAGAAGATTCTTATTTATTTTCTTGTTCTACAAATACAGGCTTATTGATTGGTTTTGCAATACTTGATTCTTGTAACCAATCATTTCCAGTAATAGCACTGGAATGTTCTTTAGATTCCTTCTTATGCAAAGATTCTTTATTTGAACAAATCTTTCTAGTCATCTTTTCATCCTTTTGATTCTTTCCTTTATCTTTCTCAAAATAGCTATTTCGACCAATTTGTGTTTCTCTGATTTTCCTTACCACTAGCCTACATTTTTCTAACTTTTTAGCCATAGAATCTATTAAAGCTTTAGATGGTATGTTATATTTTCTACTTGAATCCATAGTCCTAGCTTTTATGTCATTATTAGGATACAAATATAAATTCTTAATATCTGGAAACTTATAATTTCCTTTTCTATCAACATATTCTTCTTTATCTTGAAATACATTATGAATAACAGATGAAAGTGAAGAACTTGCATTAAGAGATCTTTGGCTTGCCATTGAAGAGTTTTAGGACTTACTGAAACTTTTCACGGATCGTTTCACTGCTTCTTTTACCATATTACTGCTCACCCTTCCATGCCTATCCTTCAGCTTCAACATGGGATTTACAACCTTACTGCGGCTCCACATCTACTTTGCATCTCTACCTTTGATCGTTCAGTCTTCACACTCTTATTCCAGCTACCAAAATATGACTCTAATGACAAAATTTCACTATGACTAGATCTTAATAGAACATGGGTCTATTATTACACATGCATTAGAAACTTGGCACTGTATTGAATCATGGCTCTGAACCTAGGCTTTGATACCAAAGTAGATGTGATACCACAATAACCACAATAACCACTAATGCTTTAATACCAATTTAGAAGTGATAACACAACAACACATAGAAGCTTTGATACCAACTCTAAATGGAAGCACAATTTGGACAGTAAGGCAATAAGATAGAACAAAGATTTTTAGAAATGGACAAATGATTTCATTAACTCAAAAGATATTACATATATGCTTTGGCATTATCAGATTTTTTATTACCAAGATCGCTCAAAGCGTAAGGTAACTGCATACGTCTGATATGCTAACCATGAGACTTCTTGACTTATGGACTCTATACAATGCTCAAGACTCAACTTCTAAGACTCTATTTAATCCCAAGATTCTAATACTCAAGGCTCAATCTAACTTCGAATCTAACTTGTGATTACTCAACTTTAAATGCCTCAAATGAGATCTTGGGCCTTATTTATAGGCTTCAAATGTCATGGAGGTACAGTCACCAAAACCTTTTACCTATTCTACTAGGTCATTTCTCTAGAAAATGGAAGGAAGATTATCTTGCCACATGGAAAACATTGTCAGTCCTTGATTTTATCAACAACCTTTATTTATTTGTCCATATTATGGAGTGAGTAGAAATATCTACTAGAATATTTTCTATAGATATTGTCTATCCTTACTTTTTCAATAGTGGAAAAAATAAATTTTACATGTGGGAATATTTGTACAAGATAATCTTTTTGGTACAAGATTTTTCTAGCTTCACAATGGGATTTGTCTGGAAATTTCCCCACCTTTTAAAATTTTTTCCATATTTTACTTTTAATTTCTCCATAATATTTTATCCTAGAATCTACTACTGCTTTATTCTAGACACAATGTAATTTATTTACAATATTTTTTTCACTTTTATGACATCGTAAAGTGAGAACAACTCACTAAACACCTATAAGTGGCTATAGGGATCTTGCTTTTTAAAACAAGGTTGCATCTTGATGTCAGATCTTAATGTGGCTAACATCATGACACACACAAGCCCTTGTGTTAGCTAAATTATGCCACCCGTTCAAAAGTGATAACGTAACAACACAAGGAAGCTTTGATACCAATTAGGATGATACCAATTTAAAAGGGAACCAAAAAAACTTGCAATTACTAATGTTCTAATACTAGTAGAATTTTTTGGACAGCAAGGAAATAAGATAGAACAAATATTTTTAGAAATGGAAAATACTTTCATTAACTCAAAAGTATTACATATATGCATTGGAATTATCAGATTTCTAATTACCAAGATTTCTCGAAGTGCAAGGTAAGTGCATACATCTAATATGCTTACCACCAGACCACTAGACTTATGGACTCTTGACAATGCTCAAGACTCAACCTCTAAGACTCTATGGAATCCCAAGCTCTAAATACTCAAGACTCAATATAACTTTGAATCTAACTTTTGATTACACAATTTCGAATGCCTCAAATGAGCTCTTGGGGATTTATTTATAGGCTTCAAATGACCTAGAGATCTGGTCACCAAAACCTTTTACCTATTCTATGAGGTCATTTCTCTAGAAAATGCAAGGATGGTTATCTTTCCATATGGAAAACATTGTTAGTCCTTGATTTTCTCAACAAACTTTATTTATTTGTCCATATTATGGAGAGAACTAGAAATATCTACTAGAATATTTTTCATAGATATTGTCTATCCTTACTTTTTGGATCGTGAACAAAATAAATTTTACATGTGGGAATATTTGTATAAGATAATATTTTTCGTACAAGGGTCCACCATGTGAATAGAATTTTTGGTACAAGATTTTTTTAGCTTCACGTGGTATTTGTTTAGAAATTTCCCCACCTTTTTGAATTTTTTCCACATTTTGCTTTTACTTTCTCCATAATATTTTGTTCTAGAATATACTATGACTTTATCCTAGACATATTATTTATTTATAATATTTATTTTCACTTTTATGACACTATAAAGTGAGAACGACCCACTTAACACCCATAAGTGGCTTTAGGGATCTTTCTTTTTAAAACAGGGTTGCATCATGTTGTTAGATCTTAGCGTGGCTGACATCACGATACAAACAAGCCCTTGTGCTAGCTAAAATATGCCACCCATTATCAATCTTAATTATTTACATAATTATTTACAAAATTATACTCTTCATGCTAAATCATCATCCATTTTCCCATCCATAAATAATACACCATCTTGGGAGTTCGAGTAGAAGTTTAATGCTAGATTGTTGGTATATGTTCTCGAAATCAAATAGGTAGTGATATGAATAATAATGCTTTATCTTTTTTGTAGCAAGTTGGCATGTAACTGGATCATACCATTCTCCAATAATCATTGTATCATCATGTCTCATTATCCATTCAATTTGGCTATATGGGAAATGGACTACTAAATTTAATGTGAACATAAGAGTATTTTCCTTTGTGCTGACTTTGAAGAAAGTTAGTTGGCATAGAAAGATTTTGCAAGATGGACTAAATATTATAGTTAGGTCCTACAACTGGTGGGATCCCTGTGGAAAATGCCTCATAATATCTCTATAGCTGAAAATAATATGGGCCTCCTTATATTGTCTAACCAAGTGCTTTAAGACAATTAATTGTCCTTTGTAATTAATGGAGATAAGATATGAATCTGATTTGTACCTGCAATAACTTGAATATCTCCCCATCCTTGGTACTAAAATATAGGTGTTGTATTTTAGAAGAAATAGTCTTCTAAAATATTTCTCTAGCATCCTTTAGGAAGATCATTAATTTTTCGAATAGAGAAATCTTGAGGATCTTCAGGGAGAAGATTCATTCAACAAAGGAGAAGTTTGATTTTCTATTTTTGAAACTGAAGAATCCATCTTATGCTGCATCTAAGTAATATGTGCTAATTTCTCCTGATTAATAATACTAGTATTTGCAGAATCTCTAATATCTACACCCATATCATCCAGATTATCTTCAACAAATATCATCCACTGGGCCATCCAATTTCTTTGGGTCTTAGAGTTTTTCTATTTTTCTCCAAGTTCTACATGAAGTCTGGCTTCATATCTTCCCCACAACTTCTTATCATAATTTAGCACAATAAAAGTTTCAGGGGTTGGCCATCTGCCCGGTTCATAACCAACTTCTTTTTCAACACCTCTAGCCTCTATTCTATACTTGTTTCTTTTCTCAGTGCCTGGTTGGAAGGTGTTCCTTTTGGAGACACTCTCAGCATACAACTCTTTTCTCCCATTTTAGTATTTTTTATCCCTTTTTCCTTATCACCTTGTTGTTCATCTTCTTTAGGTGTCAATGCTAATTTCTGATTCACCTATCTTGCCAATTTTTCCATCACCTCAGGATTACTACTAAGGTTAGATAAAGTAGCTAAAGAAGATCTAGAGGGATATGGATTTATGGAGGGATGACCTCTGAATGAGAGGTGGTGAGAAGATCCTATGGCTTCTTCAGGATTGTAATCAATATATGGTTTATGGTTAGAACCTAGAAAATGTCTTGATAGAGAATAAGACCTGGATATATGGGATAAACTAGGTCTACCACTGGCTGATGCTACACATTGCTCAAGGGGTGTTTCTTTTGGTAAAGATCTTAATTCTATACTTGAAACTATTTTGGACTGTGTTCTCAGTTTTTCAGAAAAATAGACCTTTGGAGGGTACTATAGATTTTGGAATCTAGGTGTAGATGTATGGTTAATAAGTCTTTCTATAGGAGGAAATCCTATATCAAAACCAATATGATCAATATGTCTTCCAAAATCTAAAACATTGCAGTTTCCTTCTAGAATGGATACCCCTATTGGAAAATTTGGAGGAAATATTAGTGTGTTGTTGTTTTGGTATTGGAATCACAAGTTAGATTGAGTCTTGAGTATTAGAAGCTTGGGTTTCCATAGATTCTTAGAAGTTGAGTCTTGAGCATTGTCTAGAGTCCATAAGTCTATAATTCTGGTAGTTAGCATATCAGACGTATGCAATTACCTTACACTTTGAGCAATCTTGGTAATCATAAATCTGATGATTCCAAAGTATATATGTAATATCTTTTGAGTTAATGAAATCATTTCACCCATTTCTAAAAATATTTGTTCTATGATATTGCCTTGTTGTCCAAATTGTGCTTTCATTTTAAGTTGGTATCAGAGCTTCTGTGTATTGTTGTGCTATCACTTTTGAATGGTATCAGAGCATAGGTTCAGAGCCATGATTCATTACAAAGCCAGGTTTCTAATGCATGTGTCATAATAGATCCATGTTCTATTAAGATCTGGTCATATTAAAATTTTGTCATAAAAGTCATATGTTGGTAGCCAGAATAAGATTTTGAAGACTGAATGATCAAAGTTAGAGATGCAAA
This sequence comes from Sequoia sempervirens, assembly GCA_007258455.2. Classification (NCBI taxonomy): domain Eukaryota; kingdom Viridiplantae; phylum Streptophyta; class Pinopsida; order Cupressales; family Cupressaceae; genus Sequoia; species Sequoia sempervirens. The sequence continues at coordinate 94,684,072 of VDFB02000017.1, read as the reverse complement.
GTAGTTGTGGAGTTGTACTAAGGTCATAAATCCCATGTTGAAACTAAAGGATAGGCGTGGAAGGGTGAGCAATGAGACAGTAAAATTTGTAGTGAAATGATCTGCAAATTTTTTTAGTAAGTCCTAAAACTCTTCAATGGCAAGCCAAAGATCTCTTAATGCAAGTTCTTCACTTTCATCTGTTATTCATAATGTGTTTGAATATAAAGAAGAATATGTTGATAGCAAAGGAAATTTTAAGTTTCTAGAAATTAAGATTTCAAATTATAAAAGCTAGGACTATGGATTCAAATAAACAATCTAAAGTACCATCTAAAACCGAAATAAATTATGTGGCTAAAAAGCTAGAAAGATATAAGCTAGTAGCAAGGGAAATTAGAAAATCACAAACTAGTGAAGATAGCTCTTCTGACAAACATAAAGGAAAGAATCAAAAGGATGAAAAGATGACTAGAAAGGTTTGTTCAAATGAAGAATCTTTGCATAGTAAGGAAAATAAAGAAATGGTTGATCTGGTTTCTAAGAAGTTAGATAAAATAAGATCTTGTAAAAATAGAATTATTAAAGAAAATGATAGTTCAAGAAAGGAACAAAAGAAAGTATTCCTTCAAAAAGAAAAGCAAAAGAAAAGAGATAAAGATAAAGAAGTAATAGAACCTACTAGGAAAAAATTTGTTCAAAAAAGGAAATGTTTCTTTGATAAGGGTGAACATAGTAGTTCTACCAAGGTCACAAGAAAGGAATCGAAAAAGAATTCTAGTGTTATTACTGAAAAAGATTGGTTACAAGAATAAACTGTAGCAAAACCAATCAATAATCCTATATTTGTAGAACAAGAAAAAAAATTAGGTGAAGAATCTTCTCAAAATATGTCTCTAGAAATAGAGGTCATTGAATTTGTAGACATTGACAAATGTCCTAATTGATATCATACATCAGAAATAGATTTACTAACATCATTTCCTCTTTAATCCATCTTCTTTTCGCACTAACACTTCATCTCATTAAATTAAATAAATCAAAATATTTAATTTAATCTCCTAAGTCATCTTATTTAATTAAATAACCCTAATTTATTTAATTAAATATCATTTCACCCTTTCCTCATTCATTAAATCAATTAATTTAATGAATATGTCTTTAATTCCTCCAAATCCCTTAATTGCATAAATTAAACCTTGTTTAATTAACTTTCATCATGCATTCTCATCAATTGATGAGAATCCATGATCCATGCCTCTCATCCCTTTCATCTTGAACCATTGATTAAACTTTTTGATCTTAACTATCCATTCTCATTTGCTCTCCTATAAATAGATCACTATTTGGAGATAAATGGATCCTGCATCTTTTATTGCAAACTTATGTTGTTGAATTTACTCACATGCACACTTATCTTTTACTCACTATTTAGCTTGTTTTAGTTCATTTTTAGTTGCATATATTAGCTTAAAGAATCCATTAGTGGCTTCTATGCATCCATCTTAGCTTGTATAGGAATTAGGTTTTTCATCTTTTAGCATAATTCTAGCTTAGATTAGCTTAGCAATAGCATAATTAGATCACTTGTAGCATAAAATCATGGTAAATTAGCTTACATCGTGTTCATTTTAGCATAAATTAGGTTTTCATACACCAAACACCATGGTTTCATTGATTCGTTTCCATAGAATTGACTAAAACAAGCTCTCTAATCACGAGATTGGGAAACGGTCGTCATTCCACATCAACAAGACACCAATTCCACAATGTGATAAGTTTTAGATGGATTAGAGTAGATGTTTTGAAAGATTTCATGATTTAGTATGTTAGGTTTTTATAAAATGTTTAGTTTCAATTTCATTTGATTGATCTTGTTGAGATTTGAATATTGGTGGCTCTGTTATGCTTCAATTATTCATGGATCAAGCGTAATTCAGCCAATACTAGTATTTTCTCATCACATTCTAGTGCTAGAAGGAGGGAAAACTGATCATTTAACTATTTTTTAGCTCAAATTCCATGTTCATGTTGTTTTGTAGGTTGCAGTGACACTCAAATCACAAACAATGATATTATTTCAATAGCGTCGCCATATAGCGATGCCCTATCAATTTGAAACACTAACGTGTATTTAATCTATTGACATTGATTTAAATATGGTGACGTGTATTTAATTTGGAGATATTAAAAAATGAAAACGACGATGCTCAAACTCACCAGTTCAATGCTTTTAAATTCCAAATCATGACTCCATCATTAGAAGCGACACACATCAAAATAGCGACACGATTGTGCTCACTAGTTTTGCTATAGAGCGATGCCCAAACTTCAAATCACGACGCTATCATGTGTAGCGACACCCAACTCTGGTAAGAAGTTTAATGACTGTTTTTTCAGCATGTGCTTTAATTTTTTGACTTTATCTAAATGCTAACATGTCACTGACTTCTTGTTTTTTCTTTTTAGACTAACTGGTTTTGCAGGTCTAGAGAAAAACTTGGAAAAAATTTACCCCAACTTGTTGGGGTCATAACTTTCTACTTAGTGGTTGAAATTCAAATCCGTTTGCACCGTTGGAAATCTCTCCAAGAGGACTAATTCAGTCCCTAAAAATCAAGTGTCTTTGGAAGTCAATTTTTAGGGACCGATGCAAGTTTCAACACCAAATTTTGCTCCAAAGGACTCTGAAAACATGATTTACTAAACATAGAAAAAAATGAAAAAACTTGAAAATTTTAATTTTTGATTTTTCTTAGTTGTAGTTATTGTAATAGTGTTTTGAAACTTGTGGGGAAATTATAACCCACCATATGTTGCTTTAGTTTATGTTTTAGGACCACTATATTTTCATTGGGTTTTAAAACTTTCAATCTTAAGACCAACTAGCTTTCAATTGGGCTTAAAATTCATTTTCAAAGTTGGTTAAAATTGAAACCTCACATCATCATTTTACTTTGGGTTTAAAATTGAACAAGACAACTTAATATTTCAATTGCTGCTCTAAAAAGAACTCATCATTGCTTTGAGGCTTAAAAAGAACTTGTACTTTCATTGTCTTGTAATTTTTTTTGTAATTTGTGTCATTTGAATGCATCTTTTCACTTCTCTCGTGCTTCACAACAATCTTGAGAATCAAAAGCACTTTAGTGACATTAGTTGTCTAAAAAATTACCTACATTTTTCATTTGGGTTTAAAATTGAACAATCATGCTAGTGTGAGAAAGAGACATTGTGTGTGTTCCCTCCTTGCACTTTATGTGAGCTGGGCAACCGAACTACAAGTGTACTCCCTCACTTTTGTTATCTTTAGAGGGTCCTACCTAAGACCAATTCAAAGGTGACTCCAACTGGTTTTTCACTTGGGCCAGTATATAAATGGATAAGACTAAACTATCAAGTCCTCATGGTATGTAGGCATTAGTTGTACAATGTCTTTCAGAATGGGGTACTACTGTAAAAAGTATAAGATCCCCTAGTAGGATTGATCAAAGCCTTTAGTGGCTTGTTGGACTCTCGCAAGGTGTCATGTCCCCAATCACCCTTACTATAACCCATTTTTTTAGCAAGCCAAAATCCTAAAATATTTGTTGGTGCAAGAACGGTCATTCTGAAGCCACCCCACATTTGTACTATTTAATTGTAGAAATAAAAAAATTCCTTTTAATCTCTAAATTTTAAGGATTTTGAGATTTGGTGGTCTTGAGAAGTGTGTGCCATGGAGGGGAGCCAGTGTCACCAAATCTCTAACTATTCGTATTCTCTAGTGTTTGGAGAAATCCTAGTGGGGACTCAACAAATATAGCCATTTCAATCCTAGGGTTGCAAATGATTGCGAGTCAGTTTAACACTTTTCTTGGTTTCAAAATGATACAGAAACAAGCATTCACTATCATCCTCAAAATTTCAAACACTTTGGCTTAAATGTGGACTTCTTGAGTTAGTCTTGATATTAATGCTTGTCCTAAGGATTTATCCTTAGTTATTTTTAAATATCTTGACATTAATCTCAAACCCATATTTTCCCAAAGACAACATAGGCAATTATGGCTTCAACCTCATGATTCTCACAAAATGGACATTGTGAAATTTATGATGTTTTTGACATAGACATTTAGTTTGAAAACATAATCAAGACAAGTATATGTGGTAAAAATAAATTCATTAATCCAAGATTAAATCAAATGAACACCCAACATTGATGTATGTTCAAATCATTGACTCCCCAAAAACAAGAAAATTGAGATAAGAAAAAAATTGAAAAAATCATTGAGTTCCATTATCCAAAGTCATTGAATTTTATTTTCAAAATCCTTGGGTCCTATTTCCAAAATTGTTTCAGTCCTAGTGTACCAAAATCATTGAGTCCTTAGGGTTTCATCGCTTTAGAGGTATAGCATGTTTCTCACTACCTTGGTCTTGGAAAAAAAAGGTTCACTTTAGGTCAACATTGGGTCAAACATTTCATCCACCCCTTCATAAAATTTCATCCTTTACTTCATCCAACTTTGCAAAATTTTGAGTACACCAACACTTTGTGACTTACACATCAAATAAAATCAAAACAACTACTAACTTAGCTACTTTGTATTTGAAATGTATCCTTTTCCATGCACTTAGTTAAGTTAGTTATCATCTTTGAACTACTTCATCTTGAAGGTCATGAGTCTACCCAAAAGATTTACAAGTTCAATATCCTTTATCCCAACATCAAAACATTGAAACTTAAGTCAAAAGTGTTATCCTAAATGTTTTGCAAACACCACTTCCCATATCATCCAAATTTTCACCCCTCATTATTATCATTGCTCCAAAAATACCTAGAGTGTCCCTTCTACCTAGATTTGAGTCAACTAGAGAGTTCAAACATTACAAATTTCAACACACCTCTCCCATTGTTGACCCAGAATCTATGGTTACAACAAGATCACAACACAAGAGAATCATGGAGAAAACCAAAGTACCATTCACCACAAGTAATCCAAACTCACAAGAATTCAATCCAAGGAGTTATTATACCCCCTCACATCAACCTCAAGATCCATTGGGACCATATGAGATAAAATATATCACGAACAACCCATTTGGACTTAGTAGAGAAGAAATCATGAAACATCAAGCCTTAGAAAATGTCGCTCCAATTTCCCCATATTTTGTTGCACAATCATTGACACAAGGCTTGACTTCATCTATGATTCAACAAACTCCATCCCTTGTACCAAGTCAACCCTTAACATCTAGTCTTGCAACTCGACTAGGAACCAACCTTGGTCTCACTTCATGTCTAGGAACAAACACAACTTTTGGTATTCAGAAAATGACCATTCCATTAACCACCAACCTTCCTCAAGAAAAAAGTTGGATACCAACCTTTGGAAAGCAACTTACATTCCATGATGCCACAAAAATCTCAAAATTTTGAGCACAACAATCTTCATCCATCATTACAAATACCCCAAGTATTCCTAATGATACACAAGGTAATGTGAACCAAGTGCCTCAAGTGGGACAACAAGGGAAATTCAACACTCTCACACAAAGTCAACCCTTGAGAAGTGGTTCCAAAAACCACATAGACACATTGAAACAAGTGGTTACCCAAGCTACTCAAGTCAATTTACCATCCACATCAAGCCCATCTATCATCAACCTAAATCAAAACAACACCTTGGTTGCGAATCCCATCAATCAAGGTAATACCTTGGTCACACCTCAAATACAAGGGAACCTTTTTAATCAATGGACTCAAGGTCCTAGTATGTCATTACAATCATAAAATCTAATGGAATCATCCTCATCATTTCCCATGGTCCCCTTTACCATGTAAAATGAATTGGGACCTCAAAATTACATTCCTCCACCTCAATCCACTAACTTGCAAGGAATGCTAAACCAAGGGAACCCTCAACTCCTCATTAACAATTCGCTACCCAATCAAAACATAAACACCCAAAACCCATCACAGATGTCTCAACAATCAAATGATCCTACATTGCAAGCACATGCCTTAGCTTTACAACAAGCACAATAGGCTTACCAACAAGTAGTCCAACAACAAAAACAAGAAGTAGCCTTAGCAGCTTAGCAAGTAGCCTTAGCTCAACAACAACAACAAAAAGCACAACAAGTAGCCTTAACACAACAACAACATCAAGCTCATCAAGCAACCCTAGCAACACAACAACAACAAGCTTATCAACATTCCATCCACCAACATCAACAACAACAAGCAACCTTAAGAACACAAAAACATCAAGCTCAACAAGCCGCCTTAGTAGTGCAACAACATCAAGCTCACCAAGCCGCCTTAGTAGTACAACAACAACAATAACAAAAATAAGCCCTAGCGGCCCAAAAATCCTAGCAATATGCCCAAAAACAACAACAAGGTTCATATTTGTAGACACCGAAAAATATCCTAAGTTCATGAGCATCATTTTTCTTGGTCGTTGTCCTTCGATAATTGAATAATTTTAATTATTCAATTAAGTTTGATTGCATTCCTCTATTAATTAGATAATTTTTAATTATTTAATTAATTCACCTTCTCATCTTTATTCTATCCTGATCGATTAAAATTATTTAATTGTGTCGCTAATATATCCCTTTCTTCAATAATTAAATAAATCATTTTTTATTTAATTATTTATCTTTCATCTATAGTTAGATAATAATAATAATCATTATTTGACCTTTTATTCTTCTATAATTAAATAATTATTGAAATTATTTAATTGTGTTTCATTCCTCTCTTTTGGATAAATAATTCAAATTAATTATCCATGTCTAATTTCCACCTCCCCATTTAATTAAATTGATTAATTTAATTAAATACTCCTTTTGTCATTTTCTCTAAATAAATAATTTGGGTAAATTATTTATTTGCCACTTGTCATTTTCCTCCATTTTGAATAAATAATTTAAAGTAAATTATTTATGCAACTCCACTTGGTCAAAGATATCCTATCATTATTTCATGTCATAGTCTGCATTTCTTTGCATGTCTATCTATCATGATTCCTCCAAGAATAGCATATTCTTGGTGCATCAATTCTAGGGCATTGATCTTGGAATCCTTTTAAAGGATTATTCTCAGTCGTCCATTCGAAGGGTTGTCTATAAAAGCAACCTTCTCCATTTTTACCTTAACAACTAATTATCTCCAACTTTCTTGCTACCATTTGTAGGTTTTGCACAAGTATTTCAACAAATCTAAGGGAAAAGTTACATAAAAAGGAGAGCAAGAGAAGGAATCAACTACAATATGAGGAGTACTTTATTTTGTTTGCTTTCATTTTGATATCTCCATTTGTTTGTATGCTCTTGTTTAGATGAGGTTAATAGCTTAGAAGTGTTGGCTGTCACTTTATCTATGCTATTTGATTTTTAACCCCATCTCAGATTGGTGAACCCAACGTGAATCTTACAATTTTGTAGAGAAATTTATGTGTTTTCTTGTTTATTTTTGTTGTTTTGTAGGTTACAACCAATAATTCATAAGAAATTTTGTCATCTTCTTTCGAGCACAGAAAATGGGCACATAAATGTTTTAAAACAATTACCTAGGTTTTGTAGGCCTCGTTCTCAGCTTTTTGGAATTTCAAACGGTTTAAAATTTTGCTAAAATTTGAGAAAGTTATGGTCGTTTTAATGATTGCAGTTTTTTAAGATTTAGTTGTTAAGCCCCGAATTTTCTTTTGCTTATAACACTTTTCTCTTGCAGGATTTTGCAAAAAATTTTCTGGGTTTTGAAGGTCTATGTCTTAGCTTTCCATAGACATCTATGGTTTAAAATTTTGTTTAGTTTTGAGAAAGTTATCACTATTTTAGTTTGTTGTTTTCATTCAAGTTTTTTTTTTTTACTAATCTTCTGTTTGTAGCGTGTGGCTCTGGGGTGGGGCTCACAAAAACTGCTTCTTTTGGAGCAACAAAAAAATTGAGCTCTTATTTTTTAGTTTTCTTTGATTTCCTTTTCTTAGTTTAGTTTAGTCTCTTCATTTTCTAGTTTAGTTATTTACTGACTTTTAAGTTTTAGTTTGGTTTTTAATCTCTTGTCCTAACTTAGTTTTTTGTAGTTTTCTCGTTGGTCCAAGACATTTATGAAACTACTAACTTTTGGTTTTGCAACTCCGTTAGTCAAAGAATCATTTCTCAAACAATGTGTTTGCAATTTCTAGTTTAGAAAACACTTTCATTGGTGCATTAAAATGAACATGTGCTTGATTTTGTCTAATTGTGCTTGAAAGTGGTAGGTGATTATGCTCTCACCTTGTGAAAACTTGATGATCAGAAAGCCAGACCCACTTTATTTGTTGTAACCCTTAAGACTTAATAATCGAAGTATCCTCTCCCCTTGTGCTTTTGGGCGATCCTAGGTGTAAGAGAAATGGTTATTATTTCTAGAAATAGGTCTGCCTTAAGGGAAAAGGTACTCACCTTAAGGGATGACCCGACCGGTAACAGGCTAAAGCCAAGCCACTTCCAACCGGGATATAAAATGGGTGCTTGAGGAAAGTTCAAGTACCACGAGTGCAGATGCGTCACACAGACAGAGTAGTACTCCCATAAACCCTGTTGAGCATAACCTCTTCAGGTTGGAGTGCCACCTAATCGATGACTAATCTCTCACCCCATGTGTGGCCACTCAAACGGATACCCTTACTAGACACCTATTTTTTTAGAAGCCATCCATTTTCAGCCGTTGTTTGGTATAGTGCAGGGTACAGTATCATGTTTGAAGATATTCACTACTGACTCCCTTGAGTAGAGATAGCAGTTCCTAGGAAGTGACTACCCAAGAATCCAAATTTGGTGTGCCTATAGAAGTGTGTGCAAAGAAGGGAGCTTGTACCACCAAACTTCTAAGCTATCCGCTCTCGAGAAGGAGAGGTGTTCAACACCAATCTGGGGTATATCAGTGGGCTATACCAAGTATACAAACCCTTGGCCTATTAGGATCGTGCTTGTCTTATGTGTGTTTTCTTACACTAAAACATTGTGCTTGTCAAGTGTTTTTTGGAGTCTCAAACAATATTCACAACATTCATAAATCTAGAAACACACATTTGACCTTTAACAAATCAGATTTTTTTTCCTCAAAACATAAAAAAACTAAAAATTTTGCAACCTGTGACACAATTCTTGAACCACATTTGATTAAACTGAAACACATTTGCCATACTATGATGCATTCGTGACCTAAAATGACACATTCATATGATAGCAACAAAACCCTCATGCAAACTAGAATCTAAGTCTAAACACTATCAGCCTATTGTCAAACACTTTTTCCAAGAGGACTCTATCAGAAACCAACTTTGAAATTGCTCAAAATCTTTATCATTGAACCATTAGTTTGCATTTTTGACCCTAGGATTAAACTTTCAAATTTTTTATTTCATCCATTAGGTTTCATAATCATCATTTTCAACATTAGCTTGACCATATATTTTTATTTTTGCATACTTTGGGTTAGGCCAACCTTATCACAATTTTCAAAATCATTACTTTCGAAACTAGGTTATCTTGGACTTCATCATTCATTTCTATTTTCAGTCATTGTCCTTTTTGTGAGGATATCCAACTCAGCAGTCTAGTTAGGAAAACTCACTAGTCATCTTGACTTTGCCACTTTGTCATTTTCAACAAGTCCTTTGGTAACTAAAATCGAAAACAAAGATTAAGCTTAGAGTGCTTAGGTACTCCTATCTCCAAATTGCATTCATTTTAGTTCCTACCTTGCATAATTTATTTCTACAAAAAATCCAAAAATTTCATTCATCCTAGTTGTCATTTTGAACCTAGACCTTGCATTAGTTCCCTCATTATTCCTCATTTTTCACTTTTCCTTTTTCTTAATTGACATTATCATTGTCCTAGTCAATATTGACATCCTAATTGTCACTTTGGCTTTTGGCATATTTATCTCTTCGCATCGTCAACCTTTATCACACAAAAAGGAAAAAACATAGACTAGTGTCATACTTGCATTGCCATCATCTTCATTTGAGAAATTTCCTTGATGGTGGAAACAAGACTTCAAAGAAAGAAAAGACAAATGACAGACTTTGGACAAGACTTTGACAACAACACCAACACCAATCCCAATGACTGGATTTATGACGACCCATTTGGAAATTTGAAGGTGCAATCATCCATGAGCATGTCAACTTATTTTCAAAATCCACTCTTTGAACAATTCATACAGAGAGACCAAATGAACAAGTACTAGCTGAGGATTTAGACGCTATCGCTCAAAACCCTGACATAGCTTGATTTGTAGAAGAATTAGTCTTGAACGATCCCGACAAATATCTTGCTATGCTTTTGGACCAAGGGGAAAAACTAACAAAAGGACTCAAAATTAATACCATAAGACCTTCTTCTCCGGACAACATGACACAAACCATGACATCTCAACAAAACATGAACAATGCCTCAAATAGCAATAACATTGTGGTCACCACACAATTTGCTACTAACACCATTAAGGTGACATCTAGTGGCACCACAAGTCAAAACATCTCCACCTCAACTAATACAACATCTATTCGAGGAACATCTACTATGTCCACATCATCATCCCAAATGATAGGAGTAACCATTGGGTCCACATCAATGGGAGAAAATCCCACAAACCCTATGTTGGGATCTTCATCTATGACAATGGGGGCATCTTCATCACAACCTTATGGTGGAATCTCATTTAATCCCTTTGGAGGAAACTCACGATGAGTCTTCATTCAAGGCCCTCAACAAAACATTAATACATCATCACAATTAAACATCCCACATGGACAAGAACAAAATATGAACATCCCACATGGACAAGGACAAAATATGAATATCTCACATGGGCAAGGACAAAATATCCACATACCATATGGACACTTCCAAGGAACAAACACCAACATGCTACATGGACAATTCTTTCAACAAGGACAAGGAACTAAAATGACACAACAAATGTGTAACTTTGGCAATCAAATGAGTCAGGGATTTCAGATACCTCAAATACAAAAAAACATGGTTGGGTCACATATTCCCACATACTCGTCCTAGATTCATACTCAACAACAAATTCCCACTCACAACTGGCAATATCAACAAACACCTATTCAAAACATACCGTACTTTCAGGAAACCAATGATCCCATTGTACACGCCTTGCTAGCAAGAGTGGATGACCTTCAAAAATAGATGGAAAATATGAAAACCTCTGACAAGAAGACACGGATGCCATATGAATTATTTCCATATCCTTTTGATACAAATTTATACATGCCACCATTTCCACATGGTTATGTGGCTCCAAACTTCAACAAATACAAGGGTAAAACAAATCCACTTGACCACATCAGAGAGTTCATAACAAGTTGTGTGGATATTGCTCATGAGCACACATCTAATGCAACTGTTTCTTAAAATTCTTGCAGGATCGACCTTAGAATGGTTCTATACACTGCAACTTGGAATACAGTCATGGAAAGAACTTGCTGAAAAATTCATGAAAAATTACACATACAACATTGACATAGACACCTCCATCACCAACTTATTCCAACTCACACAAGAAGATTCGGGTGAAAAAATTTTACCATTCTTTCAAAAATGGAGGGGCCTAGTGAGTAATTTTCATATAGACATACCTAAAAAGGAAAAATTTGACATGTTCGTACAAACGTTATTAGGCCCACTGAAAAATGGCTTGTGTGTTCATTGTTGCACAACTTTTGCGGACCTAGTTGAATGAGGTGTCCAAGTTGAGAAAGCCCTCATTGTTGAAGGAAGACTAAAATACGGTCCCAAAAACACAAATGCAAACCCTCTTGCTAACAAAAACAAATATTGGGTTAAGAACAAATATGTCACCAATGATGGTGTAGTCGATGCTAAGGTTGTCAATGCTATGGGTCCTATGATTACTCTAAAAGGGACACAACCACAAAACACATAGATGATGACACAAACCTATGCTGCTAATGCTATCCAGAAAAATAAAAATAATCAAGGCAATCAAAACAATCAAATTCAAAGACAACCTAGATAACCCAAACAATTCCCTAGAGGACATACATACACTCCCTTGGGTGAGCCTATTGAAGAAGTTCTCAAGAAATGCCTTCAGAATGGTGTCATCACACTTGAGGACCCAAAACCATATGACCCTAGGTAGTTTAAACCATCTTGGTGGGATGATAGCACATTTTTTGACTATCACCAAATAAAAGGACACAAAACCTCTTCCTATAAACAATTGAAAAATTTGGTACAAGATCTTATTTAAAAGCGTATCATTGAAATTGGTGGACCACAATTTTCTTCTAATGCGGATCATACAATACACAAGAACCCACTATAGGATCATGGTTTTGGAAACCCTTCTATGTCAAATACAAATAATAATAGTTAAGCCAACCATGCCCATATTGGATATGACTATTCTAGGGGACCTATCGTACATCACATTAGAACAATTGATGAACATGTTTGCATAGTCATGGTCAGAAAGGCCCTTGAATGCAATATCAACACCCACGCCAGAAAGGTAACCATAGACAGCCCTCCTCCCCCTAGACAACCAAAGGTAACAATAGCTGGCCCATCCACTTCGCAGCCGCAATCGCATCCACAAAACAAGCACTCCCAACCTAAAGGAAACTTTAATCTTATTGACTAGCTTGGAAAAACACCCACACAAATCTTTATCCTTGAGTTGTTACACATCTCTCCTGCCCATAAGGCCATCCTAGATAAAACATTGCAAGAATCCTCCATTCCCCAAGATATTGATGTCAACCAATTCAAATCCATGGTAGGATATCTCATGACTCCCTACCATATCACCTTTTCGGACCAAGACTATTCATCATCCAATTCCAACCATAATGATTCCCTTCATATCAAATTTCTTGTTCATAAACATAAGGTCAGACAAGTCTTAGTAGATGGTGGAGCAAGACTGAATATATGTTCCTTAAAATTGGTCAAGGCACTGGGCTTTTCTGATGCTTGCGTAGACGCCACAAGAAGCATTGTTATCAAGGCATATGATGATGAAGAACGTTCCTCTCAGAGTTTAATTACACTTCCAATTTGAATCGGGCTAGTCATTATCGACACCACTTGTCAAGTTATGGATTTGGACCTCCCATACAACATTTTACTCAGTCGACCTTGGATCCACGCACTGAAAGTTGTCCCCTCCACGTATCATGAATGTTTGAAGTTTCCTTTTGAAGACACTAAGATTACTATGTACGGAGACCCAGATCTGTCCCAATATTGTACCAACTTATGAGGTGTCTTGAAACGTCAAGTGCCTATCAATAGGGAAGCTTCGACATCTTTGTCTTCCAAATTCATTGACCCATCAACACTCCTGAAACCTTCTTCTTCATCATCCACCGCATCCACTTCTACTTCTTCGACCACCATGACCACCTCCATAACACCTACCAATTCATTTATCGCCCCAAGCGTTGACCCAAGCTTCCAAATTCAGGACCAAAGATGTGGAGAGTACAAGCTAAATACAACCTATTGCATAACCAAGATGCCCAAGTCTCCCTAGGTCTATGGCAAACCCTGCTTTAGAATACAGGAAAAAGAAATTTTCAAGGTTCCTCCAAATATAGTTTTCATTAAGTGGGGCGAAATGAGTAAAGAGGACACAAATGATATACTATCCTAGATTTATAAAGAACCACATGACTTGACTCCCTTGCTAGTAGCAATATATGGAAAAGGATACAACATGATAAAAAAAAAGGCTATGATGGAAAAAGTGGTCTTGGAAAGGATAAGAATGGAAGGCATGAGCCATTATCAGTTTCAGAAAGACCAAAACATCTTGGGTTAGGGTTAGCTCCATGAGAATCTGGTGATCCAAGTACCAGTGTGCTTTCATGTGAGTTAGTGTATGCTTCAGACTATGTTGAGACAATTGAGGAAACCTCCTCTAAAACTGACTCTCACGAATGGGAATTTGGCTCTCAACAATCCTTAAGTGACTATTGCCTTGATGAATTATTCCTTGAACCTGGTGAGCCTACATTTGAAGAACGATTCTGGAATTTTTTTAAGATTGATACAACACCAAATGATGCCAAGTCTAGATCATATTCTATTCCCATTCTTCCTAGCCCCGACATACCTACCCAGTCATCCCAAATTGATGACCATCATGCGGAACTACCTACACCATCCCTTGCCACTACTGACCCTGACCCTGATGCCTCTCCCTTTGTCCCTTCCTTCACTAGTGAGTATGAAACAAGTGAAGGAGAATACTGGATAGAATTTGAAATAGAGCTAGATGATGACAACTTCATTTTCAACATCTCGTCATCCATTCACATGCTCTCCATGTCATCTCCCCAATTTTCAAATGTTGATGATGGAATATCATTAGTTTACCTTGACCTAATTGACTAGAACCAGCAAGGCCCGCCAGTAATGGACACTTTTCAAAATGATGAGGCTCTAGCAGAATTTCTAGGGCTACATGAGGGCATTCCAAATGGGGATCACAAAGTTGGGTTCACCATTGACTTGGATTGTGCTACTTATTTTGGGGAGACTGTGCCATCCTCTAGTCATAAAATTAAAAAGAAAAATAAAACAAAAAATGACACGTCTCTAGGTGAAAAACGAAAGGCACCTTCTGACAGAAAAATAGTAAAAATAAAGGATGTATCCGAGGGTGAAAACCTCCCCAAGGTGCCCAAGGGTGGAGGATTGGACTTTCTCCCCGTAGACAGAGAAAAATCAGCAATGCTTGTCAAGGATACCATGGCAATTAATATAGCTACTATGGAGGACCCCAAAATGGTGCTCTTTGTGGCATCATTGACAAAAGTTGAACAGCCAGAATTTCAAAAGTTCTTCTTAGAATGAAAGATAAACTTCTCATGGTCTTATGTTGACATGCCAGGATTAGATCTTGAGTTATTATTACATCACTTGCCATTATTTCCAGATGCCAAGCCAGTAAAACAAAAGCTAAGAAAAATGCACCTGCAAGTTGCATTGCTGGTTAAAGTTGAACTCAAAAAATTCTTGGATGTAGGTTTTATCAGGTCAATTGATTATAAAAAATGGATACCCAACATCATCCCCGTCACCAAGTATAATGGACAGATTCACATATGTACAGACTTTTGAGATCTCAATAAAGCATTCCCTAAAGATGATTTCCCTCTGTTGAACATTGACATCATTGTAGACCTTATAGCTGGATAGGAGATGCTATCTCTTATGGATGGATTTTCTGGTTATAATCAGATTTGTATTGCCCCTAAAGAGCAACACAAAACTACTTTCACATGCCCTTGGTGTACATACTGTTGGACTATAATGTTGTTTGGTCTTAAAAATGCAGGTGCTACATATCAAAGGGAAATGACAACAATATTCCACAACATGATGCACACGTTAATGGAGGACTATGTGGATGACCTTCTGGAAAATTCATTGACAAGAAAAGACCATCTTTCAGTATTAGACAATTTTTTTAGGAGGCTAGAAGAGTATAAGGTTTGGTTGAACCTGAAAAAGTGTGTTTTTGGAACTTAACATCAGGCAAGTTGTTGGGGTACATAGTCTCCTGTAGAGGCATTAAAGTTGACCCCGCTAAAGTTAGAGCTATATTGGATATGCCTCGTCCTAAGGGAATTAGTGACCTAAGAACACTACAAGGCAGGCTTCAATCTATCAGATGGTTCATTGATCAACTCACAGATAAGTGCCAACCATTCCAGTATCTTCTATGCAAAGGGATCCCCTTTGTGTGGAGAGATAAATGCCAGGAAGCATTCAACTAGATCAAATAGTACTTATTTTCACCTCTAGTTCTCATGCTTCCTATCTAAGGAAAACCATTAATTATGTACATCTCTGCAACTACTTCAACACTGGGGGCATTACTAGCGCAAAATGACTATGGAGAAAAAGAAAGAGCCATATATTATATCAGTCAAACACTGGTGGGGTATGAGCTAATACACGCCCATTAAATGTGCTTGTTTGGCAGTTGTATTCACAGCCCAAAAATTAAGGCATTACATGTTAAACCATAAGACATACTTGGTAGCCAAGATCAATCCCTTGAAGTACCTCTTGAGTCGAGCAACATTGATAGGACATTTAGCAAAATGGGTCACAATCCTTAGTGAATATGATATTCAATATGTCGAGCGGAAAGCCATCAAAGGACAAGTAATAGCAGACCAGCTCACAGATGTACCAATACCAGATAATCATCCTCTTACAATAGATTTTCCAGATGAGTCTATATTTCACGCAAAGTCCCAACAACCTTGGCAATTATAATTTGATGGATCTCATACTAATCATGGCTCAGGAGCTCGAATATTATTCATTACTCCATAAGGAGATTCCATCCCAAGGTTAGTCTGCATTGCATTTTCGTACACTAATAACATGGCAGAGTATGAAGCACTAATTACAGGACTCTGAATGACTATCAAGTGGAAAATCAAGAATCTGTAGGTCCTTGGTGATTCTCAGTTAGTTAAAACAAGTCAATGATGAGTATGAAACAAAAGATGAGAAGCTAATGCCTTATAAGTGGATGGTTGATAGTTTTCTAACATATTTTCATAGACTATCCTTTGAATTAATTCCAAGAACAAAAAAAAAGGCTATTGACGCTATGGAAACAATTGGATCTTTGCTTGATATTCCCAGCAATGTCCCACAATTTGAGTTTTTGGTTGAGCAGTTATTGGTTCCTGCTTATGATGTCCCTGAATCAAAAATGGTCTGTGAGCTTGTTGGTTCCAGTTCCCCCTAGTATAAGGAATTTTTTTACTACCTTCATTTGCAAATCCTTCCCAAAACCTTTCCAATAACCAAAGAAAGTCCTTTATTCGCAAATCTGTAGGTTATACCATCATCAACAACACCCTTTATTGTCATAGCTTCGAAAATACCCTTCTTCGTTGTCTTGACAATGATGAAGCAAAAATGACCTTACATGAAGTACATGAGGTTATATGTGGGTCCCATTCGAGTGGTCCAACCTTAGCTAAAAATATTACGAGACTTGGGTACTATTGGCAGACACTAGAAAAAAGGATGCACTGGAATTTGTAAGAACATGTCGCGAATGCCAGATTCATAGTGATTTAATTCATGCTCCAACACAAGAGTTGAGGCTGATCACTTCTCCTTGGCCTTTCACACAATGGGGACTTGATCTCATGGGCAAGATTCACCCTACATCCTCCAATGGACACAAATTCATTATCACCACCACTGAGTATTTTACTAAGTGGATAGAATCCATTCCACTCACTTACATTACAGGAAAAAAAATCTCCAAATTCATCCTCAATTATATCATTAGTCAGTATGACATTCCACAATCCATCATCACGAATAATGGTCGTCCCTTCAAAAATCATGAGGTCTGTGAACTATGTTAACATTTCCATATTAGCCACCACTTTTCCACACCTTATTACCCACAAGGAAATTGTCAAGCTAAGGCATCTAATAAAACCATTATCAAACTCCTCAAAAATACCATCAATGATGCTAGCCATGATTGACACATCCAACTCAACCCTGCTTTGTGGGCATACCACACGAGCATCCGTACCCCCACCGGTGCCACTCCTTTCACCCTTGTCTTTGGAGCTGAAGCCATCTTACCCATAGAGGTTGAAATTCCATCCTTGTGAGTCTCCATGAAAGGCCTCATCACTAATGAAGAATATAGACAGTCAACAATGCATGAGCTAGAAATGCTAGATGAATGGAGACACAATGCATTGAATCATTTACAAGCATACCAAAATCGTCTTTGCAGAAGTTATAACAAAAGGGTGATGACTCGATAGTTTGACATTAGTGACCTAGTTCTCATGTAGAATCCTAAGAATCAGTCAAATAGGAAGAAGTCAGGAAAATTTGAGCCAAATTGGTTGGGCCATTATGTCATCATAGCATCATTTAGTTTAAGAGCATATCAGTTAGCTACTCTCGAAGGTGAATAGTTGACTGAGCCAATCAACAGTTTACATTTGCACAAATTCTAACCATAACATCAAAAAGCTTGCCCGAAAACCAGTTAAAAATACAAAAAAAAATGATGAATAAAATGACAAAAATAAAGAGAAATAATTCATCCAATAGTGAAAACTTGGTAAACAGGCACTTTGGATAAGTACTATGGTGAAAACCTGGCAAACAAGCGCCATGTGTAGTCAGTCATTGTTGTGCCATCTATTATCACTCTATCTACCTTTGTCCCTAATAAACATACTCTTTTCTGACATTCGTCATAAAAATTCACCTCGACATCATGACATTTTCGTCCATGGCTGACAATGGTTGAAATCAAGTCTTGCATACTGTCCACTATCCATGCTAGTCATACCTTTTCTTTCCATTCCATTTTTCCTGGCTCATACTCAACTTTATTAGGGGAAAAATTTTATCATGAGACTGTAGTGGGTACCGTACATGATCCTGACAATCATAAAATGTCCTTAAAAAAGACCTAAAAATCATAAAATGTCTTGAAAAAAGACCCAACAATCATAAAATGTCTTGAAAAAAGACCTAAAAATCATAAAATGTCCTAAAAAAAGACCTAAGAATTGAAAAATGTCATGAAAAAAAGACCTAAAAGTCATAAAATGTCCTAAAAAAGACCTAAAAATAAAAAAATGTCCTGAAAAAGACCTAAAAATTGGAAAATGTCTTAAAAAAGACCTAAAAATCAAAAAACGTCCTAAAGAAAACACAAAAATTCCAAAAACCAAAGTCATATCAGTCAGCACAGTCACATCAATTCAAGTCTTGATTAGTCTTTTTCATTGTCAAACTACGTTGTCTTTGCACACTTGCTACGTAGGCAAGGCTCATCTTCGAGCCCCTGAGACATTAGGTCAGTCCTATTAGTTTTTTCAAAATAAATCATGACTCAATCTTTGGTCAACAAGACAAAGTCATTGGTCATGTTGAACTACGAGGTTTTTGAGTGTATGATGTAGGAAAGGCCATCTGTCAATGAGCCCCCAAGGCCACAATAGGTCAGTCCATTAGGGTTCATTGCATAATATTTTCACACACATGAAATAGTCTTTCAATTTATCATGGTATTTGTCAAAATTCGAACGAACAATCTACCAATCAAGTACGACAATCATCTTGGCATTTCAAAATCGGTCAAACTCATTCAAACTTAGTCAGACTAGTCAAATATTGCTTACTCTATAGATGTGTCCTTCTGAAGGGTAGCCCATCATTTAATCATTCCCTAACATGTGTCCTTCTTAGGCATCATCATAGTCATCTACAATTTTGAGGATTCTCATGACATTTGAGATACATTCCTTTTGATATCGGCTTCATTCAGGATGTGTCCTTCCTGAATTCGACAATCTTGACATTGACATCATTCAGGATGTGTCCTTCCCAAATTTGACATCAATTCGACATCTTGACATCGACCTCATTTGAGATGTGTCCTTCCCAAATTTGGTATAACTCTGGCATTGACGTCATTCAGAATGTGTCCTTTCTAAATCTGACATCTCAGCATCATTTAGGATGTGTCCTTCCTAAACTTGACACCAATTTAGCATCTTCATATCATCAACCCTGGCATTTTGACACCAAGACATTTGACATTCCACCACACTTGAAAAACTTGACATTTTGACATTCAAACACTTGGCAAGCCCTTGGCATTTTATTTTATGATGCTTGTTTTTTCTTTTTGCAATCATGATGCTAGTTCCTCGAGGGTGTCCTAACAATAGGATTTAGAGGAGCAATGACGTTTCATGATTTGTCTTGACTGTCTTTTTTGTGTGGTTGATTATGACAAAAAGACTGGGGCAATCACTCTCTTAGTATGAGTCATGATCATCCTTGTCTGTGACTGCTTGTCTCACGTGATGGTATAGCCTTACACACCTTGGTCTACGTCATATCATGGTTTTTATTGGCCATTACAATAATCTACCCAATGATGATAAATATAAAAATGTAAGCATGAAAGTTGGTTCCCTTATCATTTCTCATCTAGCTTTCCATCTTCATCCTCCTTTCTCTTCCACACTAATATCCATCCCCTTCCAAGCTAACATTTCTTCTATCCTTCATCCTCTAGTCTTATCATCCTTTTCGAGAGCACATTCGTGTTCTTTGAACTCACCTATCCTCTCGAGGGGGCATACACAACCCTCCTCATCATTCTTCTTTCACCGGGGCATATTCGTACCATGCTGCCACTGGGGCATATTTCATAATTAAATTTCTTTGACACAATGCAATGAACTACATTATGTCAAAACGGGGTAAAATGTAGACACTGAAAAATGTCCTAGGTCCGTGAGCATCATTTTTTTGGTTGTTGTCCTTCGATAATTGAATAATTTTAATTATTCAATTAAGTTTGATCACATTCCTCTATTAATTAGATAATTTTTAATTATTTAATTAATTCACCTTCTCATCTTTATTCTATCCTGATTAATTAAAATGATTTAATTGTGTCGCTAATATATCCCTTTCTTCAATAATTAAATAAATCATTTTTTATTTAATTATTTATCTTTCATCTATAGTCAGATCATAATAATAATCATTATTTGACCTTTTATTCTTCTATAATTAAATAATTGTCAAAATTATTTAATTGTGTTTCATTCCTCTCTTTTGGATAAATAATTCAAATTAGTTATCCATGTCTAATTTCCACCTCCCCATTTAATTAAATTGATTAATTTAATTAAATGCTCCTTTTGTCATTTTCTTTAAATAAATTATTTGGATAAATTATTTATTTGCCACTTGTCATTTTCCTCCATTTTGAATAAATAATTTAAAGTAAATTATTTATACACCTCCACTTGGTCAAAGATACCTTGTCATTATTCCATGTCATAGCTTGCATGTCTCTATCATAACCTACATGTTTGTCATAGCCTGCATGTCCCTGCATGTTTGTCATAGCCTGCATGTCCTTGCGTGTCTATTTGTCATGATTCCTTCAAGAATAGCATATTCTTGGTGCATCAATTCTGGACCATTGATCTTGGAATCCTTCTAGAGGATTAATCTTAGTCGTCCATTCAAAGAGTTGTATATAAAAGCAACCTTCTCCATTTTCACCTTAGCAGCTAATTGTCTCCAACTTTCTTGCTACCATTTGCAGGTTTTACACAAGTATTTCAACAAATCTGAGGGGAAAAGTTGCATAACAAGGAGAGAAAGAGAAGGAATCAACTACAATATGGGGAGTGCTTTATTTTGTTTTCTTTCATTTTGATATCTCCATTTGTTTGTATTCTCTTGTTTAGATGAGGTTAATAACTTAGAAGTGTTGGTTGTCACTTTATCTATGCTATTTGATTTTTAACCCCATCTCACACTATTATCCTCATTTGAACATCATCAATCTAAATGTGTTAGGAACATATACATCAATACCCCCATCATCTTCAAAAAATCTCACACCACCATACACCCCATATAACTCATCCCTCATCTCACCATATGTTCCTCCACCCAACCCGCAAGATGATCTAGCATCACAACTTAAGGTGTTGTCACTAGAAATGCAAGATTTTCAAATGGGCAAGATGAAGAAGCCCCATACACAAAACCTATGTCCATATCCATTTGATCAAAAAATCATGATGGTACCATTCCCCCTGGCTTTGAAATCCCCAAATTCGATAAATACAAAGGGAGGGGAAATCTTGTAGACCACATCAAAGAATTCAATATCATGTGCATGTATGTGGCCTATAATGAGTCGTATTTGATGCGCCTTTTCCCACAAAGTTTAATAGGTCCTACCATGGATTGGTTTTCTCAATTTCCTCCAAGTATCAAAAATTTCCAATAAATTTTTGATAAATTCATAGATCACTTCTCCTTCAATCTTGACATAGACGTAAGCCTATAAGAACTGTACACTCTTAGAAAAAACAAGGGAGAATCTTTCTCCAATTTTTGCAACGGTGGAGACAAAGAGCTAGTAAAAACAAGTGGCCACTTCCCGATGAACAACAAGTGGGAATAGAAAATCTAGATCTAGATCTATCCTTCCACTTGAAAATGCAATGCATCACATCTTATGATGAGCTTGTCCCTAGAGCCCTTAACATCGAGACAGCCCTAATCTCATAGGGAAACACACAAGTGTATAAAGGCAACTGCCCATTCGCTAGTTTTAAAGACAAGCACCGCTATTGGGCCAAGAACAAATTTTTTACTAGTGATGGTGTTGTTGTCCCAAAGGTGGTCTTAACTACTCCTAGACAAGAAAACACCCAACCCATGAACACACAACAACTATAAACGAAACCACCAAACAATCAAACAACAATCAACACTACACACATTCAACATGGACAACAAAGAACAAACAATGATCCTAAATGGCAATTCACTCCCTTAGGAGAACCTATGGAAGACATGTTAAAGAGGTTGATATAGTCTAATCTTATCACACTTCCAGATTTCTCAAATTATCAAGAGCCACAAACCAAACCTCATAGCTATAGAGAATATCACTTTTGTGAATTTCACCGGTACAAAGGTCATATCACACAAAATTTTTTTAGGATCAAAATTCTAATAAAGAATCTTATTGAACAAAGAAACATTGAGGTCGATCAAAAATTTGGGAATGAAAATCTGAAAATTTACACAAACCCTATGCCTAATCATGGAAAAACAAAAGATTCGACAAAGGAATCAACTTCAAACAATACCAAGGATACCATGTTGGGACATGTTTATGTTGTTTATGAGGAATCACACATGCATCAAGACACTATTTTAAAACAAATTCCAAACCCATCAACAATGTTTGGCACCATTTTATACTGTAATGACATCAAGTGGATATCAAATTGTGATATCTCTCCCACATATGACTCAATGATTGGACATGTTGAAATTCCAAATGATCATGAAATATCCTTTATTGCACCGATACCCACAAATTTTTGTGAAGAGTCTTTTACCAATGACATATCATCCACCCAAGGATCATGTCAGGAGGAGGCTCTTGAGGATAATTATTCTGAATCGAGTCAAGATCAAGAACCTCTATCCCCAAAGTTTCTGAAAGAACTAAGGGACATCTTCCAAACCATTTTAAACTCCAAAGATGTCCCCGATATCACTCCTGAGATGTTTCTTTCAGATGGACATATAGATGTTCTTCATCCAAAACATGAGTCTCCCACTCTTCATATTCCTATACAAGAGCAAGCAACAGTCGAGATTATTGATTCTTACAATGATTGTGCATCATTGGCATCTTTTCAATTAGTACCAACATCTTTTGAAACAATATAAATAGATAATGATGTCATAGAATCAAAGAAAATAGTTCATGAGCAAGCAACAGTCAATATTATTGATTCTTTTAGTTATTGTGCATCATCAACATCTTTTGAGTCAGCATCAACATCTTTTGAAGTAGTATCAACAGAGAACAATTTCATGGAACCAAAGAAAATAGTTCATATTCTTGAACCGTAGGAACCCATAGCAATATCATGTGTTCATAACAAGTCATATTCAGTGGCTATGGATCAGAGGATACATTATTAGGGAAAAGGATTAGGTATTAATCATACCTTCACAACACCAGGGGAAATCTTGTCTACAACAAACATCAATGCATGGGGCACAAAGAATCCTTATGATGAAAATGCAATCAATGCTACAACTAGTCATATCATGAATTGGCATTCACCCATCATCTCATACATAAAATTGGGACCAACTTAAAAAGAAGAATTCCTATCAAAGCAAGGCGAAGATCATCAAAACAAATGAAGCCATGAAGCAAAAAGGAAAAAGAAAATACAAATGGATACCAAAGAAAAATAAACAAAATAATCCCTCCAAAACTCTATTAGTCAAATAAACTATGGGGAAAAATCAAAAAGGGAAATGTATCCATCAAAAGAGTCCTCAAATACAAAAGCAAGCTTCTCAAGCAAGGAACAAAGTATATCTAGTGGTTGGTCCTAATTCCATGAAAACCTTCATTCCCACCCATCATCGCTCATCTTCCAAAGTTTGGAGAGTCAAAGGTTCCAAACTATCAACTAATCCATCTCATATTCCTTTATGCATGACACCATACATTCCATTCACAATATCCAACTCTTGCATTGATCGTGTGTTGGCAGCTACCCTTCATCATAAGGATTATGAAGGCACTTTATCACGATGTGTGTACATAGACAAGGTTAATTCTGGTATCCACAAGGCAGATCAAAGTTCTTCAAGGTTGCATTCAAGTGCTCATATCTTAGCAAAGTAGCTTCTTCAAGTAGGGTATCATTGGCATGTTATGATAGTGGCCCCCACAACAGTACCACTAGGTGGTTATACATGAGGCTAACATTTCCAGAAAATATCAAAAAATGATAAAAATGATAAAAATCCATAAAAATAAGAAAAAGGATTGAAAATAGTAAAGATAAAAATTGTCGTCCAGTGAAAACCACTACGGTGGCACTTTGGGCAAGCACTATGATGAAAATTGGAAAACATGCATCATGAGTAGAGTCAAGCATCTATATGATCCTTCTCAGACAAAAGCATATCATCCTTGTCATGATAAATCCAGTGTTCCCTCCATCCATCCAATCCAGATTTATCCAGATATTCCACTTTATCTTGATCTTGACAAAGATTCAACGTATACTCCAACTCTACTCATGGCAAAATTTTGGTAGGATCTTTACCGCTTTATCTTGTGAAGTCCCATAGCCCATGTCTAGCATGATAAAACTCTTTCAAACTCTTCACATATACATTACCTATCTTGGTTGTCTATTGCATATCATTATGAAGAATTTCTAAACACTAGGGTAGGTTATTGCACTCTTGTTTTCTAATAACTCTTGATCCATGTCTTATATCTCACAATGTGACATCGACATCATGATCCAGGTATCGTTTACCTTAAAATATTATCAAAAAACACCAAAAATATTCATAAAATCTTATCCATAAAATCTAAAAACATCTGCGAAATCCTGTACAATGAAAATCCAAAAATATTCAAAAAATTGTAAAGGAAAAAATCCTAAACATCCAGAAAACATCAAAAACCCTAAACAGGTTGAACATTGAAAATCCAAAAAATAGAGTCTCTTTGTCGAACTACATTGTCTCTGAGCTTGAATGTAGGAAAAACCATCATTGATGTGCCCTCAAGACACCCTAGGTTAGTCCTTTAGCGGTCTGTTGTAATTAACTGTCGTCTCTCGTTTGTTCATATATTTGTCTTGTAAATGGGTCAAGTCAGTCGAACTGCATGGTCTTTGCGTGTATAACATAGGAAAGGTTAATCTAAGATCAACCCTTGAGGCCCCTAGGATAGGTCTTTAGGTTAGGTTCTTGGTCAAAACTCAAAATTCTCAAAAACCCCTAAATATTTGAAAATTCTCGTGAAAACCCTAAACATCCAAATAACATCTCAAAAATCCAAAAAACATCCAAATATTCAGAAAACACATAAACATTCAAAAATGGAAAATCCAAAAACAATAGAAAATGTTCAAAAGACCTAAAAGCCTCAAATATTCAGAAAACCCTAAACAACCTCAAAAAATTCAAAAATCTTAAACATTCATATAAACTTTCAAAAAGACCAAAAACATCCTCAAAACATTTCAAAATACCAAAAACATTGAAATATTCTAGAAAATATAAAAAAAAAATCCATCCCATCTCGCTTTCACCCACAATAAACTTTCACCCATAATAAACGATCATCACCTTCACCGTTTGATGAAAAATTAGAAAACAAACATAGAAAGTTGTAAAGTGAAAACCCCAAAGTCAAAATCTGGAGTCTAAATCATATGTAAATGCATTAGTGAAGTTTATGGAAACAACTCATCTTAGCATCATTGTCCTAACATCAAACAACCCTCTGATCAACATGTCCTAGGATGCATCCTTCTTGCTATGGACATCAATATCATACATAACCTAAACTAAACTTAAACTAGGAAAGAGCTATAGATAACATTGACTATTTTTCTTTGATCTTTTCTTGTGATTTATCTTAATGACCCATTCAGAGGACCTATCGCTGATGTCTATCTAAAATGATTTACAGAGAAAGGAATGGGGCATCGATCATTATCTTTTGTTTGCTACGCTTGTGGATACTCTTGTAAAATAATCTTGGCACATATTTGCTTAGTTGTGTGTAGGAAGGTCATTTGGGGTATGTTGTTGACTATTGCATATGCCTTGGTCCAATATATTCTAAGCTTCTAACTTGCATTCCAACGACATTTCTATATGTCAAGATGTTAACAAGAACTATCCTATCTGCTTGTCAAGTCAAAGTCCATTACACTAGATACAATGTTGTCCCAATTATCAATACCTTGATGCATCGTGTCTATGTGTTATATCAAACAATAAGAAATTAAAAAAAATCCCATCCTAAGTGTGAGCATCCCATTCTGCATCTCATTGTGCATTTTCCATCATCTTGTCACCATCTCTAATAAAGTCTCGATAAATCAAGAACTTGTTGGATCTTTTGAAGCAATTATCATCAGCAATAGTCATTCATTCTTTATTCTTCTATATTCTCTCCATGCTAAACTAGTATCATGACACTTAACAAAAAAATCATCAATGCATCCACCCTACATCCACAAACCATCAATATATATACATCTCATAATCATATCATAATCATAGGCATCCATTAGCATAATCATTTGCATATCACATCATACATTTTGCATTATCATTTGAGTATTGATGAATAATATAGATTTGTTATTCTAATCATTTTAAATAATTTCATATCATAAGTGTTTTCATCCATACATCCATATGCATACATCATTGTAAAACATGTATAGAAAATATACAAAAATAAATGCATCCACATCATTTGCATCCATAACATCTGCATATCATAATCATCCATCCATATCATATCGTGAAAAGATAATCAAAAAGAAAATTACATTGCATCCATACATGATCATATATAAGCATCCATACATCATCTATTCATGAAATAAAGTCAACACATCAAAGCATTAATCATTTGTACCCGTATCACATACATATCAAAAAATATGTCATGGTACAAAATTTGGATTAGTGTATGTACATCAATGATAAGTACAATATCCATGAGGCTATAAAAAAGGATCCGATGAATGTATATCAATATAAAGAATGGGGAAAAATAAAAAAGTGTCTATACATCAGAAAAACTAGCCCTAGTGGTTGCTACCCTCCCCAGCCTACCTCTCAAGTTGATCCTCTACATGGGAATGTGCATCGCTACACTACAAAAAATCTGGCTAACAAAGAGCCACTAGAACATCTCAGTGATAGTGTTTCCTGTAATACACAGCCTCTGTGACAACCTCTATATACAACCATGTTGACACGGTCTGACCATGGGTGGCTTCCACAATAAACTTGATCTATTTCTACCTCGCTACCTCCTAATCTCTCTCTCCAGTGACAACTTGTACTCTATGTAGTGTTGCATCCCTCTCAGCTATCACCATGACCACCTGCTATCAATCCTAGTCTCACTCAGTAGTAAGATCCAAAACTTGGTAGCGATCCTTGTCCTACTCACCTGTCAAATCCTACACCTATTGCTGCAACTGTTGAATATGTGCATCTCGTGCATCTGGTGGTGGTGGTGGTCCTAGTTGCTACTAAACTATTGGAGGTTGTTGAGGAGGTTGTTGTTGTACAACCAGAGGAACCCTTGAAACTTGTCCATCATGGCCATCCTGGCCACCTTGTCCCCTACCCCTGGCACCTCTACCTCGCAATCTCCCTCTGGGAGGAGCACCTACTGGATCTGTAAGTCGCCTTGGAGGGGTAAACCATGCATCATAAGTTGGAGTGGTATGTGCTATGGGATGAGCTTGATCATATTCCTAAGGTTGGGTAACCAACTGTCAGAAGCTTTCAATGGCCTCTAGAGACGGAATCATCAATCCCCATGTGGGAACCTCCCTAATTGATCTAGAAAAAATGGCTCTATAGGCATTGTCAGACCTATCTTGTACATCACCAAACTACCTGGCCACCTTGTCAAGAAGGTACCATTCAATCATGGTGTGCTCTTGACCCTACATATAATGGGCTTGTCTGGAAAAATAGAGTTGTTGAATATCATCGAACCATGGAATCATCTATAACCATGGATGCCATCAAAACATGGTCATATCATCAATCACCCGTCTCTAGTATAGGAGCCCAATTTGTCCAATGTGCTTGAGTGTGATGGCACCTTGATATCTCCACATGACGGGATCATCTTGCTCCACATCTGCCATCTGTACAATGGGCTAAAGCACAACAATATGCTCCCATGCCTAGATGTGAAGAAGAGTAACACTTGCATTGAGGGCTCTCCCATTGTAGTAAAAAAAATATTCAAATCATGATATAGGGAGGCTAGCATCACGAGGCCCCATGCAAAAAGAGTCCCCCTGTACACATTCGCTACCATACCAAACCCCATCTTGGACTAAAAATTCTACCTGGTCTATCCAGAGCCACCAAACTTGAAATGATGGCAGCAAAAATCAATTTGAAGGTCAACACGTGACCTCTGTATGTCTCTAAATCAATCTGCGATGTGAAAAATGCGATCTGGTCCATCTCCATCACCTCTAGATAGGCATCAAATCCATCATCGGGGTCGTAAATCAAATGGTCTCCATGGATAGGTAGACATAATATCTTCCACACGTCCTCCAATGTAATTGTCACCTCCCCCATCAAAAAGTGGAAGGACGAGGTCTCATTTTTCCATCTCTCACATAGAGTTGTCATCATAGCCAAATGGGTCCTAATAACAGGTGCATATGCAATGTACCACATTTCAATCTCTCCTAGGTGCTCCTGGCACAACTCTGAAAGATCAGCTAATCTCTCTAGTACTTTGGGCCTATGCTCTCTCGACATCAATGGTGGGAAGACCTCTTGCACCCATGAAGCACACAACTTCAAAAAATCATCAAAATTTGACATTATTTGGAATTTTTGGCTCAAAAATCACAATAGCGTTGTTATTTACAATAACATTCACTAATTCAAAATTCAAATAGCGATGCCTGATGCATTTCAAATTTCAAACTAAAAAATGCATTACCAAATAAGCCGGTGTCATGATTTGTCTTCTAGCGTGACCTAACCCTAACTTTTAAATTGGCAAGTGTGTTGCCAGATAAGCTCGTGTTTCCATTTAAAATTTGAAACCCTAATTTCAAATTGAAAGAAGCATTGCCATTTACATGTGCATCGCGGATTTAAGTTTAGGCATCGCTATATAGTGACGCTGCCAAAATTCAAATTCTAACACCTAATAAATGCATCAAAATTTCAAATTTCAAATCATGTTTTGAATCACATACCAGTGGTCTACGCCTGGAAGCCGCTGGAACTCTCGAACTCAATCATAAATGTGTCGAGGAAGCTCATGGCACACCATTTTTTTGAAGGGTCAGAGCTCAAATCGCAAGAATTCCTTAAGTGTGAATGCACAAATGAATTGAAAGTGACCCCTCTTGGCCTATTTAAGCTAGAAAATTAGGGTTTTTTTTCCCTAATTTAACCTTAATAATGGGGTTTACTATCTTTCTCACAAATTTTTCCAATTTGGACCTAATTTTGCATCATTTTTTGTGTTTTTGGAATTATTCTTGCATCTCGAAGTCTTTCTAAACCCTTGGGGAAACTTTTGAACCTTTATTGAGAAATCAACCCAAAATTCAAAATTTATGCTTGATTTCTTGAGGGATCAGGGAGTCAACTTTATCCTTCAGTTGGTGCATCTAAAAAATTAGAAAAAAATTATTTTTTGATTTGGGTAGCATTTTTCATTTGAATGGTGTTTTTCTTTGAACTGAAGCAGTAGGTACCTCACTTCAAAGAGGGGAAAAATATAGACACTGAAAATTGTCCTAATCGATATCATACATCAAAAACAAATTTACTAACATCATTTCCTATTTAATCCATCTTTTCACTTAATTGATTAGATTAGCCTAGCTAGTTAATTAATTGCATCATTTTCATCTATTTGGCCTAATTAATTAAATTAGGTTAATTCATCTCTTTTTGCACTAACACTTCATATCATTAAATAAATCAAAATATTTAATTTAATCTCCTAAGTCATTTATTTAATTAAATAACCTTAATTTATTTAATTAAATATCATTTCACCCTTTCCCCATTCATTAAATCATCTTAGCTTGTATAGGAATTAGGGTTTTTATCTTTTAGCATAATTTTAGCTTAGATTAGCTTAGCAATAGCATAATTAGATCATTTGTAGCATAAAATCATGGTAACTTATCTTACATCATGTTCATTTTAGTTTAAATTAGGTTTTCATACACCAAACACCATGGTTTCATCGATTCTATTCCATAGAATTGACTGAAACAAGCTCACTAATCATGGGATTGGGAAAGGGTCATCGTTCCACATCAACATGACACCAATTCCATAACAAGATAAGTTTTATATCGATTAGAGTAGATGTTTTGAAAGCTTTCATGATTTAGTATGTTAGGTTTTGATAAAATGTTTAGTTTCAATTTCATTTGATTGATCTTGTTGAGATTCTAGTATTGGTGGCTCTGTTATGCTTTGATTCTTCATGGATAAAGTGTAATTCGGCCAATACCTATATTTTTGCATCATAGAATTAGGAAAATAAGATGTTGAATCTATTCCAATACTTCAAAGCCCAAATCAATCTCTCTCTATAGAACATTCACATGAATTTATGGAAAAATACTAGATGGCTAAAAGAACAATGACTAAAGGAATTAGTGAAGTAATTTTTGTGGATGAACCAATGTATGCACAACAATATTTAGATGAGGAAAAAGATTATCAATCTTTGATTATTTTAGAGATTGATTCTGATGATTCTTCCATAAATTGTTCTTTAGATAGCTTTGAGATTGATGTTTTATAAACTTGTAAAGATTGGAAGAAAAATTCTATGGTCAAGATGGAACCTAAGGATGAACATAACGAATCCTTAACCAAAAATGCTAGACCTGAAAAATCAAGACCACATGTTGTATAGGAGTTAATTTTCACCCCTTATGCAAATTCCCCTTTTTCCTTTCTTCACTTTAGAAAACCAAACTTGGAGGCTAAATTCCACATAAGTTGTTGCCTTCATTCCACTTGGCATTTGTTTTGTGTGTCAGTAGAGGAATAACTATCGGAGATGCCCACATGGTGCATACATTTCCACATGGTGTGCTGACATCCCTAGTAGATTCCCACATCTGGAGTTTGCAGAGGTGTTACACTTCTCATTGGGAGTTGACTTGTAACACCCCCTTGGACTGATTGACCTAGAATATAGCTATTTTATTCATCCTTCCTTAAAATTCCCTCCTTCTACATGCATTTAAACTCCTTCAAAAATACTTTGGAATCCATTCAAGCAATATTTCTCACAAGCTTAAGCATTCAAGCATTCTAGCAGCACTCTTGCACTCCATAGTAGCAACAACATCACTCCATCAACCCAATAGAGCAAGTGTGGAACAACACCATTACAGTAGAGGCTTGAGTCCTCTCATTTTCTCCCCCATTAGCCTTGAGTGCTCTTGGTGGAGGTGGTATACGTGTGGCTTGGATTTAGCTGGTGAACGAGTACCTTTGTGAGGTTATTCTTGTCACCTTAACTCTTGTATATTTACTTTATCATATTTGTGAATATCTTTCCTACTTCACAACTTTATTTTGGCCCTTTGGAAGTAGTTAGCTATGTTGTCTGTCTATTTTCTAGTGTTTGACCTTGCTTCATTAATCCTCTGGTCATATGAAAATCAACATACTTGAGAGATGCTAGCGTGTTGTCCTGTTGTCCTAAGACTATGCTTCCATCCTCGGGCAGAGAGCTTCTTGAGGTGCATAGTTAAACCCGAAAACTAGCTCGCCTAGCCCCATTCTATGTTTTAGGTTTGTAGAGTGATTTAGGGGCTTTATAGTCCTCATAATTCTCATCCCACATTTCCTAACACCCCGTTAAGTTGAGGTAAGTTAGGTCAACCATCTACTCTTGACTCTTTGTGACCTAGGGCCTTGAATGTGGTTGTTCCCCCTATCTTACATTTTTAGTGAACCTGACATGAACCAACGTTTGTTCATCTATTGGTGTTGAGGATTTCCTCTTGTACCTTAAAATTGTTGTGCTCTTGAGTGTTGTGAAGGTTTATGAGCATCACAACCCAATCCACAACCTCTGGGTATATTGTTAGGAGAAGTATATATGACACTTCTTGATGGAAAGGATGAAGGTCACTACTAGTTTCTCTATGAGCCTTTTCTTTGGTCTTGTTGTTGGTCTAGTCATGCAAGAGCAGTTTTCAAGGGGTGAGATAGGATTATCTGACGAAAATAATCATGTCTCCACTCCTTCTACATCTCCCACACCATTGTTGGTGGACAAGCATGAGGCTATTCAAATCCCTTCAGAATATGTCTCCTCCCTTAGCAAAGAGTTGGGTGACTTGGAAAATCACTTGGAAAGAAACCCGAAGATGGCCAAGGATGCTTGGGTCATTAGTGAATTAAAGTATATGATTGGAAAAGATTGAATAGGCTTAGAACTCTTTTCTAGTCTTAGTAGTCTGATAGAAGCATGTGCTCCTTCAAACATTCATAGCATTATGCGAGGAGCCACTTTTGAAGATTATGAAAGACAACTAGGAATGTCGATGCCTCCTATGTCGATATACATGGCCAATATCGTACCCTCAATCAACATTCCCTTTGCATCTGAGAGGCCTAACACTATCAAAGTAAACAAGATCCCCTTGGGCTTCAGCTTTTCCCCTCGTGTCACCTCTAGTGGTGGAGGTTTCGGTGGGATGAGCGGTGGAGGCTTTGGTAGTGGCGGTGGCTTTTACAACGAGGGTGGTGCTAAAGGAAGTGGTTTTGGTGGAGGTCATGGTGGTGCCTTTGGAAGTAGGGGTGGCTCCAACGGAGGCCCTACTAGTGGTGGTGGCTCTGGTGGTGGTTCCGACAGTGGTCACATTGGTGGTTCCAAAGGTGGGTCCGGTGGAGGTTCTGGAGGGGGTTCCTCTGGCCCTCTATCTTCTAATGACCCTATTTTGAATACTCTTCTTACAAATATGGGTAAGAGGCAGAGCCAGATAGTGAGTCTCTCCTAAGATTCTACCCAACCTATCTTCCAACCCCTCTTCTGGCATAGCTCATTGTCGGTTGCAATCTTAAACACTCCCTTCCCACAGGGAATGGAGATTCCTAAATTTGAGAAATACGACATAAAAGGGGACCCATAGACACATGTGTCCACCTTTAATTCCTTGTGCACAGATTTCTTCCATCACAATGCATTGATGGCCAAACTATTTCCCTGATCGCTCAAGGATACAACACTTGAGTGGTATTGTTCCTTGCCTGATAATTCTATCTTCTCATTCGACCAACTTGTAAACCAATTTTTATGACAATTTCAAGCTAACATTGGACCGAAGATGATGTTTTCAAATCTCATCTGATGCAAACAAGGAGATAATGAAAATATTATTGATTTTATAGTGCAATATCAAGCACTCTTCTCAAAATATCATATCCACTGCCTGATTTTAATGTGCAAAAGGCATTCATAGGGAACTTACAAAAGCCTTGGCAAGAGAAGTTTTCCCTTATGAAATACCCTTCTTTCACACATTTGTGTGCAACCCTACGATATTATCAGCAGATGGTGGTTTAGTTCAGGGGATCCTCCTTGCGCTCCTATTCTGAAGGAAAATCTATTGTGTCAATCTCTAGAAAAGGAAAAGTTGTTACAAATGTAGTAGCTACTACAGATGACAATGGCCTTAGGTGAAACCAAAAATTCAAAAAGTTATCAGAATCTTATTCCTCCATCTTGCAAAAGTTGTTGAAGGATAAGATCGTAACCTTGCCAATCTCTAAACCCCTTAAGAAGCATACCCTAGCTGGTATGATGGAAGTACTTTTTGTTAGTACCATTGGGTTAATGAACATGATACCCAACATTGTATGCACCTGTGTCATGAGATACAGGACCGACTCAAGGAAGGAACTATTCATCTTGATGGTAACAAAAAAAATGCAAAGAAATCAGTGGCAAAAGAAAACAGTTAGCTGTAAATATACATGAACCCATTTCTATCACATTCTACTAACATGATTGTCAATCCCACTAATTGTATCACTTAGCTCAAGGCCTATGTTAATATGGTCACGTTTACTTCTACTACACAACCTATGACTAGTTCGTTGGATATAACATTTACATCGCAAGACTTACCCTTAAATAACAAGCCTTCACCTCTTTATATTCCTACTTGCCTCAATGGTAACATTGTGACAAGGGTCCTAGTAGACCCCGTGAGTTGAGTGAACATTATCATAGAAGAGATGTTGTGGCTTAACTTGCTACATAGAGAGAAATATAAAGAAACAAAATTTATCATCCATACACATGATGTTATCTCCCTAAACCCCTATGGATTGATAACTCTATTCATCCTAGTTGGACCTAGGGCTATTGAAACAATTTTCAATATCATCCCAAAGTTAGATCTGTTTAGGATAAATCTAGGCATACCTTAGATAGCTTATATGAATGGAATTTCCTTCATTATCCACAAGTGTCTAAAGTTCTCCCATGAAGGTGTTGTGCACATAGTGCATGACACTAGATACCAGCCTTTGGTGTCCCATGGGGGATATCCATTAGACCATTTTTGGCCCACCCCGGTTGGTTCGCTTCCTCTAAGAACAAACCTTCTTTACAAGAACTACATAAAGCACAAGACCAAGGGCAAGGGACAACAAAAATTGGCTCTTCCTATATCACAACAACTCGCTGCCTCCCCTTCTCGAAAAGGGAAGGAGAAGGTGACCACTCCTTAGGGTGACTTGTCTACTCCCCTCTCCCAAGAGGAGTCATGGATGAGCAAGCTTGGCTTCTACCTGTTGAGTCCAATGATCCCTCCTTGGTTTAGACTCAAGATCAAGATATCAGAACTTCCCACCAAACTACCTATATCGTGGTACTACCTATATGGTAGAGGAAAAGGTCCTCATGGAGAGTCCTCTTTGTCTCGACCTCCATAGCCTCCTTCCACTCCTTCTCCCAAAGCAGTGAATAGGAAGAGGCCCACTACTGAGGCACTTGAGTTTACTCCCCCCATTGCTTCCCAACCTACCCCTTCTACTCTCATTCAAGAGTTTGTTCCTCCATCACAAATAGTTGTAGTGTACACTCCCATGGCTGAGCAAGAGCCTTCTATTCCTTAGCAACCTCCAACCTCTAGTTCAAAGAGTCAAAAAAACTACCTTATGCATGAGCATAAGTGCAGGCGAAAATATTTCATGGCCGAGTAGGCCACCTTGCAGAGGAAGGAAGAGGAGATGACCGCCCCTGTATCAAGACCCTCTGCCATGTCCTCCTCTCTCCTCCCCTCTACTTCCATTCAAACTAGTTTTTTGTCACTTCTAGCTTTTGTTGTGAGTACAAATGTGCCTAACCATAGAAAGGTTTAGGTATTCATCGCTCCTTCAGTGGAGCCACTACTATTGATGTTCGTTCTAGATGTCTTTCCTTTCTTGAAGCTCGTGGATATGACCAACACCTCAATATTATCTACTGCGGTTATTTCCTCCTCTTCCTATGTACCTCTTTCCTTTTTTGTGGGAAGTTCACCTCCTCCGATGAAGCAGAAGGTGGAGGGTGGTCCTTCTAGCAATGAAGGATGTAATAAAAGTCCATCTTCTTCAAAAGGTGGACCTGTGTTGACTTGTTATGTCCTAGTGACAGAACTAATCTTGGCTTCCCCTGAGTTCATCACAACTCCTGAATCATTCGATGAGCCTAGCAGTGAACCTTAGGTGCAACCTTCCCTGTCCATTGAGGTAAAACATGGCACTCCTGTGAAGTGCATGTTCAACTCTCTAGACGAGGGTCTAGCCTTGTCAACGATCTTTGTGAAATCGCTGACCTTAGCTCCATAAGAGCTTGATGGAGAGGACCTTGCAGGGCCCTCTTCCTTGACCCTTGTTGTGGGAGGGTCAGAGGCTCCTCCTTTTAACATTCCACCACTATAGGCTCATCCTCCTTCCCCTTACAATGATCTAGAGTGGGAAGCATATGACCTTTTGGTCGATCATTGTTAGGAGGAGGCCTCTTCTTTATCTTTAGATTATATGTGTGTGTGTTTATGTGTTGTGAAGTGTTCCCCCATGATCGTTCTATGTGTTCTTGGATGACCCTCATCACCCCTATTGGTGCTTGAATACAGGCGTGGTTTTTGTGTCGTAAACCTTCCTCTATTTGTATCATCATTCTTCCATGTTTGTGACTTGATTTTCGATAAATTGGGGAGGATGAAAAGTGTGGAGGCATTTAGGTTTCCTTTCCATGTTAACCCAAATTTTTATTTTTACTTTGTCTTCTTGTGCATTCTTCACATGGTCTGATATAGTAGTGGGTTGATGACAGTTCATTTTATATACTATTACTATACTTATATATATATTTATGAGTAGTTCTGACCCCAAAATATAAGGCTACCCCTGTGCCCTATGTTCATGTTTTCTTTACTTTTTTGCTTTTCCTTTATCTTTCTCTCTTCTTTGCTTGAGTTGCCCCTCTTATGTGTGACAATTCTTCCTTCTTAAACATTTTTATTTTTAGAAAACGCATTCGTTACCAACAAATCTTTTCTCAAAAGTCTTCACAAATTTTTTTTTAAGAATCATATTCTCAACTTGAAACCCTAATAGAACACATTTCCTTCATCATGGGTTCATAAAGAAAGAATTGGAAAAATTTCCTCTGAAGTGGGAACAACTTTGATCTTCCCCTCGCATGGGGGCATATTCTTCCTTTTGAATTCCTTGATGAAGTGGACATCTTTCAAAAGGATTCCTTGATGATGAATTGATTCGAGAAAAGAGACATTTTCTTCACACTTTCAAACATCATGTCCCTTGAGTGGACCCCCTTCTTCACGATGGGTTCCCAAGGGATCCCTTTGAAATTCTTCCAAATTTTCAATGGCCTACATGACTATCTACTTACTTGCCTACATGGTTGCTTTCTGACTCTACGAAGTCCACTTTCCTAGGTTTCCTCCATGTGAGAGATCTTGGGGGATACCTCCCTATAGGTCTACGAGCCTATAGGGTGCTTCCTTTGAGCTTCCTTCATGCGTGAGATCTTGGGGGTGGCTCCCCTACAAGTCTGCAGTCTTGTAGGGCACTTTCTTGGGTTTCCTTCATTCGAGAGATCTTGAAGGACACCTTCCCTATAGGTCTGCGGGCCTATTGGGTACTTTCTTGGATTTCCTTCATATGAGAGATCTTAAAGGACACCTTCCCTATAGGTCTACAAGTCTGTAGGGAACTTCCCTGGTTTCCTCCATGTGAGAGATCTTGGGGGACACTTCCTTGTAGGTCTTCGAGCCTGTAAGGCACTTTTTTGGGTATCATCCATGTGAGAGTTCTTTGGGGACACCTTCCTTGTAGGTCTGTGGGCCTATAAGGTTCTTACTTTATGGGGCTTCCTTCATGTGAGAGATCCTGGGGGTTGCCTCCTTGCAGGTTTGTGGGCTTGTAAGATGCTTTCTTTCTTCAACTTCATAGTTCTATGAGGCTATTAAGTCCTCTTCTTGTCCTCCACTCTCAAGTTTTCCAAATCGTGGTCTGTTTCCTTGAACGATTTAGGTATACATTTCTGGCTCTACTACTTTTCTAATCTACTTTACTGAAGCACTCATCAGTATTCATGCTCACTAAAGTGGGGGGAAAATGTATAGGAGTGAATTTTCACCCCTTATGCAAATTCCTCTTTTACCCTTCTTCACTTTAGAAAACCAAACTCGAAGGCTAAATTCCACATAAGCCCACTGCCTTCATTCCACTTGGTGTCTATTTTGTGTGTTGGTAAAGGAATAACTGTTGAGGATGCCCACACAACATGCAGACGTTCATGTGGTGTGCTTACATCCCTAGTATATTCCCACATCTGGAGCCTATAGAGGCGTTACACTTCTCATTAGGAGTCGACTTGTAATGCCCCCTTCGACTAACTAACCTAGATTATGGCCATTTTATTCATCATTCCTACAAATTCTCTCCTTCTACATGCATTTCAACTTCTTCACAACTACTTTTTCATCCCTTCAAGCAATATTTCTCACAAGCTTAAGCATTCTAACATTCTAGCAGCACTCTTGCATGCCATAGCATCAATAGCATCACTCCTTCAACTCAATAGAGAAAGTGTGGAACAACACTATTGCAGTAGAGGCTTGAGTCCTCTCATTTTCTCCCCCATTAGCCTTGAGTGCTCTTGGTGGAGGTGGTGGACACATGGCTTGGATTTAGCTGGTGAATGAGTACCTTTGTGAGGTTATTCTTGTCACCTTAACTCTTGTATATTTACTTTATCACATTTGTGCATATCTTTCCTACTGGACCTTTGGAAGTAGTTAGCTAGGCTGTCAGTCCATTTTCTAGTGTTTGACCTTGCTTCGTTAGTCCTCTAGTCGTATGGACATTAGTGCACTTGAGAGACGCTAGTGTGCCACATTGTCATCTCGAAACCACACTTCCATCCTCAGGCATAGAGCTTCCTAAGGTGCAAAGTTAAACCCAAAAATTGGCTTGCCTAGCCCCATTATGTGTTTCAGGTTTGTAGAGTGATTTAGGGGCTTTATAGTCCTCATCATTATTGTCCCACATTTCCTAACACCCTGTTAAGTTGAGGAAAGTTAAGGTAGCCTTTCGCTCTTGGCTCTCTATGACCTAGGGCCTTGAATGTGGTTGGCCCCCCTCTCTTACACATGCTAAACTAGGTTATCTATTGAATATTGATCAACTTGTTATCTACACTTGGGTGAAGTTGG
Source organism: Sequoia sempervirens (assembly GCA_007258455.2). Lineage (NCBI taxonomy): Eukaryota > Viridiplantae > Streptophyta > Pinopsida > Cupressales > Cupressaceae > Sequoia > Sequoia sempervirens. The sequence goes on along the minus strand of VDFB02000017.1, from coordinate 94,645,115 downwards.
AATGATCCTATAAAAGTTTTATATGCTTCTATATTTTTATCATGAAAATTAAGACACTGGTGGATTGGACTTATTGATAATAGACCCCCTATTCCAGTTCATGAAAATCATAAAATAGTCAAAGATCTTGATATGGGTAGAGAAGATGTTTTCTTTTTTTAAGAAAAAGTGGCAAGCCACTATAATTTATTATATATATAATTGAAATATTACAAAACCTGGTTCAAATGAGCATACAGGCAGGAAATAACCAAGAAGAAAACCTCCGGTTGTAGCTTGATTATAAACAAAACATTCTTACAAAATCATCCCATTTTTGGGGGACCCCTAGCATAGTTTGATAGTGAATTTAAAATAAGAATTGATCAAAATTACAACCAACCGACCATCCGAGATTATCCTAAGAAAAATTGATCTATTTAGATCATCTCAAACTAAATCCTATTTCCCGAGCTACATATTTTGAATAGAATACCATATACCCAAAACAAAAACATATATGACTATTTAAATTCCCATACCACCCATATTAACTAAGTTTTCTCCTTGGCCTTCAAATGGAAGTATTTGAATTTGATTTTCTACCTATGCTTGAGAATGTACTAAAATGTTTATATCTGGTATGAGCACATTGACCCTATTTTTTTTGTGGTTTGGCATCTCAACATTCTATTGCAGCCCTTGCAAACATTCATGTGACAATATAAAAGAGAGAGTGTGATATTTTCTCTTGAAATTGGTAATATCCTCCTTATCCAAATCAAAATGATACTTTCCCAAAGCTTAGTATAGGTATGAAGATGAACCCTTGAGTAATGAGAGATTGAAGGCCTCAAGATGTCAAGGTAACATTGCTTATGATATAGATAGTGCCTAGGAAAGAGCCTGCCTATGAAGTCTTCGCCATGTGTTAAGTCGTAACCTTGAACACTCTGCAACAGGGCATTTTCTTGCAAGTATTATGTCTTCACAAATTTGTTAGCAATAGCTTGAAGGAATTTAAAATTCTGAAACAAGTCCATTGCATTATAAAGAAAAATGGAAAGAAGATTGGCTAGGAAGATTATACGTTGCGAACCAATGTGCAATACCTCTTCACCAATCAATGTTTTGATGTAATTCAAGACTATTGAGCACTTTTCCTTAAATACCTAATACAAATGATCGTCCTCTATACAATCTAAGATCGAGAGCTCCCATGGACGAATAGGTACCATCATTATATAATTTCTCAGACAAAACTCTAAAATATTGACAGCCTTCGCATGATGTCCAATTTGTGCCATCTTGTACACTAAGATTCAACCATGTGAGGTTCTCTCCTTAAAGAAAGATGAACCCATAGAGAGCCAAAAACACCATGAACAATGCAGATAGAATAAATTCAGCTACAAACTCATCACAAACAAGTTAGGTAAAATTAGCTTAGAAGCTAGATTTAAAGGCATGATGCAAAATCAAAGCCTTTAATGCAAATGATATTTGTGAGATAGGCACGCTTTAAAACTTGCACTCTGATTTTAGAAAATATTTAATTGTCAAATCGATTTAATGAGTTATATCTGGCTTTGATTAGATAGCACCACCTCGCCTTAATAACATACAGATGTAAGGAGTTAGGCATGCTTAAGTACTAAACCCTACAAACATAGAAAATCGTGTTATAGAATTATAGATGGCAGTGAGTTGGAGACCTAATTCCATATTTTCATGCATGCCAATGCACTGGGCCTTATCAAGTAATGATGACAGTTTAAGTGTGTCGTAAACTTTCTTGTATGAATTATCATGATCTGGCATTAAAACTTGTTTAAAGGCTCACTAAAAGAACATGTGACAAAAGAATTTTTTGAATTGCCTAAGGCTTACAAATTCACATTTCCATTGGATGTCGATCCTTATTAAGCATTTGGAGCTTCTGTATTATGGCTATTTGTACCTATTTTTTAATGTATTTTTGGCCAATCAATTAGCTAGGATTGAATATTTGATTATACACCCTTAGCATATCTTGGCAGATTTCCTCTTTTTTAATCATGTCTTTGGCCAAGAAAATTAGCTAACATTTTAAATATTAAATTATACCCTTAACATCTTGATTTATGAGATCAACCAATTGAGGGAAGTCAATTAACTTGCTTGTGTCATGAATAACCCTAACCTCTGTAGAGAAGATGTTTATTCTGTAGGATTTGGTCAATTATTGCTTCTTGATATTTTTTGTGGAGATAGAAAGAATATTGTAGCAAGATTTAAAATTAATGTTTCAGCAAAAAATATGAATTCTCTGCCATATGGTTTAGGTAATTGTGATGAAGATTATATTATTAAAACCACAATTTCTAACTACACATTTGCTGAAATCAAAAAAATTCATGGCTACAAGTTATAAAAACAATATATGCTAGGAGCTCTCAATAATAATGCAAAAGAATTTAATTCTACCTACAATCTAATAGAATTTTGCAGCAATCCTCCTACAGATAGTTCAAAGGGATTTTATAATATCAGGCAAGTTAATAAGAAAAGTTATAGTAAAAGTTGTAAGTGTAGGAAATGCAACAAAAGATATAGTGGGTATAGCAGAGACACTTTGTATTCCAAAGAAATAAATTTCAAAAAGAAGATTCCATTCAGTTTAAATGTGATAAGAAGAGCTACTAAATTTGATTATAAATTAGGATTATGGTTAATAAAGGATGAAGCAATAGACAAGTATAGAATTGCATTCTCAAAATCTTCAGAATGGAATGACATAACATTTGATCTATGTATAGAACTAAGAAAAATGGATTGAGCATTAAGATATTTAAAAGGTTTTTATGTAGGATTAGACAAGGATAAGAAGAGGATTCAAGACAATCTTGAAGATAATATCCTAGGATGGGATCAGAAGGCAATGAAGTAGATCAAAGCAAAATTTCAAAATCTTGTAGGACTTCAAATAGCAGAAAAGAAAGATTATATAGAAGAAGAAGACTCGTTGTCTAATTAATTTTTTTCTAAATCATTAGCAGAATGAGAAAGATTATGCTCTTATTCCAGTACTACAGAATCTAAGGCAAGTGGATTAGAGGATGAGAAGGATAGTGAATTTGTTTCTTCCTCTCTACAAAATAATGAATAAAGTTTCACATAACAGAAGAAAGCCAAACAAGATCATGTAATATATGCCCAATCTGCTATAGATCCTATTTCCCTTTATTATTTTTTGAGTCTATTATATTTTTACTATAGTTTTCTATGTATATTACCCTTTCTTAAGAAATTTTCTGAACTTATGTCTTTCCCTGCTAAACCTGTTATAAATGTCAAATTAGAAGGATTTAGTAAGAGGTTCACAACCTTAATTGATAAGGGATCTTGTATTAGTCTTGCTAAGAGTTATGTTTTACCATTGTTATATTGGAGTCAGAATAAAATCTTTGTTAAAGGTCTTGGTGCTATACAAACTATTAAACAAAAGTCCTGTAATATTTTAGTTAACTTTGGTGTTTTTAGTGTTCCTTCTGGCAATAGGAGAATATGGAAACTGATATCATCTTAGGATGGGATTTTTTGAGTCAGTTTAAGTCTTTTTCATTTTTTGAGTCTAGAATAGTCTTAGGAAATCATAAGGAAATTCCATTTCAGTATCTTCCCAGAACAATCAATTGAGTTTATATGATAGGAAGATTTGATATGAATGGGAATATTCTTCCTGAAGATCCTCAAGATTCAGCTATTTAGAAAATTAAAGATCTTCCTTAAGGATTCCAGAGGAAGATTTTAGAAGATTATTTTTTGTATAATCCAATGTCTATATTTTAGTACCAAGGATGGGGGGATATTCAAGTTGTTCTAGGTACAAAGCGGATTCATATCTTATCTCCAGTAATTATAAAAGGACAATTAACTCCATTCAAAGCCAGCACCGAGGAAAATACTCTTATGTTCATATTAAATTTAGTAGTCCATTTCCCATATAGCCAAATAGAGTGGATAATAAGACATGAGGATACAAAGATTATTGTAGAATGGTATGATTCAGTCATGTGCCAGTTTTCTGCAAAAAAATATAAAGCATTATTATTCATATCACTACCTATTTGATTTTGAAAATATCTACTGACAACCTGGCATTCATCTTCTACCAGAACTTGCAAGATGGTGTATTATTATGGATGGGAAAATGGATGATGATTTAGCATGAAGTATGATCTTGTAAATAATTATGTAAATAATAAAATAAATAAGGGGTGGCATAATTTATCTAGCACAAGGGCTTGTCCATGTCGTGATGTTAGCTACGTTAAGATCTGACAATAGGATGCAACCTTGTTTTAAAAAGAAAGATCCATGTAGTCACTTACGGGTGTTAAGTGGGTCATTCTCACTTTACAATGTCATAAAAGTGAAAATAAATATTGCAAATAAATAATATGTCTAGGATAAAGTCATAGTAGATTCTAGAATAAAATATTATGGAGAAAGTAAAATGAAATGTGGATAAAATTCCAAAAGGTGGGGAAATTTCTAGACAAATCCCATGTGAAGATAGAAAAATCTTGTACCAAAATTTTTATCTTCCCACATGTAAAAATTATTTTGTCCACTATCCAAAAAGTAAGGATAGAAAATATCTACAAAAAATATTCTAGTATATATTTCTACTCACTCCACAATATGGACAAATAAATAAAGGTTGTTGAGAAAATCAAGGACTGACAATGTTTGCCATGTGGCAAGATAATCCTCCTTGCATTTTCTAGAGAAATGACCTAGTAGAATAGGTAAAAGGTTTTGGTGATCAGATCTCTAGGTCATTTGAAGCCTATAAATAAGGCCCCAAGAGCTCATTTGAGGCATTCAAAGTTGAGTAATCACAATTTTGATTTGAAGTTAGATTGAGTCTTGAGTATTAGAAGCTTGGGATTCCATAGAGTCTTAGAAGTCGAGTCTTGAGAATTGTTTAGAGTCCATAAGTCTAGAAGTTTGGTTGTCAGCATATCAGACGTATGCACTTACCTTGCGCTTTGAGCGATCTTGGTAATTAGAAATCTAATAATGCCAAAGCATATATGTAATATCTTTTGAGTTAATGAAATCATTTTTCCATTTTTGAAAATCTTTGTTCTAGCTTATTGTGTTGTTGTCCAAATTGTGCTTCATTTGAAGTTGGTATCAGAGCTTCTGTGTGTTGTTGTGTTATCACTTTTAAATTGGTATTAAAGCATTAGTGCTTATTGTTCTTATTGTGGTATTGCATCTAAATTGGTATTAGAGCATTAGTGCTTATTGTGCTTATTGTTGTGCTATCATCTTGAATACTAGTGTATTGTTGTTTTGGTATTGGTATCACTTTTAATTGGTATCAAAGCTTTCGTGTGTTGTTGTTGTATAGTGACATAATATTATGGACAAAGTAAAATATGGATAAAATTTCAAAAGGTGGGGAAATTTCTAGACAAATCCCATGTGAAGCTAGAGAAATCTTGTACCAAAAAGTTTATTTGCATGGTGGACCCTTGTACCAAAAAGATTATCTTGTACAAAAAAATTACATGTAAAATTTATTTTGTCCATTATCTAAAAAGTAAAGATAGACAATATCTACAAGAAATATTCCAGTAGATATTTCAAGTCCTCTCCATAATATGGACAAATAAATAAAGTTTGTTGTGAAAATCAAGGACTGACAATGTCTGCCATGTGGCAAGATAATCCTCCTTGCATTTTCTAGAGAAATAACCTAGTAGAATAGGTAAAAGGTTTTTGTGACTAGATCTCCAGGTCATTTGAGGCCTATAAATAAGGCCCCAAGAGCTCATTTGTGGCATTTGAAGTTGAGTAATCACAAGTTAGATTACAAGTTAGATTGAGTCTTGAGTATTAGAAGCTTGGGATTCCATAGAGTCTCAGAAGTTGATTCTCTAGCATTTTCTAGAGTCCATAAATCTAGAAGGCTGGTGATCAGCATATCAGACGTGTGCACTTACCTTGTGCTTTGAGTGATCTTGGTAATTAGAAATCTGATAATGCCAAAGTATATATGTAATATCTTTTGAGTTAATCAAATTATTTGTCCACTTCTAAAAATCTTTGTTCTATCTTATTTCCTTGTTTTCCAAATTGTGCTTTCATTGAGAGGTGGTATTAAAGCTTCTGTGTGTTGTTGTGTTATCACTTCTAAATTGGTATTAGAGTATTAGTGCTTATTGTGCTTATTTTTGTGCTATCATCTTGAATGCTAGTGTATTGTTGTTTTGGTATTGGTATCACTTTTAATTGGTATCAGAGCCTAGGTTTAGAGTCATGGTTCAATTTATAGCCTAGTTTTATTCTAATGCATGTGTAATAACAGACCCATATTCTATTAAGATATGTTCATAGTGAAAGTTTGTCATAAGAGTCATATGTTGGTAGCTAGAATAAGAGTGTGAAGACTAAACGATAAAAGTAGCGACATAAAGTAGTTGTGGACCCCCACTAAGGCTGTAAATCCTGTGTTGAAGCTGAAGGATAGGCGTGGAAGGGTGAGCAATAAGACAATGAAAGTAGTAGTGAAGCGGTCTGTGAAAAGTTTTAGTAAATCCTAAAAATATTCAATGGCAAGCCAAAGATCTCTCAATGCAAGTTCTTTTCTTTCATCTATTATTCATAATGTGTTTGAAGATAAAGAAGAATATGTTGATAGCAAAGACAATTTTACGCTTCCAAAAATTAAGATTTCATATTTGTATCATGAGAAAGGCATAAAAGCTAGGACTATGGATTCAAATAAAGTACCATCTAAAGCCTTAATAAAGTCTGTGGCTAAAAATCTAGAAAGATATAAGCTAGTAGCAAGGGAAATTAGAAAATCACAAACTGGTCAAGATAGCTCTTTTGAGAAAGATAAAGGAAAGAATCAAAAAGATGAAAAGATGACTAGAAAGGTTTGTTCAAATGAAGAATATTTGCATAAGAAGGAAAATAAAGAAATGGTTGATCTGGTTTCTAAGAAGTTGGATAAAATAAGATATTGTGTCTAGAAAACCAAAATCACTCAAGAAAATGATGACTCAAGAAAGGAACAAAAGAAAGTAGTCCTTCAGAAAGAAAAAGCTAAAGAATTAATAGAAACTACTAGAAAAATAGTTGTTCAGAAAAGGAAAGGTTTCTTTGATAAGGATGAACATAGTAGCTCTACCAAGGCCATAGGAAAGGAATCTAAAGAACATTCCAGTGCTATTACTGAAAAGGATTGGTTACAAGAATCAAGTATTGCAAAACCAATCAATAAGCCTATATTTGTAGGAAAAAAAAGAAACCAAAATCTTCTCAAAAAATGTGTGGAGAATTAGAGGTTATTGAATCAAGAAAATAAAATGTTGAGTCTATGCTAGTATTTCAAAATTCAAATCAATTTCTCTCTAAAGAATATTCACATTAATTTGTGGAAAAAGACTAGATGGATGAAGTAGGAATCAATGAAGAAATTAATGAACCATTCTACGTGAATGAACTAGTGTACACACAGAAAGAATCAAATAAGGAAAAGGATTATCGTCTTCTATTAGTTTAGAGATTTATTTTGATAATTCTTCCACAAATAGTTATTTAGATAGCTTCAAGATTGATCAAGATTGGAAGAAACATGTTATGGTCAAGATTGAACCCGAGGATGCACATAAAGAATCCTTAACTAAAATTGCCAGATTTAAGAAATTAAGGCCACACTACATCAAGTTATATTTTGAATATTGACCAACTTGTTGATTCATATGATGTTATCTACACTTGGAGAAATACTTTAAAAATTTCATTTGATACTAAAGGTGGTACTGGTTGGAATGATCCGGTAAAATTTTTATATGCTTCTAGACTTTTATCGAGAAAATTAAGACATTGGTGGATTGGACTTCCTGATAATGGACTCTATACTCCAATTGATGAAAATCATAAAATAGTCAAAGATCTTGATATGGGTATAGAAGATTCTATAGGATTTGGTCAATTGAGATTATTATTGATTGATATTTTTTATGGAGATAGAAAGAATATTGTAGCAAGATTTTAAAATAATGTTTTGAAGCAAAAAATTTAAATTATTTGCCATATGGTTTAGGTCATTGGGATGAATATTATATCATTAAAACCACCATTTCTAACTGCACATTTTTTGAAATCAATAATTTTCTTGGCTACAAGTTACAAAAATAATATCTGTTAGGAGTTATCAATACTAATGCAAAATAATTTAATTCTACCTACAATATAATAGAATTCTACAACAATCCTCCTACAGATAGATCAAAAGGATTTGCTAATAATAGGCAAGTTAATAATAAAACTTGTAGTAAAATTCATAAGTACAAGAAATGCAAGAAAAGATACAGTGGGTATAGTAGAAATACTCTACATTCTAGAGAAAGAAATTTCAAAAAGAAGATTCCATTTAGTTCAAATGTGATAAGGAGAGCTACTAAATTTGATTATAAATTAGGATTGTGGTGAATAAAGGGTGAAGAAATAAACAAGTATAGAATTGCATTCTTAGAATCTTTAGAATGGAATGACATAACATTTGATCTGTGCACAAAACTAATAACAATGGATTGAGCATTAAGATATTTAAAAGGTTTTTATTGTTTTTATATGGATCCTAGTCAGACTCAGAGGTTAAATTTTCTCCAATTTTATCGATGCAATTTCCCCTCAAATTATTTAATGGGGATTTGGGGGTAGCGCCCCCATGACAAGGTCAAGGGGCAGTGCCCCTTGCAGGGTCCAAGGGCAAACATGGTCTAGTAAGGTCTTTTGATAAATTTTGGTGTGTTTAAGCCTTTTTTCAAGCAAATAAGGTCATTGTAGACCATTTTTAATGTTGAAGTCATCTAGAGAGTCAATTTGAGTTCTTATTATCATATTTTGCAAAATTGTCAAAAATGTTGTCATGAAAAGATGTAAAAATGCAAAATAGGAATGCCAACGATCAAGCAGATTCAAATGGTCATTTGAATAAATTTTGGTATTTTTTTTCTATGGGAGAAGTCTATAAATGTTGGAGGAACTTGATATAATCTGGTTTTTGGAGTTTTGATTGGAGAAAACAATAATAAGCTCTTGAAATTTCTATGTTTTCTAGAAATTTTCTGCTCTCCAGGCCTGTATGGGCCCATACTAATCCGTATTGTTTGAAAGCATTTTTTTTAGTTAGAGATATGTTTTAGCTTCATTTTGTGACTAGTTTGGAGTGATTTCATAAAGAAATAAAGATTTTATTGTCCAGTTTTTGAGAATGGGTCGGTAACCCCTGTTTGAGGTTTGAGGTCAATTAAAATGTGATTGAGACCCATTCCACCAATAGGGTATGTTGTAAATTGTTGGAATGGGTACTAATAGGGTAGGTTTAGATGGTAGAGTAGGAATTTGGAGTAGGGAGTTGGATTTTGTAACATTTCATTGATGCCCTAGCAGTCTGTAGTCAAGTTTTAAGCCAAAATTAGTGGCTAAGAATGGTAATCTAATGAAAAGCTATTGGAAGAGATTGTAAGATGGTTCACTTAGCATGTGTAGACATATTAAGACTTGTTTGAAGCGTTGGAAGATTTTTTGGAGGCCGGTAGTGGTGATTTTCAATAAACCCTCTTGGGAAAAGGCTTAAATGATGGTTTCAAGGTTTGTTGTCTTAAAGGGAATTTATCTTGTAAAACATTGTGGAGTCTATGGTTTTGGAGTCTAGTAAGAGACTATCAATAGGAATTTAGGGTTGGAAAGGTGTTTGAGTGGAGGTTTCTTTGGAAAAGAGGGCTATTTGAGCCCTTGAATGGTGTACCAATCAATTGATGAGGAAGATGTTCCAAAACAATTGCATGATATTTTGAGATATGTTGAACTTGAGGAAAATGGGTACTTAGAATGCCAATTGAGAAGTGGGTTTGAGGTTAGATTTGGAAGATAAGGTCAAGAAACCATTGTTGCAGACCTACAAGGGAATTGGAAGGGTTGCGAGTGAAGTTATTTTAGTTGGGGTTTTAATAGTTGAAAGATTGGTTGATTTTGATCCAATTTTGTTTTTTGGAAAGTTGGCCTCCCTGCTCTACATCAAGTGGTATCAAAGCGTAGGTATGATCTTTTGAAAGGAAAGATGGTTAGAGGAAAAGTGGACAAGATGCCTCCTAAGGGTAATAATATAGCTAGGAAGATGCAAGAAATGGAAGAAAAGACTCAAAGAGAGATTAGGAAGTTGAAGGAATTGAAAAATAGGTTGGTGTCAAGGCTGGAAAGTGTTGAAATAGGTCATAAAATAGGTATGGTTGTGGGTGATGAGAGTGACTCCGAGGAAGAAGAGGAAGAAGAGTATGAAGATGTGGAAGAAGAATTGGATCTTAAAGAACAAAAGATGGCCAAGATACTGAAGGAAGTTAAGGGAGATAAACATAAGGTAAAGATTGATTTTCCTATGTATGGAGGGAACCTTAATGATGAAGAATTGCTAGATTTGATTGCAACATTGAATAATTACTTTGAATGCGAGGATGTACCTGATGAACAAAAGGTGAAGATAGAAAAAACCAAATTGAAGGGGTATGCACTAGTATGGTGGGATTATGAACAAGATGAAAGGAGAAGGAAAGGTAAGGCAAAAATTATTTCTTGGGATAGAATGGTGGAAAAATTGAAAGGTAAGTTCTTACCAAGTGATTATGCGATTCAAATGTTCCACTTCAAGATTTGAAACAAAGGGAAATGGATGTCAAAACTTATACTAATGAGTTTTATAAGTTGAGCATAAGAGCAGGTCACAAGGATGATGATGTAAAAAAGGTGGCTAAATATCTCAGTGGGCTAAGGTTCAACATTCAAGATGAGTTAAGTTTGCACAATCCAAGGATGATTGAAGAGTGATACCAAATGGAAGTAGGGGTTGAACAAATACTTAAAAGAAGGAAAGACAAAAAAATAAGAGTTAGAGGAATAAATTCAAGAGGAAGAGGCACATTTACCACTCCAAGGCAGGCACAAGAAATTCAAGAAAACTCAAGCAAGGTGCAAGAACAAGCTGTTGATCGCAGGGGTGGATTTAGAGGTGGAAGATCAGGCTTAAGGGGCAGATTTGGTGGAAAAGGTAGAGGTTCCAATACATTCACAAGTAGGTGCTATCAATGTAAAAAAAATTGACATCAAGCATGGTAGTGTAATGAAGGACAAGCATCTAGTTCCCATGGAGGTGAAAGAAGGAATCAGTTGGTGCAAGAGGATGATTGTGAAAGTGTAAACTCTCCAAATAAAATTGTTTCTTCAGAAGTTGGGGAAACTTTGATGGTGAGAAGAACACTCCTCAAATCATTCAAGGAGAAGGAGATGACACAAAGAAGAACATTATTCAAGACCACCTGTAAATGCAAAGGCAAGGTATGTAAGGTAGTGATAGATTCTAGTTCTACTGATAACATGGTGTCAAATGAAATGGTGGATAAACTAAAGTTAGAGAGAATTCCTCATGAAACACCATATAAAGCATCTTGGGTGAATGATGATCAGTCCATTTTGGTTAGTGAACAAGATTTTGCTGAGTTTAGCATTGGTGGATATAGAGATAAGATACTTTGTTATCTTTTACAAATGGATTGTTGCCATTTACTACTTGGAAGGCCATGGTAGTTTGATAGGAATTCACTTTATGATGGAAAAGAAAATACTTACACTATTGTAAAGGATGGAAATAATTTCACACCAACACCATTGAAGGAGGATGGTAAAGAACAACCCAAGGCAACAAAAGTGATAATGATTAGAAAGAAAGAGTTTGTGAAGTTTGAGGAAGACAAAAAGGAAGAGTGTGCAACCACTTCAAGGCTTGAGGATTTGAAAAGTGATGCAATGTTGAAGGAAAGAGTTGGTAAGTTGGTGTCAAACTTTGAGACAAAGAAGGTCAATGATGAATTCCTTGTGAAGACTAAAAATGAGTTAGAAAAACAAGATGAAATTGTGATAGGGATAGTGATTTGTCCATTGAGAGCAGAGGCAGTTAAAGGAAAGTCAATTTTTTTCAAGGTAGTGGTTTCTAAACCTGATGATATAGAGATGCATAAGTTTGATAAGATAGTGAAACTAGAGGTAGACAGTTCAGGGACAAAGATGAAGACAAAAGGTGAGGTGAGTAATGGTGTTTGGAAAGGCCAAGAGATTGAGTTTGAGTATGTTTCAAGAGTGAAAAAGAGGATAGTAAGAGGAAAGTTTGATGAAGATCAGTGTGCACATGTCCAAGAAAATGCAACATTATTTTATGATGAGAAATAGATAAGAGGACATACAATAGGGCAGTTTGTGAAGGTGGAGCATTATCAAGTTAGCAACAAGTTCAATAGTGCAAGGCACAATGCACATCTACAATATTTGAATCAGTCAAAAGGAGTTCCTGATGTAAGAGTTTTTGGAATACCTTAGAGATGGTATGGACAAGTTTCAATTCAAAGGGACTTGGAATCCTTTTCAGGCCGGTGTATGTTGTAGGGGCACCAAGTTCATCATATTTTGTAAACATTTTCTAGTAAGGTCTTTTGATAAATTTTGGTGTGTTAAGTCTTTTTTCAAGAAAATAAGGTAATTTTAGACCATTTATAATGTTGAAGTCATATAGAGAGTTAGTTTGAGTTCTTATTATCATATTTTGCAAAATTGTCAAAAATGTTGTCATGAAAAGATGTAAAAATGCAAAATAGGAATGCCAATGGTCAAGTAGATTTAAATGGTCACTTGAATTAGTTTTGGTAGTTGTTTTTTGGTGGGAGAAGTCTATAAATGTTAGAGGAACTCAATGTAATCTATTTTTTGGAGTTTTGATTGGAGAAAATAATAAAAAGCTCTTGAAATTTCTGTGTTTTCTAGAAAATCTGCTGCTCTCCAGGCCTGCACGGGTCCATACTGAGCCATATTGGTTTGAAAGATTTTTTTTAGTTATAGATATGTTTTAGATTCATTTTGTGACTGGTGTGGAGTGATTTCTTAAAGAAATAAAGATTTTATTGTCCATTTTTTGAGAACAAGTTGGTAACCCCTGTTTGAGGGTTTAAGGTCAATTAAAATGTGATTGAGACCCATTCCACTGGTAGGGTAGGTTTTAAATTGGTGGAATGGGTACTAATAGGGTATTTTTAGATGGTAGAGTAGGAATTTGGAGTAGGGAGTTGGATTTTGTAACATTTCATTGATGCCCTAGCAGTCTATAGTCAAGTTTTAAGCCAAAATTAGTGGCTAAGAATGGTAATCTAATGAAAAGGTGTTGGAAGAGATTGTAAGAAGGTTCACTTAGCATGTGTAGACATATTAAGACTTGTTTGAAGTGTTCACAGAGTTGTTGGAGGCTAGTAGTGGTGATTTTCAATAAACCCTCTTGGGAAAAGGCTTGAATGAGGGTTTCAAGGTTTGTTGTCTTAAAGGGCATTTCTCTAGTAAAAGGTTCTGGATTCTATGGTTTTGGAGTTTGATAAGAGATTTTCAATAGGAATTCAGGGTTGGAAAGGTGTTTGAGTGGAGGTTTCTTTGGAAAAGAGGGCTAATTGAGCCCTTGAACAACGTACCAGTCAATTGATGAGGAAGATGTTCTAAAACAAGTGCATGAGATTTTGAGATATGTTGAACTTGAGGAAAATGGGTACTTGGAATGCCAATTGAGAAATGGTTTTGAGTTTAGATTTGGCAGATAAGGTTAAGAAACCATTGTTGCAAACCTACAAGGGAATTGGAAGGGTTGTGAGTGAAGTTACTTTAGTTGGGGTTTTAAAAGTTGAAAGATTGGTTGATTTTGATCCAATTGTGTTTGTTGGAAAGTTGGCATCCCTTCTCTACATCATATGGGTATAGAAGATTCTGCTGGATTCAATCAATTGAGATTATTGTTGATTGATATTTTTTTGTGGAGATAGAAAAAATATTGCAACAAGATTACAAAATGATGTTTTAGCATAAAATTATTGCTTGAATTCTCTTCCATATGGATTAGGTCATTGGGATATGAAGATTATATCATTAAAACCACAATTTCTCACTACCGATTTTCTGAAATCAAAAGATTTATTGGCTACAAGTTACAAAAACAATATCTATTAGGAGATATCAATACTAATGTAGAAGAATTTAATTCTACCTACAATCTAATAGAATTTTGGAACAATCCTCCTACATATAGTTCAAAGGGATTTGCTAATATCAGGAAAGTTAATAAGAAAACTTGTAGTAAAAGTTGTAAGTGCAGGAAATGCAACAAAAGATATAGTGGGTATAGTAGAAATACTCTGCATTCCAGAGAAAGAAATTTCAAAAATAAGATTCCATTTAGTTCAAATGTGATAAGTAGAGCAACTTAATTTCACTATAAATCAGGATTGTGGTGAATAAAGGGTGACGCAATAGACAAGTATAGAATTGCATTCTTAGAATCTCCAAAATGGAATGGCATAACATTTGATCTATGAAAAATGGATCGAGCATTAAGATATTTAAAAGGTTTTTATGCAGGATTCAATAAGGATAAGAAGAGAACTCAAGACAAGCTTGAAGATAATATCCCAGGATGGGATCAGAAGGAAATGAAATAGATCAAAGGAAAATGTAAGAATCTTACAGGACTTCAAATAGCAGAGAAGATAGATTAAATAGAAGAAGACTCATTGTCTAATAAAATTTTGTCTAAATCATTAACAAAATTAGAAAGATTATGCTCTTGTTCCAGTACTATAGAATCTGAGACAAGTGGATCAGAGGATGAGAAGGATGTTGAATTTGTTTCTTCCTCTCTACAAAACAATGAAGAAAATTTCATACAGTAGAAGAAAGCCAAACAAGATCATGTAATATATTCCCAATCTGCTATAGATCCTATTTCCCTTTATTATTTCTTGAGTCTATTATATTTTTACCATAATTTTCTATGTACATTAGCCTTTCTTAAGAAATTGTCTGAACTTATGTCTTTCCCTGCTAAGCCTATTATAAATGTCAATTTAGAAGGATTTAGTAAGAGGTTCACAACCTTAATAGATACAGGTTCTTGTATTATTCTTGCTAAGAGTCGTGTTTTACCATTGTTATAGTGGAGTCAACAAAAAATCTTTGTTAAAGATCTTGGTGCTATACAAACTATTAAACAAAAGTCCTATAATATTTTAGTTAACTTTGGTAATTTTAGTGCTTTGTGTTCCTTCTGGCAACAAGAGAATATGGAAACTGATATCTTAGGATGGGATTTTTTGAGTTAGTTTAAGTATTTTTCATTTTTTAAGTCTGGAATAGTCTTAGGAAATCATAAGGAAATTCCATTTTAGTATCTTCGAACAATCAAGTCAGTTTATATGATAGGAAGATTTGATGAACAAGGAAATTTTCTCCCAGGAGATCCACAATCTTCTGCCATATGCAGGATTAAGGAACTCCCTAAAGCCTTTCAAAGATTGATTTTAGAAGATTTTTTGTATAAAAATCCAATCTTTGTGTTCTATAACGATGGATGGGCCAATATCCAGCTTGTTCCAAGTAATATAAAATTGATCACATTATCTTCAAATGCAAAAATATCATTAATCACTTTCCTCCTAATTTTCATAGCATGGATTATTTAACTAGTATATTTAATACTAGTTGTAAGATTTTATTATCTCAAATGACACCATATAAAGTTGCTTCTCCACACATAACATTATATGATATTATATATTTAGCAGCCCATTTTCCTTCTAGTCAGATTGAATGGGTAATTAAGCATATGAAGACCTCCCTCCTTGGAGAATGATATGATCTAGATACTAGTAGATTTGCTCAGAATCTACTAGTACTTTATCCTAGACATATTATTTATTTAAAATATTTATTCTCTTTTATAACACCATAAAGTGAGAACGGACCACTTAACACCTGTAAGTGGCTACAGGGATCTTGCTTTTTAGGTTGCATCCTATTGTCAGATCTTAATGTGGCTGACATCATGAGACAGACAAGCCCTTGTGCTAGCTAAATTATGCCACCCATTATTTATTTATGAGACATTATTAGGGTCCACCAAGGCTTCACACAAATAATTTACATTAGGTACAATATTATTCTCACCACATTGTTGCGCTATCATCCATTATCCCACTCAAGGATGCAACATCTTCCAATATCAAGTAACAGGTGGATATAGGGAATATTGAATATATTATCGAAATCCATTATGTATTGGTACTCGCAATAGTGTTTGATCTTCTTCTGAGCAAATCTACTAGTATCTAGATCATACCATTCTCCAAGGAGGGAGGTCTTTGAATGCTTAATCACCCATTAAATCTGACTGGAATGAAAATGGAATGCTAAATATATAATATCATATAATGTCATGTGTGGAGAAGTAGCTTTATATGATTTTAGTTGAGATAATAAAATCTTACAACTAGTATTAAATATACTAGTTAAATTATCCATGGTATGGAAATCAAGAGGAAAGTGATTAATGATATTTTTGCATCTAAAGACAATGTGAGAAATTTTATATTGTCTCACCAGACTCTTTAAAACCACCAATTTTTCATTGTTGAGAGTAAGCGACATAATTACTATTTGTTGAGTGCCTAGAACAAGCTAGATATTGCCCCATTCATCATTCTGGAACACCAAGACTAGATTTTTATATAGAAAATCTTCTAAAATCCATCTTTGATAGGCTTCAAGGAGTTCCTTAATCTCGAACATGGAAGAAGACTATGGATCTTCTGGGAGAAGATTTCCTTGTTCATCAAATCAAGTCATATCATATAAACTGACTTGATTGTTCTAGGAAGATACTGAAATGGAATTTCCTTATGATTTCCTAAGACTATTCCAAACTCAAAAAATGAAAAAGACATAAACTAACTCAAAAAATCCCATCCTAAGATGATATCAGTTTCCATATTCTCCTGTTGCTAGAAGGGACACAAAGCACTAAAATCACCGAAGTTAACTAAAATATTATAGGCCTTTTATTTAATAGTTTGCATAGCACCAAGACCTTTAACAAATATTTTCTATTGACTCCAATATAACAATGGTAAAACACAACTCTTAGCAAGAATAATACAAGAACCCGTATCTATTAAGGCTGTGAACCTCTTACTAAATCCTTTTAATTTGACATTTATAACAGGCTTAGCAAGGAAAGACATAAGTTCAGACAATTTCTTAAGGGTAATATACATAGAAAAATATGGTAAAAATATAATAGACTCAAAAAATAATAAAGGGAAATAGGATCTATAGCAGATTGGGAATATATTACATGATCTTGTTTGGCTTTCTTCTGTTGTATCAAACTTTCTTCATTGTTTTGTAGAGAGGAAGAAACAAATTCACCATCCTTCTCATCCTCTGATCCACTTGTCTCAAATTCTATAGGATTGGAAAAAGAGCATAATCTTTCTAATTCTTCTAATGATTTAGACAAACTTTTATTAGACAATGAGTCTTCTTCTTCTATATAATCAATCTTTTCTACTATTTGAAGTCTTGTAAGATTCTTACATTTTTCTTTGATCTACTTCATTTCCTTTTGATCCCATCCTGGGATATTATCTTCAAGATTTTCTTGAGTCCTCTTCTCATTCTTGTCTAATACTACATAAAAAACCTTTTAAATATCTTAATGCTCGATCCATTGTTCTTAGATCAAATGTTATGTCATTCCATTCTGGAGATTTTGAGAATGCAATTCTATACTTGTCTATTGTTTCACCCTTTATTCACCACAATCTTCATTTATAATCAAATTTAGTAACTCTCCTTATCACATTTGAACTAAATGGAATCTTCTTTTTGAAATTTATTTCTTTGGAATACAAAGTATCTCTGCTATACCCACTATATCTTTTGTTGCATTTTTTGCACTTACAACCTCTACTACAATTTTTTTGATTAAATTTCCTAATATTAGTGAATCCCTTTTATCTATCTGTAAGAGGATTGCTGCAAAATTCTATTAGATTGTAGGTAGAATTAAATTCTTCTACACTAGTATTGAGAGCTCCTAACAAATACTATTTTTGTAACTTGTAGCTAAGATTTTTTTTTTTTTTTTAGAAAATGTGTAGTTAGAAATTGTGGTTTTAATTATATAATTTTCATCCCAATGACCTAAACCATATGGTAGAGAATTCAAGAAATAATTTTTTTCTGAAACATCATTTTCTAATCTTGCTACAATATTTTTTCTATCTCCACAAAAATATCAAGCAACAATAATTGACCAAATCCTGTAGAATAAACATCTTCTCTACCCATATCAAGATTTTCATCAATTGGAGTAGAGGGTCTATTATCAGGAATTCTATTCCACCGGTGTTTTAATTTTCTTGATAATAATATAGAAGCATATAAAGCTTTTGTAAGATCATTCCAACCAATGTTACCTTTTGTATCAAATGAATTTTCAAAAGTATTTCTCCAAGTGCAGATAAAAATTTGATCAATATTCAAGAGATAACCTAATTTAGCATGTGGCCTTGTTTTCTCAGGTCTAGCATTTTTCTTTAAGGATTCTTTATGTTCATCCTTAGGTTACATCTTGAGCATAAAAATTTTCTTCCAATATTCACAAGTTTATAAAACATCAATCTCAAATCTATCTAAAGAACAATTTATGGAAGAATCATCAGATTCAATCTCTAAACTAACAGAAGATTTATAATCCTTTTCCTCATCTGAATCTTCTTGTGCATACATTGGTTCATCCACAAAAACTAGTTCACTAATTCCTTTAGTCATTCCTATTTCATCCATCCAGTCTTTTTCCACAAATTCATGTGAATGTTCTATAGAGAGAGACTGATTTGGGCTTTGAAGTACTGGCATAGATTCAACATTTGATTTTCCTGATTCTATGACCTCTAATTCTACAAACATATGTTGAGAAGATTCTTCATCGGATTTCTTTTCTTGTTATTCAAATACAGGCTTATTGATCGGCTATGCAATACTTAATTCTTGTAACCAATCTTTTTCAATAATGGCACTGGAATATTTTTGAGATTCCTTTCTTGGCCTTGGTAGAACTAATATGTTCATCCTTATCCAAGAAACCTTTCCTTTTCTAAACAACTATTTTTCTAGCAGGTTCTATTACTTCTTTATCTTTATCTTTTTTCTTTTTCTTTTCTTTTTGAAGGACTTCTTTCTTTTGTTCCTTTACCGAGCTATCATTTTCTTGAGTGATTCTAGTTTTTTGGACACAAGATCTTATTTTATCTAACTTCTTAGAAACTAGATCAACCATTTATTTTTTTCCTTTCTTCTGCAAAGAATCTTCATTTGAAGAGACCTTTCTAGTCATATTTTCATCCTTTTGATTCTTTCCTTTATCTTTGTCGAAGAGCTATTTCGGCCAATTTGTGATTCTCTAATTTTCCTTGCTACTAACCTATATTTTTCTATCTTTTTAGCCACAAAATCTATTAAAGCTTTAGATGGTACTTTAGATTGTCTACTTGAATCCATAGTCCTAGCTTTTATGCCTTTCTCAAGATAAAAATATGAAATCTTAATATCTAGAAACTTAAAATTTCCTTTTCTATCAACATATTCTTTATCTTCAAACACATTATGAATAATAGATGAAAGCGAAGAAATTGCATTAAGAGATCTTTGGCTTTCCATTGAAGAGTTTAAAGAATTACTAAAACTTTTTGAAAACCATTTCACTACTACTTTTACCATCTTACTACTCACCCTTCCACGCCTATCCTTCGGCTTCAACATGAGATTTACAGCCTTACTACAAATCCACAGTTACTTTGTGTGTCTACCTTCAATTGTTCAGTCTTCACACTCTTATTCCAGCTACCAACATACAAATCTTATGAAAAAATTTCACTATGACCAGATCTTAATAGAACATGGGTCTTATTACCAAAACAAAAATACACTAGTATTCAAGATGATAGCACAACAATAAGCATAATAAGAACTAATGCTCTGATACCAATTAAAAGTGATACCAATACCAAGACAACAATACACTAGTATTCAAGATGATAGCACAATAATAAGCACAATAAGCACTAATGATCTGATACCAATTTAGAAGTGATAACACAACAACACACAAAAGCTCTAATACCAACTTTGAATGAAAGCACAATTTGGACAACAAGGCAATAAGATAGAACAAATATTTTTAGAAATGGACAAATGATTTCATTAACTCAAAAAATATTACATATATGCTTTGGCATTATCAGATTTCTAATTACCAAGATCGCTCGAAGCATAAGGTAAGTGCACATGTCTGATATGCTGACCACCAAACTTCTAAACTTAAGGACTCTAAACAATGCTCAAGACTCAACTTCTAAGATTCTATGGAATCCAAAGATTCTAATACTCAAGACTCAAACTATCTTCGAATCTAACTTGTGATTACTCAAATTCAAATGCCTCAAATGAGCTCTTGGGGCCTTATTTATAGGCTTTAAAGGACCTAGAGATCCATACACTAAAACCTTTTACCTATTCTGCTAGGTCATTTCTCTAGAAAATGCAAGGAGGATTATCTTGCCATATGGTAGAAATTTTCAGTCCTTGATTTTCTCAACAACCTTTATTTATTTGTCCATATTATGGAGTGAGTAGGAATATCTACTAGAATATTTTTTGTAGATATTGTCTATCTTTTCTTTTTGGATAGTGGAAAAAATAAATTTTACATGTGGGAATCTTTGTACAAGATAATCTTTTTGGTACAAGGGTCCACCATGTGAATAGAATTTTTGGTACAATATTTTTCTAGCTTCACATGGTATTTGTCTAGAAATTTCCCCACCTTTTGGAATTTTATCCACATTTAATTACCAAGTTCCATATGTATTGTTCTTGCACATATGTATGTCATGATCTTGTTGAATCCTATCTCTCTACCTTGCCTTTATAAGTAATACATCTCATGTACATTTACACTCATGTATAATCAACCATTATTCAATCTTGCATTGTTGAAGCAAGATTTATTTCCATTCTCTCTCTTGTGGAAGTTGTTTTGGCCTAGAAATTGTTCCTTGGGGTGTTAAGGAGTCACCATTTACAACCACATGGTATTAGAGCTCTCTGAGGTTACAGATTCCTTTCCAAACCTGGCAGTGTTGGGGAGTCACCATTTACTCCAATAAATCAACCTTGTATATATATTGCAACCAACCAAAACATCAATTAGGTTGCCCTAATTGCATGAACCATGTACCACACAACCTGTCGGTTCAAAAATTTAACACACAAACCTTGTGAAAAGAAAAAAATGTGTACACATCCAAAATAGGTTGACATGACCTATAATCACTCCCATAAATCCACTCCTTACTTCAACTCTGCATGACCCCAAAATCCTTAGGTCGACACCTAATAGCAAAATTGGTGAGGCAATAACTAAATGATCCAACTATTCATTCATAACTCGACACATGGACCATGAAAACACTTGCCACTTAGAGAATGCATAATTTTGACATTTGTAAACACTTCCTCAAAATTTCATAACATAATATTCATCTGCAATGGAATGCAGAGCATTCCAATATGTACTCTGCACCATTAACACTGTCATTACAAATCCGATACACTATTAACATTATCTTCAACTACGGAAGACATACAACCTTGAAACTTTGGATCTAAACACCTTCAATACACATCATCAACACCTCAAAACCGAATGACAAGATATTGTATAGCAGAGCAATGCGGACCCCAAAATTGGTTCATTGTAACACTAAAATTACATTATGAGACTTAGCCAATTATCCACAACATTTATCATTCTTCAGACCAATAATTCTACATTTCTACAATGGATTGACATCAATGACAACACCATACACATCCAAACATCATCATGCTCATGTTTCCAACACAACCAACATGGGTTAAGTGGTTGCACTTGGGAGAGTATTGTTACAATGTCACCTACCATATATCTATTGGTATATCTCCATTTATAACATTATATAGTTATGACATGCATTAAAATTTAGTGATTTGGTGTTCATGATCACTAGAGTGCCAAAAACTAGTAACTTGGTGAAGCAAATCCAAGACATGCTAAATTCACTCAAAGATAATCTTCAATGAACATAAAATAGATAGAAGTTCTATGTAATTTAGAGTTTCATTAAGAGATCATGTAAAGTTGGGGATATGGTCTCTCTAATATTGTAGGAAACCATCTATTAAAAGGAGTCAATCTCAAAAACTCAAACTTGACTTCTATTTACCTTAGAGGAATTTATGAGAGTTGGTTAAGTTGTATATGAATTGGAGTTATTAGAAAATAACAAGATTCATAATGTTCTTGATGTGTCTTTCTTGAAAATGAAATTTGGATAACATACCACATATTAGGTAGATTTTCCACCCATGGATGATGTAGGGAAAATTTTATTGGTACCTAATGTTGTAAATGATAATAGGATGAAGAAATTGAGGAACAAGAGCATTAAAGAGTATCTAGTTTATGGAGGAATCTAGTTGTAAAACTTGCTACTTAGGAAGTACCAGAGATCTTGGAGCATCAAAATTTTTTATTGGTTGAGGGAAAACAATTTCAAGAAGGGTGAATTTCTAATGTCCCAAATTCTAAGTATGAGAGTGTCTAGTCCACATTCTAGAATTGGGTGGGGTTTCAAGTTTCTCCATTTTTTCATACCTTCCCTTCAAACCCTACTTTCCCATTCCCTAAATCCCACTTTGTCTTAACCATCATAAATTTGGACTTTCCCATGCTAGCATCTCTTTCCCTTCATCTCCCTCAAGTCCTTGATTCCTTAGTTGTCCAATTTTTAGGCCTTTAAAATTTCCTCTATTGGAATGAATCACCTTCATTCTCCATATCGCTACAACCTTAATTTCTTCTATCTCACATATTTGTGAAGTTTCATTTCCCTCCTTGAACTCAATCCAAAATAATTGATATCCCTAATCATTATCATCTTCTCCTTCCATTATCTCTTCATCCTCCCCTCCCACATTCTATTCATCATTTTACATCATCTTCCCCATCTACCCTTGCATCATCTCATCCATTTCGATAGCAAACCCATGTTCTTTTGAACCCGTATTTCCTCTTGAGGGGGCATACTCAATCCATAATCTTCATCTTCACTCCCATCATATTTTCTTCCTATTCACTCCTTTGAATGACTAGGGCATCTTCCATAATCTAACCATCTTCATCTAGGTTCTATGTTTTAATATTATTTGAAATGATGCTACTTCATAACACCATCTCAAAGAGGTGAAAAATGTAGACACTGCAAAATTGATCACTTTTGTTTGGTCAATTTACCCTTAATTCAACCAATTTCATATCCTCTATATTAAATAAATAATACCCTATTATTTAATTAATATTCATTATCCATTATCCCTTCATCTTAATTTTTTTCTTCTATCATCTTTAAATCCTAGCCTAAAGTAAATAATTTACTCTCATCACTTATCCATTTCCTCCAAAAATTAAATAAATTATCTATTTATTTAATTCCCTTCATGTCACATCCTCCATAACTTTCCTCTAATCCTAATTAATTTACATAATATTGGATTAATGATGTGCACATTCCTAATCCTTGATTAGGGAGGTGTCACATCCTCCATAAAATGCAATTTGTCCCTAATCTTCCTCCATTAACCAAATTCCCCCACTAATCCCTCACATGCACATCTTAATCCTTAATTAATTAGCCTAGTGTAACCCATGGTCAACCGCCTAATAAATACTATCTGCATCCCAATAGAATTTTTAATTCCATTTTATTTCTCCAACACATCTCATGGAATTTTTAATTCTATTTTACAATCCCCATGTCCTTTCCAATGGAATTTTAAATTGCATTTATTTATCCAGGGTTGCTAAAGGATTTTTAATTCCTCTTCCCTTTCCCCAAGAAATATTAAATTTTTTTATTCTCCCCATGTACCTAAGGAATTTTTTATTCCTTTTATCCTCCCCATGCACATTAAAAAGGAAATTTTTAATTCTTTTGGTCAACCCTTGATCTCAACCCTTGATCTTCTTCCCCCTTTCAATCTCCACTATCCATTCCCATCTCCCTTGGCTAAATAACTAACACTTAGTCATTTTGGTATTCTCCCACATTCTAACACATGAAACTACACTCATTCATCTCAACATCTCAAGCTCACACCACCATCTTGTATCCATAGCCAAACCCAGCCATGATTTCATCCAAATCAAGAAAAAATCAACCTGTTATGCTGCCAAAATCAATATAGAGCACACATATCAAGCCATCAAAAGGGGCAAACAAACTCATCAAGCTCAAACAAGGTAATATTTTGGTATTTTATTTGTAAGTTTGAGTTTCAACTTTAAGCCCTAATCTGAGTGTTTTGTTTTGTTTTTATCCTTTTGCTTGAGTTTATTTCTTACATTTTAAATGGGGTAAAAAAATTGCACACATTTATGGCATGCTTGGTGGGATCCACATCACGGGTCCCTTGATTGGTTTTCTATTGTTTTATTTTTTGCATGTTTGGACACTACTATATTTAGCTCCATTTTCTGATGAACGTTTGTTGAAATTTTGACAAACTATCATTGTAACACTGATGAACCATTGCAATAATTTTTTGTCTGAACATTTTCGTCGCTTTATTTACACACCTTGAAATGTCGAACTCATGACGTGGCTTTTTTGGTACTGGCCATGATAAAGGTGTTCTTATGTTCGTCAAAATTCTGACGAAACATGTGTCACTTTATCAACGTACATTAGTTAGAAAACAAGTGACGAAAATCAACTAGAATGTCGGAACACCACCAAACAATCATTGAAACAGCGACGAAATGGGAATTTCATAACGTTGGTCATTTCTTCGGAGGTATAACATGTTCGTCGGTCTTTTTTGAAGTTTTTTCGGTCTTGTTCGTCAAAATTTTGACGAAACTGTGCAATTTTTTTAAAAAAAATGTAAATGGCTGGTGTAAAGCCAAATTTGACAACATTTTCCAACATCCTCCCTACCTATTCCGAAAGGGGAGCTTTGTAATAGGGTATGGACATCCATCAAAACATAAAGGATAGAGGATTTTTATCAGTTGTAGTTGCAACTGCCCTATTAGACATGTATGCAAAATGTCCAAGCATAGAAAAGGAATGTGAACTGTTTGACAGAATGTCGTCTCATGGACTGCAATGATTGCAGGATATGCACAAAATAGATTTGTTCAAAAGGCTTTAGAAATTTTAAAGAAAATGTAATTGGCTAGTGTAAAGCCAAATTCGACAACCTTTGTGAGCATCCTCCCTTCCTGTGCCAAAAGGGGAGCTTTGGAACAGGTTATGGACATCCATCATAACATAATGGAAGGGGGAGTTTTGTCAAATATTATAGTTGGAAATTCTCTAGTATACATGTATTCAAAATGTGGAAGTATAGATAAGGCACGTGAACTATTCGATGGAATGGCTCAAATAGATGTCATCTCTTGGAATGAAATGATTGTAGGATATGCTAATGATGTTTCAATAACTTTGGTGTTTATCTTCTCCCCATCAATTTGTATGCAATTGACATGTGGTTACTTTTGTTATCTCTTATGTGCATAAACAACTATTTTGCATGTGTGTACTTCAAAAGAAAATAACGATAAAATTACCAAGTTTCAAAGTTACTACACAAGGGTTGAACATGATAATAATAATGGTGGTTGTACTTGAGAAGGAATTAGGGAAGAAATTTCCTCTAAAATTTGTTGATAAACCTAAAGATTTTGAAACTCTATATGCATTTATAGAGAAGGTTGAGAAGGAATTGAAGTGGGAAAGCATTACATGGAAGATCTATTTATTTAGTGGCCATTGGAATGCTAACTTCCCTAATATATGACCTCAAGAATCAATTATAAACCAATAACATATTGAAAAGCTATATATTCTCTTTTTTGTAAGAGGATGGAATTTTGGGATAGAAAACTTTTGGGTTCTTTCACATTGTACAACAACAAAAGAGCGAGTTTTCTCTCTTCATCATATAACAAAAGTTATACTAGGAAAAATACATAACTGATGTTGTGATCTAGCTAAAGATGCCCAGATGAGATATAAAGCTTCCTAATGGTTATAATTTAGGATTTAATGCACAGTAACATGGCATTCAAACAAAGGACCAAATAAGGTTTGTTGACCAAATCACTGCAACCAAATATTTGCAAGTAAACAAAAATGGAGGATGACAAGAATTGGAGTTGATTGCTTCTATCCCAAAATTAATTTCTATGAATCATATAAAGTAGATTACAAAAAATTCATAAAACATAGAAAGAGTGTGTATTAAGCACTTGAGTTACCCCCTTGTTGCATATCCTATTATGAATTCCCTAAAGTAATTGGATCTTATACAATTTTATGTGCATCTTCAGTTATTATAAGTCACAAAAAAATTCTTTATTAACTAATCAGAAAAATTTTCTACCTTTGTTTGTACTTTAGAAATGATAAGTTTTTCAAAAAAGAAATGATCTACATACCTGTAATCTCACAATGCTACTTATTTGTTCACAGTCCAAAGATTGGAAGACAATATACTCATCAATATGATTTATGAACTCAAGTTGGAAGGTGGCCTGTGTTGCTTCAATATAAAATAAGAATCCAAAAACTTGATTACCCTTGTTGAACCACTTAACTTTAGCACTTTCATTTGTAAGTTTTTTTTCTACCCCCATTGTAACTCTATATAACCTCTTGTTCTTTAGTATTAGTTGAACCTTAGTTTTCCATTGATGGTAGTTAAATGGAATTAGAAGAGGAACTAGAACATTTGAATCCATGCTTGTTGATTGTTGCAACGAATTTAGAAGTGTAAAAAAGAAAAGATAGGAGGAAGTACACACAACACAAGGCTATCCACAAGATAGTCAACTATCCTGTTGTAGCCAACCAATTAGGCCTCTTGGAGCAGCGTTGTTTTGGTCCATTGATCTTTTTCTATTCACTGTCATGAAGGAAGGTTTTGAGGCCTTGTAGGGGCATATAATACTTGTCTAAGTTTAGTGGTTTGGGCCTAGTATAAGCTTGTATGTGGATTTTATTCTGACCGTGCTACCAGGTAAGGCTACAAGGGTTAAAAGGGTAAAGAGACCTAAAGGTTAGAGCGATGAGAAAAAGGAGTTTCCTGAGTGAAAATTAGGGTGTTAAGTTTTGGTTTGGTTTAAAGTGGTAATTCTAAACTTGTTGGAAGCCTCTTAAAGGAAGGTTGATAGGTTGGTTGAGTTGAGCCTCCCAGGTCTACATCAATTAGTTAATTACCATGGTATACGACCTTAATTTATAATTGATGTATATTGAAGATTAATAATTAAATAAGTACAATATACATAAAAACCAAATGTAAAATGTATTATAATTACCTTTCACTTTCCTCAATCTACCTTTCCCCATTAGGTACTCCCCTTCGAATTTGTTAATGGATTTGGGATCCCAAATGCGATCTACATGGATCTTTGCTACACACTTAGGAAGATATTCAGTAATGTACACCATGGTCTGGTATACCATATATCCCTCCACCATAGAACCCTTAGGATGTGCTCTTTGTCTAACCAAAGCCTTCAAAAATTTCAAGTGCCTCTCAACCATCCACATTGACCTTGTGTGTATAGGTCCACACAATTCAATCTCCTCAACTTGGTGTATGAGGTAGTGTTCTGTGCATTGAAAAGAAACACTTTTGAATTTCACACATTAGATGAGGAATTTTTCTCTTCCAATAATTTATATCTTCTTTATGGATTTCTTTAGATGACAACCATCTACGAGTGATTCAAGGTGCAAATATATTAACGAGATTTAACAACAATAAACAATATATTACATAACAAGTAAAAAAAATGGAAATTATAAGATCTATACAATGAATTGAACAAATATCGCTACTTACCTCATGTATTTTCCAAGATCATATATAACTTGCTTGACATTTTTGTCAAAGTTTTCTGGGAGAGATAGAGGTAGAACGTACTACAACAATTGTAAAATGATCTTTTCATTATTTTTCCAAAATTAGTAAACATAATACACTGAAAAGTACATGCAATATACAAATATATATAATATACCAGAATAATTACCTTAATAAAGGTATGCCAATCATGAGTTTTCATCCCTGACCCAAATTCACCTTTCTTTGTTATGATATTGTTTATTTTTGTAGCAAATCCTGTGGGAAATCAAATTTTTCGTATGAATTCTTTTATAGCATTGCTTTGCTGCTCCATTAATAACCAAGGAAGGGTGCTTATATTTATTTGGTCTCCATTGCTATTTAATTGAATGACATTTTTCATTGCATGATTGGCTTCCTGAATGTCACTACAAATTTTGACAAATTTTTCTTTGTCAAGCTTTCCATCCAATATTTTCCATAATGTTTTTGTTATATTCTTTCCAATATGCATTGTATCAAACAAATGCACAATTTGTAGTTGCTCATAGTAGGACAACCTACTAAATTGTCTAGGATAACTATTCATTCCCTGTGGAAGCTAGCCATTAATGCCTTGATGACCTTCATGAAGCATATAAGTTAAACAAATTAACAACGACAATCATTTTCAATTACAACATGAGCAAACAAATTAACACAATATAAAAATATAAATTCCAAACATATCATTTATGATAGATAAACAATTTGATCTGATGTATAACCTTGACGATTAATTCTATTATATTCCAACTTCCATAAGCGAGGTGGAATTCTTCATGGTTTTGATGTAGTCTCTTCGTTCCCATTGAAAAGATGTTTTTTAGTAGCTTGATACTTATGATTTCTGTGGAGGAAGTGCCTATACTCATCAAACACCTGCTTTCCTAAACTTGTTGAATGACGAGATTTCATCTTTGGACCACAAATTGGACATGTAAATTTTCCCTTTGTTTGAAGACCTGCAAGATCATATATAATTGGATTAAATATGTCAATTTTTATAATTATATATAATGAATAGATTATTTTAAAAACATGCATGATATCTACTTCATAAATTAAATATAGTTAAAGTGCAGTCAACATTATAACATACCACAAAAAT
The DNA here is from genome assembly GCA_007258455.2 of Sequoia sempervirens. Lineage (NCBI taxonomy): Eukaryota > Viridiplantae > Streptophyta > Pinopsida > Cupressales > Cupressaceae > Sequoia > Sequoia sempervirens. The sequence goes on along the minus strand of VDFB02000017.1, from coordinate 94,616,044 downwards.
GTGTTAGCCTTGGGGCATCATGAATTTTCCATACAAGCATTGCATGGAATTGAAATTGTCTTTGTCCTATTGGTCTAGAGACGTCATACATAGTGACGCCATTCCATAACTTTAGTAACTTGTTGATAAGAGGCTCGATATATACATTCATATCTTTAACTTGGTACTTACCTAGTTGAATGAACATAAACATTACATAATTATTATAACCATTTTACTACAATACATATAAATTAATGTACATGACTATTAAATGAAAAAATATGTCATTATGCAACAAATAAGAAAAATGAGATGCTACTATGTTAAAGAAAATTGATGTAAACAAATACTTGGAACAATCATTACCAACATTATGTGCTCCCTCTTTATTGACATCCATGGAGGAATGTTATTGTTGATAACAAAAATAGGCCACACCGAGTAAATAGATCTCAACTCTCCAAATGGATTGACACCATCCACTACCAATGAAAGCCTGAGGACGATAATCATGCCCCCCTTTAATCAATATAAAGATGAGAATACTTTTAATCACAACAGCTGAGAAACATTGTAGGCGATCTTGTTAATGGATAGTCGATCTTGCAAATGGATAGGCGATTCCGCTACATAGGCAATTCTACTACATAGGCAATTCTGCTACATAGGCGATTTTGCTACATATTTGATCTTGCTACATAGGTGATCCTACTACATAAGCGATCCTGCTACATAAGCAATCCTACAACCTACATAGTCAATCCTATGACCTACATAACCAATCCCACGACCTACATAACCAACCTTGTGACCTATATAGCCAATCCTGTGACCTACTTAAATAATCATGTGACCTACATAGCCAATCCTATGGCCTACATAGCCAAACCTGTGAACTTCATAGCCAAACCTATGACCTTCAAAGCCAGATATGTGAACTTCAGGGGAAGATGCATGATAGCTTGAGGTAAACCTAATTCTTAATCTTCATTGAGAATATTTCCATTACCTTTAGTTTTTGGTACTAATCTTCTCACTTGTCTATTTGTGTGTGTGCTAGCTACTGACTGTTTGTAGCTTCTCATTTGTTGAAGATCAGTGATTAAAACTACTAACTTATTTCTTGTAGGACAATTGGTCAAAGAAAAGTGTGAGTATATGTTTCATACTAATCTAGGCACATTTTGATTTCTAAAGGGTCAATTAACTTTTGTGTCATTTTTTGGGTCTCTTTTCAATGTATGCTCTCCCCTTGCACCATTTGGTTAGCCCGGGGATAAAAAATCATAGATAGACCCAAGTCCATTTGTGAGTCTAACTAAGAGTGCTAGCTTATGCATATGCTCTCCCCTTGTGCCACATGTGATCTTGGGGATTAGAAATGCTTAGAATTTCCTACCCTTTAGGAGGCTTTATTGGGATTTCATCACCCAAAGGACAACATCAACCACATGAATCAATGGGGTATACAAAGGGGGAGAATGAAACTTGTGCCCTAATCCAGTTGTGTCATGTCTACCAAAGCATTGATACTAAGGTGATTCTTAGTTAGGTGTGAAGGGTTGGTCTGATCTTTCCTATCAAAGGATCATGACCCATGCTTGTGATGGGCCAGTGTTCACGAATGTGCCTCATACATTCTCCTAGTGTATCGAGGACTCCCTAGATCACCTTATTTCAACCTAGTTTAAGGCATATGTTTAGCTATGGATTAGTGTAGCGTAGGGGATGAAAATCATACCCCAAATCTACTCACCACATACTCCCTTAGGGTGAGATATAAATCCTCAGGTGAACTATGAAAGTTCTTGAAGAGAGAGAGAAGGCGAGCCCATGGCATCTATTGACATCTTGTGTCATTGGATCTCTTTCTATCTTCCTTCACAAGAAAGGGTGCTCCACCTAAGTATCAAAAAGTATTAACTCCTTGGGGTGGTGGGCCTACATCATGTTTGTAAACCCTCTTGACTAATCCTAGGTTTGTGTTTCCTAGCGTGTCTCCTTGTGCATACCAGTGATTGTCTTTTTTCCATTCCAATCTATGTTTGACTATTTGATATTTCTATTTATCCTTTTCCATTGAGTCCCCCTACCCTATAGAGGCGTATCTACTCTCCTAAGGGATTTTCCATTTCCCAGTCTAATTCATTCATCTATCAGTCTTCCTTGATAGGTGTATCCGCCCCCTATAGAGCCAATTTTTCTCTATTGATGGGAGATTGTGTCATTATCTTGGTCAAGACATCCCCTTTATAGGTGATTCTTCTCTATTCTTGGGTGATTTTTTCTTCCTTTTCCATACATTCTCCATCCCCAATTAGCATTTGTGCTCTATTCATAGGCATATACACTATCCATCCATACACCTCAGTCATCCTCTTAGGCAGATCCACTATGTTCTTGGGTTATTTCTCTATCCTTTTCTATACACCTAGTCATCCTACATAGGAAATTCCATGCTCTTCTTGGGTGATCCCAGTTTCCATGTTAGTGCACTATTCATGTCATTAGATGAATTTTTTACACTGTTAGGTATTTCTACACTTAGGCATTTCCACTACCTACAGAGGAAATTTTGCTCTATTCTTAGCAAAATCTATTTCCCATCCAAAATCTAGAGTCAATCTATCCTATCACAATTAGCCTATATCTTCTTGAGTCCAAAATATTAATCAAGTCACTTTCCCTCTTCATATACATCTCCAAACGATCACTTTCATATCATCAACCATCATCAATCTATACAAACATCATCCCCTTTGAGCAAGGAGTTGGCTAAACCCATCCTATCAACATCCCAATCATCCACAACCCAAATACAACATCAAATACTTAATTGAGATCCTAAATCCTAAATCAATCATCCATCATAACACTTTCTTGGGAGCTTAGTCTATCCCAAGTTAGTAATCTTTTGTGCAAACTATTTCACCTTGATCTAAAGGTATAGTTTATATTGATAACTCCCCTTTCTTGAGAACTTATCTTATCTCAAGTAGGAAATCCATCTAATCAAACTTTGATATAGGATCTCAACCATAGTTGAGAGAATACTATCCTTCATCCATCCAACAATTGTCCTCATCATTTTAGTTGCATCCTTGAACTTAGGAGTCTATCCCATCATATCTTCCATTAATCCTAATATGAGCTTAAATTGAATCCTAATATGAGCTTCTACACCCCAATTTGAGCTTTAGTCCATCCACATCCAAGATCTTCTAATATTGAAACAAATATTAAGACCCCTTCTTCCACATTCTTACAATCCATTCTATTTTTCTTTTCATCATCTCTTTTTTCTTCTAATCATCTATTCCCATCTTTTCAATCCATATCCATCCAATCCAATATCATGAATCCTTATCCTCCTCCTGCACAACCAAAAATAGTAGTAAAAGGAAATCCCAATTACATTGAAGATGACATTGAAAGTCTTGTTGATCAAGATGGGTATGAAATAGATCCCTTTGACACTATCATTTCTAGTGAGCTTTCTCCAACTGTCATCCAAAATCTAATCACTCATCCAAGTTATCCCATCATTCCTTCATCCACACCCACTAGCAATCCTTATGCTACATTTAACAAGGGATATCCATTATCTTCCCGATCCACGTATTCATCTTATCTATCATCCACATCCCTCTCTTATCTATCCCCCACATATACCTCTCATTCCATATCCATAGCTCCACCTTCTCCTCTATCCATATCTCAACCTCCATCTTCACACCACAATACTCTCACCTCCATTCCTAGTCAAAATTCACCCTTTCATTATCCTCCAAACCATATCCCAATCCATAATCCTAATCCTATCCATGATCCCAATTATTTTTATCATCCATCCATGTCCTATCTCAATTCACCATCCACCTCCTCCTATCTTAATCCACCATCAACATACTCCTATTTTTATCCACCATCCACTTCCTCCTATCTCAATCCACCATCCACATCCTCCTATATCACTTTTCCTTCCACTCCCTCATATCTTAGTCCTTCCTCCAATCCATCATATTTATCCTCCATTTACTCTTGATTCCCTAATCCATAATCCTAGTCCTCCACCCATTCAAATCCTTCATATATTCCAATCACCCCATCTAAGCCTAAAATATGTAAGTATCTCATTCCCGGTGTCATCCAAGGACTCATGACCAAGAAGACATCCCCAAATCCACATCTTGAAGTTGTAGAGCCATGTCATCCCACTCTATCACGTACGATCATTAGTGATGAGGTCCTTCTCCATCCTACACCTATCACTCTGATTACCACTCCTAACACCATCCAAATTGTTGAAACCATCAAACCCACCAAATCCATTGAATCCACATATTCTAATCCTACAACCCTTGAAACCATCAAAGACACCCAAATCCGATCCACTTCTCCCACTCCTAGTATCACCAAAATCCACTCCCATGAACTTCATGAATCCTCTATCCTTTTGTCTCCCCCATTTGAGGAGTCCATCCAACACTCCTCTATCATCATGACACTGAAACAAGTTGAAAAACATGCCAAGATATTGATCTAAAGCATACCAACATATCCCATCCTCCACATCAAGATCCTACCATCTCATCTACTCCATCTTAAGATCATAGCCCCTCATCCACTCCTTCCCATGATCCCTCTTATGATTCCTTATCACCTCTTCATCCAAATTAGGATCCTACCATCTCATCCACTTCACCCCATGGTCCTTCTCAGGATCCCTTATCACACACTCCTCTAAATCAAGATCCTATCATCCCATCATCTCCATATCATAATCCTTTATCACCACCTCCATATCTCCTTGGTCCTCTTACATTCATCCATGGTGGTTTTCTTGTAGAAGAAGAACAAAGCTTATACACCACCCTTGCTCCTCCTAATAAAGGACTCACATCATTTTTCTAGAATAGTAAGCATCCTACTATAAACTGAATGCTCAAGAGCATGAACTATCAAGGAAAAGGCTCAAGCCTTTATGGGCAAGGCATATTGGAGCCCATCCATGTCAAAGAAAATCCACCTACACAAGGTATTGGACATATATCTCAAGAATCACAATCCAAAAATGTTAGTACAACCTTTATACATACTAAGTGAGCCTCTTCCAAAATAACAATAGGCTCTTTCCACCACTTCACTAAACCATTTGTCTCCATTCCTCCTACATCATATCACCTCAAAAAAACCATTCATATTCGTCCTTCATCCTCCAAATTCATTTTGGAACCTTATGTCCCTCCATCCACCATCACCCATTCTCCATCTATTACATCAATTTTGGGTCCTTATTTCCCTCCATCCACCATCACAAGTCTTCCATGTACTAAGTCAATTTTAGGACTTATACCCAAAAATCAACTCCTCCATGTCATCCTACTCATCCCCTCATCCATCAATCACCCATCATAAAAATACCACTCTCATAATCCCTAATTAGGATCAATAAAGGCACATAACTATACACTCTCTATCCACACATCATCCCCAAAATCATACCTTTGACACTCCATTCATGTTTCCACCACATCATCCATCTTCTCACACCCATCCCATTGCTATTAGAAGAACTTTGGATTCCAAAGTAAAAAAGCATAAATCCAAACATCTACATGAATCTAAATCTCCCCATGTCCCCTTAAAAGGATATGATGAAGAAAATAAAAATCCAATCCAAAATATAAATCAATCCCAAAGGCTACACAAGCCTATTAAAATAAAAATAAAAACTATGTGGATCCCAAAGAAAAAAGATGCAATGCCTTCAAATGGAAAATCCATAATGGCATCCAAATTTTCTAATCTGAAATCTACACATCCTCATCCACCATATCCTAAATATATTTTGGGTCCTTATGTACCAAAATTCACTATACCAACTCCTCCACCATCCTAAAATTCTCCTTCCAATAATCCTCTTATCATTCCACACCCCACACCATATGTGCCAATGTTGGTCTTGAAAACATTCCCCCATCACACATCTACTCCATCATTCCATCCATCCACTTTCTAACATCCCATCCATTATCCCACATATCTTCCCCATCAAATCCCTTTAATCCATTAGCTTGCATAATCCATCCATCCTAATAAGGCTATATCAACATCCAATAGTCATTTCTAACATGGGATCTTATTACCTCATATGGAACTTGATGCTTGAGTACTTCATCCATCCCCTTATCACATGTCTTACAAATCCAATTATCCAAATCCCTATCCTCATCCATCTCCATCCACACACTTTCCAAAAATCCAAAATACCTAGAAAAAAAATCTAAAAAAAAAAGAAAACCCCAAAAAATAATAGTAAAGAGAAATAATTCATCTAATGGTGAAAAATTGATCATTATGAAAACCTAGAAAATAGGTGTCATGTGTAACTCCCCCATCTAATTTACTTCCACACTTTGGGGCAACTTCATCCCCTTCCTCCATCTCCTCCATCCAACTTATTCATAAATCCTACCTATCATATCCCATTTATCCCAATCCATCCATCTTCTTTGTGGTCTTGATAAATACAAGGGCCTATATATATATATATATATGTATGTATGTATGTATGTATGTATACATGCATGCTTTGGAAACCTCTTGGAATACATTCCATCTATCCATACACCCTCATATTCATTATCCACCCATAATGCTATCATCCATCTACCTTCCTTATCCATTTCATCCTATCCACATCCATCTCCATCCCTTGTCCACCCATCATCCTACAATCCATCTCTTTTCATCATCTACCCATGCTCCTATCTCTCACCCCTCTTGTCTCATCACACATGACATATCTAGAGTAGGGAATATTTTGTCTTTGTAACATAGTCCTTGGAGACATCATTCATCCATCCTGTCATCCCTACCATATCACTATTATTATCTCCCCATCCTCCTTCCATTAATCCTTCCAAAACCTTCATCCCTTCATACCATGATCCTTCCATATCCCCATCCTTTTATTTCTATCATGTCATATGGTCATCCTTCCATCTTCCCCATCCTTATCATCCCATCCATCCATCCATCCAAACAGCTCCTTCCATCTTCCCCATCCTTATCTTCCCATCCATCCATCCAATCTAAATCCTCATCTTTCCTTCCTTCCATACAATAATTCCTTCCATATCCCATACTTATCTTCCCATCCATCCATCCAAGAAATTCCTTACATCTTACCCATCCTTATCTTCCCATCCATCCATCCATCCAAACAATCCCTTCCATCCTCCAAATCCTCATCTTTCCTTCCATCCATACAATAATCCCTTACATCTCCCCATCTTTATCTTCCCATCCATACATCCAAATAATTACTACCATATTCACCATCCTTATCTTCCCATCCATTCTGCCACTAATCCTTTTCCATTATCTCATTCTTATCTTCCTATCTATCCATTTGAAAAAACCTTCCATATCCAAATCCTTATCCCTCTATCCATCCATCCTCACATCTTTCCATCTCCCCATCTTTCTCTATCTATCCATTTATCTCTATTTTCATTCCATCTCATAATCCCTTGTCATTGGTATCTAGATATGGACTACCCCCATTCCATCCGATACTATCCCATTCCTAAGCTTCATGCAATCACCATCTCCTTATCCACATGGTTAGTCTTGTGTCATCATATAGGATCCATCATTGTATCTACTTATCATTAGGTCTCACATTACCTCGTCCATTTTCCATCATCTATCATTGATCTTTCATCAAACTACATTTCCTCTACACTTTCATGTAGGCAAGGCCATCATCGATGAGCCCCCAAGAACTAGGTCCATCCTTTAGGGTGTGTCTTTGTCTATCGCATCATCATGAGTGTCCTTGCCTAGCTAGTAACCATAGCAAAATTCACTAGCCCCAAGAGGTTTCAATTTTTCTTAGGTCTCCATTGTCATGTTGATCCCTGCATCTATCCCCATCCATCCTTGGTCTTAGCAAGATATATCGTTCCTCAAATCAAATTGTATCAATCCCATCCACTTATCATCCTCATGGGAAAGGATAATTTATATTTATTGTGTTTTCTTCGTGCTTTTGCATTTTTTTTATCTTTTGAGCTTCCTCATATACCTACTCTAGGTCACCATGATCCATCATATCATGGCGCACTTTGACTGGTAGAACTAGGGGAATATCTTGGTTTTCTGTGTGATCATGTTTTCTTGGCTGTCCCATGTAGTACCCACCAAGATCCTTTGTGGTCCTATGTTATGCTGGGGAAACCTCTTGTATTTTTGGTTTTCCAACATCGGTCCCACCAAAGCCCTTCGTGCTTTGGGATGTTGGACTAACCTTTTATTTGTTGTGTCAGTCCTATGCATGTGGTACAATGCCACCCTAGTTCCTCATACCTTGGTGCATAATATCCCATGCTATATCAAATTAATTTCTCATACATGGAAGTTTTTATATGGTGTGCCTAATCCATCTTCCCATCCACTCACCCTACATATTTTTCATCTATTCATCCTTTATCATTCCTCCTTATCTATCCATCCTATCTTTTTAATCCCTCAACTTCCTCCATCCTCATCATATCATCATCTCTTCAATATTCTTAGGATAATATAGATTTTTTATTCTAATCATATTTTCTTCCATAATTTTCATTCATCACAACATCAACAAATTCAATTGGAAACTCATCCATCTGTAGAAAATAGGGAGTAGGAAGAAGCTTTTGGAGATGATGAGGATGCAAAAAATCTATAGGATAATGTGGAAATACCACAACTAGATCTAAGGAGATCTACATAGGTCATAAATCTACCTAAAAGGTATGATGATTATGTTTTATTTGTTGCTTTGATTTCTAATGATGGGGAACCTAGCTGTTATCAGGAAGTAATTGATGGTACTAAAAATGCTAAATGGAAAATAGAAATAAAATAAGAAATAGATGCCTTGGAAAAAAATAAAATATGAGCTCTTGTAGAACTCCCAAAGGGTAGGAAAGTTTGTTGTAAATTGGTCTACGAATTAAAGAAGGGTATTGATGATAAAGTTGAAAGGTACAAAGCAATACTGGGAGAAAAAGGGTATTCTCAAAAGGAAGGTATTGATTTTCATGAAAAAAATTCACAAGTTGCTAAGCTTGTTTCTATTGAGATTGTTTTAGCACTTGTTGCTTTACATCATATTGAGTTAGAGTAGCTAGATGTTAAAACAACATTTTTACATGAAGATTTGGATGAGAAAATATATGGAATAAACATAATGGTTTGTTCAGATCACAATTTGCTTTTTTGTAAACTCAAGTAGTCATTGCATGACTTGAAGTGGTCTCCTAGGAAATGGTAAAAGAAGTTTGATTACTTCATGGTGAGATAAAATTTTATAAGGAGTGAGTATGACCATTGTGTTTGATTTAAAATTTTGAAAAATCCTTTATTCATTATCTTGGTGTTATATGTTGACAACATGCTTGTGGTAAGAACAAACATAGTTGAGATCAACAATTCAAAGGCTTAGTTGGATAAAATTTTTGACATGAAGGATCTAGGAGAAGAAAAAAAATTGGGCATGGAAATACACAAAGACATGGAACATGGTAAGCTTTGGTTATCACAACAAAAGTATGTGGAGAAGATCCTCATAAGATTTAGTTGATGAATGTGAAACCATTAAATATCCCTTTAGCTTATAATTTTAAGCTTTCTTCAAGTTTATGTATTAGTAATAAAAAAGAAAAGGATTATACATCACACGTACCATATGCTAATATACAAGGAAGTTTAATGTATGTGATGGTATGTACAAGATCAAATATTCCACATGCAGTTGGTGTTGTCAATAGATACATGGAAAATCCAATTAGAGAGCATTGGGAAACAATGAAATGGGTGGTTTGGTATCTTAGAGGCACAAGTGATTATTGTATCACCTATGATGGTTACAATGATTCAATTTGTTGCTATGTTGATTCTGATTTTGTAAGTGATTTGGAAAAAAGAAGATTTACTTCATGTTATGTCTTTACTCTTGCAGGAGGACTTATTTGTTGGATGTCAAAGCTTCAAGAAATAGTTGCTTTATCCACTAATGAGGCTGAGTATATGGTCGTCTCATGTATGCAAAGAAACAATTTGGTTAAAGGGTGTTTTGGGTGAGTTTGGAAAAGTGCAGACAAGGTGGTTGTATTTTGTGATAGTCAAAGTGTTATCCATTTGGCTAAAATAACAGTTTATCACAGTAGGACCAAACATATTATGATTAAAGCAAATTTTGTGAGACAAGTTATTGATGGAGGGGGAGTAGCTCTTGAGAAAGTTCATACACTAGAAAATTGTGCAAACATGTTTACAAAAATAGTACAGTTAGAGAAGTTGATGTAGATTTTGGCTTCTATTGGCTTGCAAAAAAAGTGATGAATGGGCATGAGAAAGTATCAGGTAAATTATTGTCATGGTGGAGATTGTTGGATAATGACAATGAAAACAGTAAATAAAAATAATATCTTATGAAAAAGATAAAACAAAACAAAAAAATCTTATAGATTATGAAAATCTATTTTTCTTTAAGAGATAATATTTAATGATTTTCTTAAGGGGATCACCTATTGGTGTAACGGTGAGATGGTTTCCCATTTACGGTGCAACCAAGGTTCAAATCCCTGTCTGGCCTACTAGCGGAAATACCACTACTAGTCCCACATTACACTTGGAGGAATTGTGGCGGCTGATCTTGGAGGACATACAGGTGATCTTGGAAGACGTGGTGACTAAGCGTGCTTGTTCTTGTAGGCGTGTGATGCTCATGGATCCAGTTTCCTGATGGTGTGTGTTGCTCATGGACTACTATCAGATTCACAAGGGCCTTTCATGCCTGGCGGTGTGTGCTGCTGCTGGACTGCTGCTGGACCCACACTGGTCCCTCATTCCTGGCAGTTCTGTATTGGACCCTCGTGAGTCTTTCATGCCTAGAGGTTCTACGCAGTTGGTCTTGGAGTGATAAGGTTAAGATGGCTCAAGGTGTAAGGGTTTTGCACATCGTATATATCTAAGGATGAGGCTCCTCAACAATGTGGTCTCACTGGTTCATAGCTCCAGTCAAAAGCATTCAGGGTGCTTCCCCTTAGCAGTGTTTACCAATCAAAAAAATAAAAATTAATGATTTTCTTAAGGGAAAAAACTAGATTCAATCTAAGTTTGACAATGCTTATCTTGAAGATGTTGTATATATCTTTGTATCCTTTAATGACAATCATGTAATCGAATTACATAAACTGCATAAATATTATAATCAATTTCTTTGAGTAATAAGAATACTGATACTTTGCCTCATGGATGTTTCCTTGACATATTATCAAGGTTTTACCATGTAAATTTGTTTCTTTTCTATTATTGTGTTAATTTGTTTAAAATTTTGTATTATTTATTTGTGACTAACTTGCAATGCAATATTATTTAATTTTCTGGGTTTATACTTTTGCAACACATCAAAGACATAAAAATTGATCAAATCATCAACCAAATACATTGTTGAGTCAACTAGGGAAAATGAATGAATGACCAATAGATTAGGGGATGACTCTAAATTAATTCTAATCATAGGATCTTGAGAACTTAATTCAAGCAAAAATTTTCCATCTTCTTGGGAGAGAAATTTGGACTCATCTTTGAGATATGCTCCCTACAAAAAATCCCCATAATTATGATAGGGATTTAAATTATTCTTGCACATCTCAAGAACAAGATGATAAGAATTAATCACAAAAGAAGGGATTGAATATTAGAAACCTTTTCATATTCCAACTACTAGATATTTGAGAGGGTCAAAACCTTTCCTCTACTCCATCGTAAAAATATATTGTTTATTTTCCTCTTTCTCTACTTTTTCTTTCCTCCCATTGTATCTATTGTCACCTTCCCCAACGTTCACCCTACTCACCTACTTTTTCTTCTTGCACTTTCCTTCGCTCGATAATAACACTTTATATTCAAAAATTTATATTATAATAGTATGTAAATCAATAAAATTAATATTAATATAAAACATAAAAAAGATTTTATTTAATAATATTTTTTAAGATTATTTTAAAAATGTGGGAAATATGTATCTTTAAAATTTGAGATTAGATATTAGGGTTAAGAAGGGACATTTTAAGTGTGTGTATGGTTTGTGAATTTTTAAATATACCAATCTCATTTATAAATAATACTATTTTAGTATTTTAGAGCATTAATTATAGAAGTTAGATTATTTCCACAATCTACAATTTTATTTTAAAGGCATATTATGTGTAACTTCTTAGGGTTAACTATTTATCAATACATAACAAATGACCAATAATTGAAGGCTACTCAAGGCTAGGCTTCAAAAATAACTTAAAGGCCCCTTCTAATATACTCAAAGGTATGGAAAAGTTCAAGCTTGTGTATAAAGGTTGTCTACAACCTAAACATTGAGGTTTAATCCCTCCTCACTTCACTAGACCTTTTATGCAAAATCTAACTTAACAAAAACTATAACTTTTCTAAACATATTTTAAAACTCTTTAACAAACAAAAAATAATAATTACAAGGAAAAAATGATAAATCATAAACAAAGACTTAGTGCCACTACTTTTTTAACTACTTTTTAATCATGAGATCTTGAAAAGAAGAAATAAAAGTGTACACTAAATAATCACACGAACTCTAAATTTTATTGCTATAGAAAATAACCATTAAAAAACTCCTATATAACTAAATTATAAACATATTAAAAATAAATAAAATTAATTAAAACAAAGTTAAAAATACTTAAAATAAATAAAAAATATTACAACTAAGACTTCAATTATAATTAAAATAAAAATATAATTAAATTTAAGATTAAATTACACATTTATTTATTTTTAAATCACAATTAGTGGCAATACCATTGGGAACCCAAACTAATCACTTAGCTCAAGCCGAGGTAGCCTATAATGGAATCAAATTGGCAGTTGATAGTGGCTTTAAAAAAATCTAGATAGAGGGGAATTCACTTAAAATTATTTGATGCTTGCTAAATTTTAGCACCCCTAGTTGGTTGATTGAAGCTCTAATTCACAATTCCCAAGGGCTAATCAACACTTTTGATGAGGTCATAATTTCACATGTTCTAAGGGAAGGTAGTTCACTGGTGGATTATTTCACCAACAAAGGGGTGAAACTTTATTACTTAAAAGCATGGGTTGGGTTCTTGTCAATACCTGTTGAGGTCCTTGTCATTCTTCTTAATGATGCTAAACACAGGTCCTAAGGTAAGATTGGTTGACTATGATCTCCACTTGAAAGATATGAAAAGGAAGATTCAAGAGATCAAAATAAGCATGGAGAATATTTTAAAAATTAGCCAGTGCTCTATTAAGAATAGTATAGACACTTTAAAGATTCTCATTAAGACATTGAGGGAATTGAAAGAGGACCAGATGGTTGATGGTTCCAATAAGCTAAAGAAGCATCTTGCTAAAAAAAAGGGTAAAATTAGTGTACTAGAAGGTGAGAAAGGCCCAAGTGCCCACATTTGAGGGAGTAAAGAGCAGACCATTGAAGAATAAAAGGAGGAACTGCTAACCTGGTCAATCAAAATTATAACCAAGAGCTAGAGGTGTCTGATACCCTCAAGATTTTGAAATAGTATGTTGGTTGTTTTTTTGCTTTTAGTTTAGTTGTGTTGTTAGGTTGCTTTTGGTTAGTTGTATCTTAGTTGATGTCTGTCTATGTTCTTATCTTATGTAGCAACATTTTGTAATTTGGGCTTTTGGGTCCCTTAAAAAACCTATTTTTCATATTAATCAAAAACAAAATCATGATTAAATCATTAGTGAAAAAATTATAACTTAAAATTAAAATTAAATTCAAATTTTAAAATATAATTAAACTAAGTCTTATTTTAATTATAAATAAATACTAAAAATAAAAAGAAATAAAATAAATTAAATTTATAAATAAATTTTAAATTATTTATAATTAAATAAAAATATAATTTAAAACCAAATTAAAATTATTTTACAACAAAAAAATTATAATTATAATAAATTAAATTAAAATAATTAAATTGACTACAACTACTAGGAGGTTGTTTCACTCAACACTCCAACCTATGAATCTATTAAAACCTTTCTCATTGCATCAACAAAATAATATTTTCAACCAACCTAACATTTCTAATTTTTTCACATTAGTGTTGATCATCACAACTCCTCTAGAAGAATTAAATACCCCTAGTCAGATAGGTATAAAAGGGGAGAGCAAAATGTTTAGGTTAGTCAAGCTTGTTGAAAATTGTAATGTTTCTAGAATTTCATGCAACCTTACAAAGGGAATATCATGGGCATATGGCCTTAATATTGTACCTTGCTCAAAGTTTCATTGGTCTATGTTACTTGGTCAAAGACCTCAAGAGAACCTTCATGAATATCTCTTTCATTGATCTTCTAAGGAACTCCTTATCACATCATGCAAACCTCTTGGAGGCTGTGAGGTTAAAGTATTTAACTTATGCATCCCCACATTCTAAGGAATATATTAATCAAGTCAACAATTTACTAAATATAGTGCCACACGATCTAGGTTTTTTCTTTGACCTTGAGTAGATGCCAACTAAAGTTGAGTTATCTAGGAGAGCACATTTTTCCTTGTATTAACAAGTATGGATATATGATACCTACATTGGGACCCTCATAAAATGAGGCTACAATGAACCCATTTCCATTTTCTCACTTAGAAATAATGGGTTATGGCCACATGAACATCATACAATGTAGAGAAACTTTGCACAATTATGACAACCTCAAGGCCATGACCATCAATACAATTTCACTCCTAGTTTCCCTTGGCCCTAAGATGGTCCCAATAATGTTTTATGTGATAGATAAAGATTCAATTTACAACCTACTATTGTGAAGACTCTAGATCCACAAGATAAAGGAAATCCCTATTGAAAACGAAGGTAATATTGTAGCTTAAAACTTGTAAAACTATTATACTGTAGATTTAATTAAGTGTTCTTTGTCACAATTCTTTGTCTATGATTAATCTGTTTAGATCATTTTTAACAATTGTAGAAAGAGACAAAATATTGTAGAATAATGAGACAAGAAGATAGAAGTGACACAACATATGCGTGGAGAAACCCTTTCAGGAAAAAACTCCACCAGAATCAATAGTGCTTCTATTATTTAACCTTAGAACAAGATTACAATAATACTACATCAATCCTTGATTGGTATGCTTCCCTGCCTTCAACAATCCTTCTTCACAACCTGCAATAAACTCTCATACACTTTATGCAACACAAGCTATCCATGTATTCCATGTGACCAAGCATGAATCCACACATCCCATGCCATGCTTCAAATCCTCACACATGCAAAAGCTCAACCTGCTAACCTGCAATCAACTCTAATGAACTTGCTGCAATTAATAGACAATAATAATGTATATTAACTCATAAGATTTGTAAAATATAAGAGAATAAAGCTCCTCACAAAAAACCATGCCTAGATTGTGCAAGTAGAGTTCCACACTGTAACATGAAGTCAAAACCAAAGTCTCCTCAATTTAGGTGCCCCAAACAAAACACTTAACTAATCGTTGGTCAAGAAAATATCTTGCAAGCATCACCTCAAAGTTTCCACCCAAGAATGGGCCCACTTAACTGAGCCTTGTAAATATCTTCTCATGCAAAAGGTGTTAACTCAAAGATTCCAACTTGGGCACCCAAGGTAGGTCCAATTCAATCTTAGTTAACTAAAACATATCTCTCCACCAATTCATGCAAACATTATGCATGATTGATCATCCCCACTTAATTGAAAGTATCCACCTATTATTTTTCATGCAACTTAAGTCATTAGTCATGTAACTCAAGTCAACTAAAGTCAACTAGCATTCAACTCAAACTAACTACATGTAATTAAAGATAACTGAACCATAACTGAACTAAACTTAACTGAATTGAATTGAACTCTACTCATGTAAATATCAATCCCTAACTTGTAGGATCTAAGACATGCATTACTGAAGTGTTATCAATCCTCCAAACAGTTAACTAAAGCAAGGTGGGTTCCACCTTCCATGTGGGTGCCCCATGTGCTCCTATTTTGTAGGAGCTCTTCTTGGGCATTCCCACATGTTCCTATTATTTAAGAATAATTACAAATGTCAATTTTCATGTTCATTTCATTTGAATTTAATCTCTTTCTAATCCTAGTGTTGGGGAACACTTTCCAAGGACTTAGGAGATACATGAAATATGTTTAGGATTGCAATTAAATGGTATCCTATTCCCAACATTCTCCCACTTGACATTATACATTGTAATTATTCTAAACAAGGAATCATTAATATAAATCAAGTATAGGACTTAAGGACAATGGTCTTCCTGCACCAATAGAACTTGTCTACACCATTGATCAAAGTGTCAACTTTATCAATCAATACCTTTCCCAAGTATTTGTAACCAAAATATCATAGGTCTAACTTCATGCTATCAACATAACAACCCAAATTTACAAACAAGTCCTTGTATATCCACCATCCTACAAAATAAGACTGCAAGGTAATAACACACATAGACATGTGATAAAAAAACCTCTGAAGTAACTCACTGTAGTAAAGTGTAACCAGTCCAAGAGAGGTGCCCCTCTCATATAGAACACATATACCTTCTAGAACTCCCACTGCACAAGTAATGTCAAATCTGGAAACAAGATCACAACATTAACAAGTCCTCCTATAACACTTCACATAGAGGATGTGGCTAACTCCTCTATCATAGTGTCAAAGAAGCATACAATGATATGAAAAATACATCTCTCATAACATAAGAACCTTCAAGAAGAAGACAATATTCCCACAAAGAGAGAACCTGCAAATCAAACCATGTTCTTATACCACACTAACATGTGCCAAATTGTGTAAAGTAAGATCTGCTTCAACACTTACAAACTAAAAGGATATCAACATCTAACCATTTAACATATGAAATAGGGTAGAACTTAGATGTAAACCTTTCACAGAAAGTAGATCAAACTTAGCCAAACATTCCCACAACAAAAGGGAATATGCCCAAAGCCACTAACTATCTCCCATACCTCTCCTACCCAAATCCTTAGAACTAACTCAAGTTCAAGATTGCAAGGAGAACAATGGAAATACATAAAATCATGCATCTACTTCTCACCAATGCCTCAAAACTCAATTTTCAAGACCAATGCATAAGAGAAGACAAGATACATATAAATAATGCATCTAATAATCAAGTGGGCAGCACCTCTTAGATCATTTTACCTACCGAGTAGACAAGAGTGGGATACAAGATTGTCCTATGCATACAACACCAAGCAATATAGGCTTTCAATAAAGAAAACCTTCTCATCAAGTCTATGATGGACTCACATCCATTTCTAGGTGTAGGCTCCTCCGTCTTTACTGTTGAATTTTTTTTATAACAAGTAACCATTCCAACACATATCTCTTAACATAAGAAATATCCATCCTAACCCAAGTCTCTCTAGTATCCATGAGCACCCACCAATCAATCCATGCCAACTTCAAATGCAACCTACATAATCTTGAAGCTCCAAACAAATGATTAATACTCAAAACCAAAAAAAACTACATCCTCTCCAAAGGAAGAACAATAACACCTTTACCAAAGACTCTAAAGGTCCTCCATAAAACAAGATGTTAAAACCTCTTCAAATCACATGAAGATAACCATATCCTGCCAAAGCTCCCACTGAACTGTGATACCGAGCTATACATGGCAACAAGATAAACATCAAACCATCACTGTCAAAAAACTCCCACTGAAACATGAAACCAAGATTTCCATGACATCATGATAACCATCTCCTAAATGAAGATCATCCATGGCCTCAACACAATCAAAGAATCCACTGTAAATGACACAGCTCCCAAAAGGTCAAGAAAACCATAATCTCTAAACAAAGAAGATAAAAAACACTTCTTTTACAAATATATAGTAACACAATAGTAAAATCTCCCACTACAGCAAAAAAAACTTCAAAATTTTAAGAGAAAGGCATCTCAAACTCTAACCAACTATTATCTTTGATACCAAATATTGAAAAAAAGGTAATATTGTAGCTTAAAACTTGTAAAACTATTATATTGTAGATTTAATTAAGTGTTCTTTGCCACAATTATTTGTGTATGATTAATCTGTTTAGATCAATTTTACCAATTGTAGAAAGAGATAGCAGATTGTATAAGAATGAGATAAGAAGATAGAAGTGACACAACATATACGTGGAGAAACCCTTTCAAGAAAAAAACTCCACCAGAATCAATAGTGCTTGTATTATTTAGCCTTAGAACAAGATTACAATAATACTGTATCAATCCTTGATTGGTATGCTTCCTTTCCTTCAACAATCCTTCTTCACAACCTGCAATAAACTCTCATTCGCTTTTTATAGCACAAGATATACATGCATTCCATGTGACCAAGCATGAGTCCACACATCCCATGCCATGCTTTAAACCCTCACACATGCACAAGCTCAATCTACTAACCTACAATCAACTTTGATGCACTTGCTGCAATTAATAGATAATAATTGTGTATATTAACTCATAAGATTTGTAAAATATGAGAGCATAAAGCTCCTCACAAAAAAACATGCCTATATTGTGTAAGTAGAGTTCCACAATATAACATGAAGTCAAAACCAAAGTCTCCTCAATTTAGGGGCCCCAAATTGAACACTTAACTGATCATTGGTCAAGAAAATATCTTGCAAGCATCACCTCAAAATTGGCACCCAAGAACAGGCCCACTTAACTGAGCCTTGTAAATATCTTCTCATGCAAAAGGTGTTAACTCAAAGATGCCAACTTGGGCACCTAAGGTGGGTCCAAGTCAATCTTAGTTAACTGAAACATATCTCTCTACCAATTCATGCAAAAATTATGCATGATTGATCATCCCCACTTAATTGAAAGTATCCACTTATTTGTCATGCAATTGAAGTCATTAGTCATGCAACTCAAGTCAACTAAAGTCAACTAACATTCAACTCAAACTAACTACATACATCTGATGATAACTAAACCATAACTAAACTAAACTGAACTCCACTCATGTAAATATCAATCCCTAACTTATAGGATCTAAAACAAGCATTACTGAAGTGTTATCAATCCTTCAAATAGTTAATTGAATTAAGGTGGGTTCCACCTTCCATGTGGGAACCCCATGTGCTCCTATTTTGTAGGAGCTCTTCTTGGGTGTTCCCACATGTTCCTATTATTTAGGAATAATTACAAATGTCAATTTACATATTCATTTCATTTGAATTTAATCTCTTTCTAATCCTGGTGTTGGGGAACATTTTATAAGTACTTAGGAGATACATGAAATATGTTTAGGATTGCAAATAAATGGCATCCTATTCCCAACAATCCCTTCTACCTTGTTTTAATAGATTTGATTCATTCACTTAGGAAAAATATGCCACTAAGAAAGACCTAGAGTCATTCAACATGCTCAAGGTAGACACAACTAAAAAATGGATTGGAATATCAATTGAATATGATCTTGCCCCAACAAGGTTGTGATACTCAAACTCATATTGCAAACATGAGAGTCTATGAGTGAATGCAAGTAAAAAAAATCAATCAAAGAATAAGGGACAAGGGAATTAAAAATAATAAACCTCTAAATAGGTCACAACCATCTCAACTAAGATCACTACAAAAATAATGGATCTATTAGAGAATGAAAAAATCTTCTTCTCTTTTAAAGAAATAAACCAAATATGTATGATTGGCATACCTTTGGATAGGGATTCCTTCATATATTTTGAATAAGACGTGTCAAGAGAACAAGGTAAACTTACTCCCACACAGTTAGGGGTGAATGAGGAACCATTACCATCCCAATCAAGTGAGTAAACCATACAAATCTTGTCCCTCTGGAAGTCATTATCACATTTGATGGCCTTGAGGGGCTATACCCAAACATGTTTATTGGTGTTAGTATCCAACAATTTGAAAGTGAACCATACCTTTGATTGAAAAAAAAGCTATCCCAATCCTACAAAAAAATGAAGTCCCATCTATGGCAGTAATAGGATGAAGGTTTCTAATCATCAACACACCTATAAGTCTCATAGAAATAGATAAGTATACCACTACCAAACCCTATGGTGAAAAACCTATAAGTGATTCTTATACTCCTTTGACATCATTGATGGATCATATCCCTATAATCCTTGAGGAAACTAATAACCAACCTACATCTATCCACCTAAAAATTGGTCTACAAATAACCTTGAATTTACCTCGAGAATCATGATGAAGGAAATTCCTATGGATAAGCCCTTATCCACTAGCTCTATTGAATTTAATGAATTATAGGAATTACCCCTACTCTAGGTTGAGATAATCAATAAATTATCTATATGAAGACAAAGAAAGTGTGTGAGAATTTTGATAAAAGATCATTAGATACATTACTATTGGGACAACAAACACCATGGTCTTAGGATCTTCTCAAAAAGTATGTTGATTATTCTAATAACTTACACCATGAGCTAAATGGTAGGGTAAGTATTAGTTTCATTCTCCTATAATAAAAAGAAGAAGCTAAAACTCCCTATGAGTTAAATCAATTCTTAGAATCCACTAAGGATCATGCTAGAATTTGAATTTATCTCAAACACAAGTTCAAATTATTGAACAGTTTTTTGATTCATGAAGAATGTCCTTATTGAACTATGTTTTAGAATCAATAATTTTTATTGTTAGCACATGTTGTAAAACCCAAACCTCCCAAGGAAATTTTAGGTGAAATTGGGGATACTTCATCCTAACTATTCAAAAGAGGGGATCTATTTCCAATTAAATGAAGCATAAAGAATAAAAGATAAAAATAAAATGAATTTTCATGAAGACTATAAGGGTCCATATTTAGTAAGTAATATGATAGTTTGATTGATGGATTAGTATGGGCCAACTACACATGATCCATGAGGATTCAAAGCATAATTATGCCACTAAATGACAATCCCAATAAGATCAATCAATAAAAACTAAACTAGGAATCCATTAAAAATAACATATTAAACTATGAAAGCTTTAGAAACACCTATTCTAATCCATTAAAACTTATCCTATTGGGGGAGTGGTGTCGCATTGATGTGGAATGGTGACCCTTTCCCAATCCCGTGGATAAATGAGCTTGTTTCGATCAATTCTATTGAAGAGAATCGATGAAACTAATGAAGGATGTGTATGAAAACATAATATAAAGATAAATGAGCATGATGAAAGATATTTTAACATGATCTATACTAAGATGATTAATATGGGTGAGTGAAAAGCTAAGCTAAATGGATTTTAAGCTAAAAAGATTCAAACCCTAATTACCAAATAAGCTAAATAGATGCATTTATGTTATCATGGAAGCCATTAATGGAAGCTAAGCTAATATGCAAGTAAATTAAGCTAAAATGATTTTAAATCTAAGTACATGTGAGTGATTTTAACAACATAATTGTTTTGTTAAAAGATGGATCCATTTGTCTCCAAATAGTGACCTATTTATAGGAGGACAAATGAGAAATGAAGGATTGAGATAAAAATAGTTAATCAATGGCAAAGGATGGAGGAAGGGTGAAACATGGATCATGGATTCTCATCAACGGACAAGAATCAATGATCACCTGGATCAAGGAAAGAATCAATGGATCATAATCCTTCAAAAAAACACACTTTTAACTTGTACAAAAAGTCTTGTAAGTTAACTCACACAAGAAGTCTTGTAAGTTTGTTATGAAGGAAAATATTCCTTTGTTTCAAATGAGTGAGAAAAGATTCTCGTGGGTGAGGGAAATAAATATTTAGCAAATTAAAACAAAGTTTTAATGTGCAAAAGGGGGAAGGAATATTCCATGGGAATATTCCTTTTGGAGGAATGTGCAAAGGAGGAATATTCCCTTGGAATATTCCTTTACAAGTGGGGGGAATCATATTGATTAGTACAATTGATAATTAAACAAAGGTTTAATTATGCAATTGTTAGAAGAATTACATGATATTCATTAAATAAATGATTTAATGAAAATGGGAAAAGGTTATGACAGTTAATTAAATAACTTAGGATTATTTAATTAAATAAGAGGACTTCAGGGATTAAATCAAATAATTTGATTTATTTAATTTAATAAGATGAAACGTTAGCATGAAAGGGGATGAATTCATCTAATTAGATTAATTATATTATGTTGCACGATGGTGTTTCCCTTGGTCTTCTTTGTCTAGCATGATACATGGGTTTGTGACATGGTCTAACCACCTCCTATGGATCTTAACTGACACTTGTATCAGGCATTGACAGGTCGACCTTTTCGTGCAACGAAAAGGCCAACAATTGGTATTAGAGTTGGTCACAAGTTCAAACCCCTCACTTTGTGTTGGAGGGGATTGTTGAAAGATGGTGTGTCCCTTGGTCTTCCTTGTCCAGCATGGTGCTTGGGTTTGTGACATGGTCCAACCACCTTCTGTGGATTTTAACTAACGCTTGTATTGGGCATTAACAAGTTAACATTTTGGTACAATGACAAGGCCAACAGATTAATAGATGAAAATGATGTAATTAATTAAATAGCTAGGCTAATTTAATCAATTAAGTGAAAAGAGGATGGGTTTGAGGATGAAACAGTGTTAGTATACTTGATTCAAGTGTATGATATCATTTAAGAAATTTTTAAGTGTCTACATTTTTCCCCTCTTTGAAGCAAGGTACTTGTTATGTTGGTTCAAAGACTAGCGCCCTTCAAATTAAAAATGGCTACTTAAATCAAGAAATAAAAAATTTCTAATTTTTGGATGCCCCACTGTTGACCCAGTGGAAGGAATAAGTTGGCTCCCTACCCCCTCAAGAAATCAAGCAGAAAATTTTAATTTTGGGTTGATTTCTTGAAAAAGGTTAAATGTTGCCCCAAGGGTCCAAAAAGATACTGAGATGTAGAAAACATGCCAATAATGCAAAGAAATGGTGCAAAATAAGCTTCAATTTTGAAATATTGGTGAAATTGGTGAAAACCCCTAGCTTTTGGCTAAAATTAGGGCAAAAAACACTAATTTTTAGACTTAAATAGGTGATGAAGGGTCACTTTCAATTCATTTATGCATTCACACCTGAGGGATTTTTTCACTTTGAGCTTTGATACCTCAAAAAAATGGCTCACTATGTACTCCCTTTTCACCTTTCACATCGAGTTCGAGAGTACCTACGACATGTAGACGCAGGACCCTAGGTGTGTGACTTGAAACTTCTCTCAATTTTCAGTTTTAAGTGCATTTAATAGGGCGTCAAAGTTAGGTCAATAGGCGCATCACTATATAGTGATGCTTTTGAAGTGTCAAAAGTGTTGCTATTGATTTAATAGTGACACACCCTTTGTTCAAGCATGCACCCCAATTTTTTAATTTAATGATGCATTTGATTAGGGGGTCACCAGGGTAATATAGCGACACATGGGATTTTTAAGTTTAGTGTCACTTGAAAGCAGTTTGCAATGCATGTGACAAATGGAGACACACCCCAATACCAATTCACTATTGAGCGTAGCGACATGCATCACATTGGCAACACACCCCTTAAATTGATATAGTGACACAACCAAAAATCAACAATACTATTGATTACGGCGACATGTTTGATGTTTTGAGTGCAAAGTCTTAAATTTTGATCATTTTTTGACTTTTTCAATAAATTGACATTGTGTGTGTGATGCGTGTAGGAGGATCCTCCATTGTTGATGTCCCAAGAGCACCACTATGACATTTTGGCTATAATGAGAGACTTTGATGACTTGGAGGTGGAGTAGCTGGGGAGGCTAAGGTTAGGCTTCATTGCTTTCATGCCTGAGATCAAGACCCATCTTGCTTTGATGATAGTGTTGGTCAAGAGATGGCATAGCGAGACCTCTTCTTTTCACTTTCCCACTAGGGAGGCGACCATCACATTTGAGGACGTGTGGCCATACTATAATTACTGATTAATGGTGAGTGCATGATATATGATTCAGATGTTAGGAGAGATGCATGTCTCTCTCTCTTACACAGATGTTTGGTTGTTCTAGTCAACTCCCAGATTGATCTGGATTTCTACCAAGGCCAGATGGACACTTTAAGATGTTCGTTGTAGCCCTGATTTGTGGTGTCATTGCTCCAAACTGACTGGGCAAATGTTTCAGTCCCAGATGGGGGTTAGTATGGGAGGGTTGATCCAGAGAGACATTATGTATGCTTGGGGTTCAGTTCTCCTTGCCTCCTTGTACCATGATATGCATGAGGTCGTCTACTGAGAGGGCAGGAGCATCAGAGTAGGGGTGAATTTTCTGCACATATGGGCATATGAGCATATTTTAGTGTTGAGGCCCTTGGTTGTTTTAGCCAATATTCATGAGGATGAGCCTGTCATTTTTAGATATGTAGTGCCAATGACATTGTAGCACATGGTCCCCATAGGTTTGGCATATTGGTGTTGTGTCATTGATGAAATGACTATGTTTAGATGGAGGTCATGGATACAACATCCACAGTGGTATGATGATCAACAACAACTGAATTTTGCTAGACAAACTCAATACATATAAGGTTGAGAGCAGACTATTATTGAGCAATACCTCCTAGATTGCAATGCTCGATAGTTTTGGGAGGTACAAGATGTGCCAGTAGATGACTATACTGCATTTTTTTCTAGGTCATAGAGAGAGGTTTAGTGGGGGCCCATATTGATCTGGTTATGGTGATTAATGATTTTAGGAAACTCGTCCCATAGTCATGGGCATATGATAAGGGTCTCCCAAATGCAAGGACCACTCCAACCTATGATGCATGGTTTAGGCCACCTACATGCTTGATAGATCCAATAGGGGCATACCTCGACAAAGGCAAAGGTAGAGGCAAGGGTAGAGGTCGAGGTCGAGACGGAGGCAGGGATGGTGGCCAAGGTAGAGGCCAAGATCAGGATAGGGGTTAGGTATCAGGTGATGGGCACCAATATCATCAATAGGATTAGGGTCATCAAGAACTAAGGCATTAGCTAGGGCAGCATGATAGATAGATTCTGAGGGTACCACCACCTCTTCCACTCGTATAGTGAGATACACAAGCACAAACATAGATTCAAGTTCTCACTACAGAGATAGATTAGCTACGTTAGTAGCTATAGGATATGAATGCACAACAAGATCATGAGGTCTAGTTGTGGCATCAACTAGACTTACAATTGGCCCAGGAGATTGGGCAAAGATAATAGTTGGAGGCAGTGACAACTGCATCATAGGGAAATACTATATAAGATAGGCTATATAGATAGGTAGTCATAGAGGCTACATACTACCGCATGCATTATCATCGTGATGTTCCTCAGGTGATGTGATAGCCTGATTTTTCATAGCGGAGTGGAGCACCACCTAGAGCTGAGGATCAGCCATCAGTTAGGGGTGAGTCTAGCAACCACGAGGGTTAGCCATTTTTTAGACACTTTTTGGGTATTTTCCCTAATTATTTATATAGATATACATTCATGGGATCCTTTTTGATGGCCTCGTGGATATTATATTTTTTATTGATATGTATACACTGATTCAAATATTGTATCATGATAGTTACCATTTTTTGATATATATATAGACGAGATGATTCAGATTTGATATGATGTGATGTGCTCTTTTATTTCATGCTTTTATCAATGTATAGATGCATATGATGTGATATGATGTGATGTACATTTATTTATGAGTTATGTTTATGCGATATGTGATGATGGATGTCGTGATGCAATGGATGGATGCACTTCTTTTATTCAATATCATTTTATGAAATGTTATGATATGGATGCTATGATATGCAGATGTTATGCTTATGCAAATGATATGGATGTATTTATTTTTGTGTACTTTTTTATGCAATTTATGAGATGATGATGTATGCATATGGATAATGCAGATGTTCAGGCTTATGATATGATAATGTGATGTATGTTTATAATATGTGATATGTATGCATGTTGATGATTTTTGGATGCAGGATGGATGCATTGATGATGTTTTTGTTGACTGTCATGATACTAGGTTAGCGCAAAGAGAAGATAGTAGAAATAAGATGAATGATTTGATCACTAGATGATAAAGTACAAGTCCTTGATCCAATGAGACTTTATTAGAGATGGTGATGAGAGATGCATGATGATTTACTCATATCTTGGGATTGGTATTTTTCGTCATTCCTTATTTTTGATATAACACATAGACACAATGCATAAAGATATTGATAACTAGGATGGCATTTTATATAGTGTAATGGAATTTGACTCTACAAATAGATAGGATAGTTCTTGTTCACATCTTGACATACGAAAACCTCATCAGAATGTAGTTTAGTAGTTCAGAATATATTGGACCAAAGCATATGCAATAGTCAGTAATCTACTCTGAATAACTTCCCTACACAACTAAGCAAGTATGTGCCAAGATTATTTTACAAGAATTCCCACAAGAACAAAAAATGAAAGATAATGATTGATGCACCATTCCTTTCTCTCTAAATCATTGAGACATCATCAAGAGGTCCTTGGAATGGGTCATTGAGATAAATCATAAGAAAATATTAAAGACAAATGGTTAGCATTATCTATATCTCTTGCCAGTTTAAGATAGCTAAGGTGATGTCTAATGTTGATGTCCATCATAGGAAGGATTCATCCTTGGAAATGTTATCAGATGGTTTGGTTAGGATGAGGTTTATGATAATTTTTTAATACAAACATCATTGACTCGTTCACGTATAATCTAGACTTTAGATTTTGACACTTAGGTTCTTACTTCACGGCTTGCAATACTTGCTTTATATTTGTTTCACCCAAGGATGGAAATGATGTTTAATTTATTATGGATGGAGGTTTATTGTAGGTGAAAGTGAAATGGGATGGGTGGTTTTGGATTTTCTTGAATATTTCAATGTTTTTGGTATTTTGAATTTATGTTTTGAGGTTGTTTTCAGTCTTTTTGAAAGTTTATATGGATGTTTTGGTTTTCAATTATTTGAGGTTGTTTAGGGTTTTCTCTAAGATATATGATGTTGCTAAGGTCTTTTGAATGTTTTCTAATGTTTTTTGTGTTTTCTGTTATTTGAATGTTTTGGGATTTTCTGATATTTGGATGTTTATGGGTTTTCCAAGATTTTACAAATGTTTAAGGTTTTTTTGATATTTGAATGTTTAGGTATTTTCTAAGATTTTACAAATGTTTAAGGTTTTTTTGATATTTAAATGTTTAGGGATTTTCTAAGTTTCGACCAAGAACCTAATCTAAAAGACCTACCTTAGGGGCCTCAGAGGTTGATTAAAGATGAGCCTTGCCTATTTTATACATGTAGAGACCACATAGTTCAATTGACATGAATTATTGAACATGAAGATGAACAGTTGATGGATTTCTAGTTTATTATGACAGACTCCGAAAGGATTGACCTAGGGTGTCTTGGGGGCACATCAATGATGGCCTTGCCTATGTTCATGCTTAGAGACTTTTGGATTTTTGATGTTTGACCTTTTTAGGGTTTTTGATATGTTTTGGATTTTGTCTTTATAATTTTATGAATGTTTTTGGATTTTAGTTGTACAAGAATTTGAATGTTTTTGGATTTTCTGATGAATGTTTTACAAATGCTTTTGGGATTTTTGATGATATTTCCAATAACCTTAAGATATACAAGAACCCGATCTGATCTAGAATGGATTTCCCTTGGCGTGATGTGATAGACTACCTCGATATAGGCAAGACAAGTTGACCTTTGGAATATGCCAAGTAGTTCTAAAGGGGATATGCTACTTCACAATACCAAACCATGATGTAGACACAAATGGGTGATGGAATAAATAGGATGAATGATGAGATGGATGGATGTGATGCAAAGAATGATAGGATAAAGAGCCAAAGATGGATGAAGGTGCCTTATTTACTCAAGGCACATGTTTTTCAAGTTTTCACCAAGATACTTGTACAAAGTGCCACATAAGTGGTTTTCACTAGAGGATGATTTTTTTTCTTTACTTTTAAAAACCTAAATTTCTCTCTTTTTTTTGTTTTTTTAAATTTTTTTTTGTATTTTCAGAATTACACCCTTCAAGCCTAGGCATAAAACTTTTTAAGGTGTAGACTATTGGTTAGTTCTTGCAATGGTACTTCACCTTCATGCATTGACAAGTGATATGGTCCTGATCCATAACTTGTTGTGATGACAAAGGGACCTAACCAATTAGGCTCAAACTTTCCTTTGCTATCCTAATTTGGAATATTTTTCTAATTCAGCTTTAGGACAAGATCCCCTACCTAGAAAGACTAATTCTTGATCTTCTTGTTATAGCTCTATTTCAATCAATTTTGATATACTTGTAAGTGATTAAGGGTATCAAGACAATTCTCATCTAATAATTCTAGCTCATTTAGTTGAGATAATCTGTACTCTTCATCAGTGATTGGCTTCTATAGTGACACTCATAGTGATGGAAGCTCAACCTCAATAGGAAAGATGGCTTTTGATTTGTAGACTAGGGAGAATGGGTTTGCACTTGTAGGTGTGCAGATATTGGCTCGATAGGCCCATAGGGTAGGATTCAACTATAGATGCCAGTCATGGCATCTTCATTGACTGGTTTTGTTAGGATCTTTAGGATGGTCCTATTTGTAGCCTCAACTTGACCATTTCCTTGGGAGTAATACAAGGTAGAGAATCAATGTTGGATGTTGAATCTTTGACATAGCTCTTTCACATCTTGATTCTTGAAGTGTGTTCCATTATCTAAGATAAGGGTTTGCAAAACACCATAAAAATAGATAAGATAATTTAGGATAAACTTAGCAATTTGCTTCCCCGTGATGTAGGCCATAGGAATGGATTCCACCAACCTGGTAAAGTACTCAGTGGCAGTAATGATGAACTTGTCGCTATTAGATGAGGTTGGGGTAATATTTTCTATGAGGTCAAGCCCCTACTGCGAGAAAGGCCAAAGTGTGACCATCGGTTGCAACTCCTAAGCTCAAGCATGAATCGAATCTCCATGTCATTGACACTGGAAACACTTCTACACATATTGATGGGCTTCTCTTTCCATGGTTGGCTAGTAGTACCCTATCCTCAACAGTTTATTAGCTAAAGTCATACCACTAGAATGGGAACCACATATTCCATCGTGGACTTTTGTCAAAGCAGTCAAGGCTTCCTCTTGGTTAAGGCATCGTAGTAATGTCCCCTTGATGCTTCGGCAGTATAAGGTATCACCTAGGATCACAAATCAGGATTCCTTCTTAACAAAGGTATTTTTAAAGTTGGAGGTGATATCGGATGGGAGGGTTCCTCTACTTAGGTAGGTGAATATGTTTTGATACCACGAGGATCTAGGACCAATGATGATACACACAAATAAAAATTATGGGATTTCAAAGTTGGTACAAGAATTTTTTCTACCAATAATTTGCACTGAAGGACATTGTGTGGCATGTATAACAATTATCCAATTGTTGCCATAACATCTATTGCTTGGTTGTTCATGTGTGGAATCTGATCAAAATTTATATCTATGAAAAGGTCCTTGAGACTCTCTACCATCTTCTTATAAGGAGTAAGCTTTGCATCCTTCGTTTGGTAGTCATCATCGACTTGGTTGATAACCAACTGTGAGTCTCCATAGACTTTCATCTCGTGTATATGCCATTGAACTATTATCCTTAGACTTGTGATTAGGGCTTCATACTCTACAATGTTGTTAATAAATGGAAATGATAGCCTGTATGACTTTGGGATGCAATCTCCTTGAGGGGAGATAAAGAGAATACCCACCCTTGATCCAAGTTAGGTGAACAATCCATAAAAATACATCTTCCACTGATCGGGTGCTTTGACCAGGAACATTGATTCATTAAGGAATTTAGATATCAATGGATTCTCTGCATAGATAGGTGCATCTTCCAGTTGTTATGCGATCACTTTCCCTTTGATTGCCTTGTGCTCCACATAATCTATGTCCAATTTATTCAAGATCTAGGTACCATTTGGCCATTCACCTAGTGAGAGTTGCTTTGGATAATGGGTAGATCTTTGCAATAAGTTTGATTTGATGTGACAACAGGTAGTGTCTAATTTTTGTGAAGCAAAAAGCACTGCTAAGCATGCTTTCTCAATGGATGAATAGTTCATTTCATAGTCCACCAAGGTCTTGATGATGTAGTAGATAGCTCTTTCCTTTCCATTTTCATCATGTTGTGCTAA
This sequence comes from Sequoia sempervirens, assembly GCA_007258455.2. Taxonomy (NCBI): domain Eukaryota; kingdom Viridiplantae; phylum Streptophyta; class Pinopsida; order Cupressales; family Cupressaceae; genus Sequoia; species Sequoia sempervirens. Next base: position 94,585,755 of record VDFB02000017.1, on the reverse strand, counting down.
AAGAGCACCTAGTGCTACTAATGTAGCTGACATTCCTTGATGTAGCTAATGTAGGTTTGTTTGGTATTGGTGGCATGAGCACTAGAGGTGTCAATAGATAGTCCTTGATCTATTGAAAAGCTTTATCACACTTCTTATCCCAGTTGTAAGTTTTATTCTTTTATGGAGAAGGTGTGAGAAAGGGTGGATTTTATCTGATAGCTATGCTATGAACCTTTGAATGGACTACAATCTTCCTTGTAACCCTCTCATTTACTTCAATGTTTGCAGTGGTTCCATGTCTAGGATGGCTTTTACCTTGGCTGGATCAATTTCTATTCCTATTTGTGATACGATGTAGCCAAGAAGCTTTCCTAATGTCACCCTAAAGACACATTTTTTTTGGATTCAACCATACCTTATACTCTTCAAGCCTGTCAAAGATGGGTCCCAATACTTGTATATGCTCACTCATTTTCTTTGACTTTTCCAAAATATCGTCCACATAGTCTTTGACTATTTTTTGGATCATGTCATCAAATATGAGGGTCATTGCTCTTTGATAAGTTGCTCCTACATTCTTTAGCCCAAATGGCATCATGTTTCAACAATATTTCCCCCATGGACAAGTGAATGCAATTTTGTGTTGATCCTCCTTGGTGATCATGATTTGATTATAGCCTGAAAAACCATCCATGAGTGATAGCATCTCATTCCCACCTATTAAATCCACTATGATGTTGATGTTAGGAAGAGGAAAATCATCCATTGGGCATGCCTTGCTTAAGTCTCTAAAATCCTTGCATATTTTGATGCCCCTAGTGGGTTTGGAGATTGGTGCTAGGTTTGAAACCCATTTAGGATAATCTATGGGTTGGATGAATCCAATGTCAAGAAGATTTTGTAACTCAAGTTTGACCAAGAGTTCTATCTAAGGGTGCATCTTCCTTAACTTCTACTTTACTGGTTTGGCTTCATGATAGACTACTAGATGATGCACAACTACTTCTGGATCAATCCCTAGCATATATGTGTATGACCATGCAAATTTAGAGCTTCGCTCTTTCAGGAATGTTGCTAGGTACTTTTGTTCTTCATCCAACAAGGATTCAATGTAGAAAGTGATCTTGGGTGCTTCTTTTGTTCCCATGTTGACTAGAGTGACCTTTTCTACTAAGGCTACTAACTTTTTTGGATGCATTTCACTAAGGGGAGATGAATCCCTCATCCTTGGGTTCCTCAAGGAGGTTTTCATCCTCAAAAACATCCTTTCTTTTTACTATTTTAGGATCAATGAGTGTCAGAGTGTGGTTTTCACTCAAAGATATACAAGTTAGTTGCATGTCATCAATTTTATGACTAAAGGACTCAATCATCTCCCTGTAGTATGCCCTTGTTTCGAGCTCTATGTCAAAACTAGCCTTGTGATATTCCCATGATAAGTTGTCACGAAGTCCCATAAATATTGAGATCACTTCATTTTTAAATAAATCTAGAATTGGTGGTCCTCATTGGTCCAAGTCAATGAGTTGTGGGTATACTAGGTGTATTTCATTTGGTTGGTTGCTTGGGGTGAAGGATGATGTAGATATCATGAAGAGGGAGTTATTCTCAAATAGGTTAGCAACATCAAGGGGGAAATCATCTAGAGTCATATCATGTGATGTTGGTAACAAAGAGGAAGCCTTAGCCCATTTAGTGAAAGTACCATTGCAAATAAGGGTAAACTTGCTAGTAGTACAACCTAGTCCAAGATTCTTTGTACATTTCTTAGGAAATATAGGTTCTAGCAAACCATTGTCATTTTTTCCCAGTTTCTCATTCTTGTTATATCCCATTCCCTTCATTAGCTACAAGCCTTTGTTGTCATCTTCCATGGGAAGAACATGGATGGTTCATTCATCTTGATAGAGCAGTTTAGAGATATCCTCCTCATTGAAATCTTCTTTGTTTAGGTCCTCCCACTTGGTGAAGGTAGTAACTTCCATCTTGATAGTTTTAGGGACGTTTTTGCTAGGTGTCAGTTTCCCATGAGATTTTGGAGAAAGAGGTAGCTCTCCCAATACAAAATTATCCTTCATTAGCTTATATTTTCCACAACCATCATCCTAGATCACTACTTTTATGTCGGGTATGTTGTGTACAATAGGTGTTTTCATTTCTGAGGTAGATGCAAGGGATGATGGGTTGAAAAATGAGGTAGAAGGTGTAGGCCCTTTGTCATTCTTGGGTATTTGAGGGATCTTATAGAACTTGGCCTCAAGATTCTTGTAGTAGTAAAAAGGCTTAGGACCTCCATGAATGGTAACTTCTCTACCTTCGAAAGGAAAATTTACACATTGATGGTAGGTTGAAGCTACATCTTTTAGGGCATGGATCCAGGTTGACCAAGCATGATGTTGTAGAAAATATCAAGGTAACACTTGAAATGTAGTTTCTACGATGACATGTCCCACTTGGATGGGTAGTACGATGATGCCTTGTGATACCCACTCTTGATCATCATATGCTCTAATGGTGGTACTCTTTGTTTTATCAATAGTATCCTCTGAATACCCAAAAAATTTAATCAACTAAAGGGTACAAATGTTCAAACCAACACCTCCATCTACTAAGACTCTTTAAACCTTGTTCGTATGAACGTTGACATCAAGGTTTAAAGCATGATTATGAGATGGATGTGGTGGTAGGTCTTGTTCTGAGAAGGTGATAAGATGATTAGTGATATCCCCTACCATAGCTTGAAACTAATTTGTATCTATATCCTCAAGGATGGACGATGCAAACAGAGCTTTCTCTAAGATTTCCCTATGCATGGGGGATAGCCTCAATAGTTCTAAGATAGAAATCTATGTGGGGGTCTTTTTAAGCTGATCTAGGATATTGTACTTGCTAGTGCTTCTTGTTGGATGAGTAGGGTATGCCCTAGATTGAGATGGGACTCTTTGGATGGTGAATTTACCACATCGTGTGGTAACTCCACATTCTGCACTAGTCCCTTTAATGGTGATGATGGTAATGATTCTATCACAAGAAGTGACCACATTAGAATAGGTATGTTGCATGTTTGTGTAATCCTTAGCTTTCTGAGTGTTGTTTCCTTTGATATGATTTGGCATAGGGGTCTTGTATATCTTAAGATCCTGATTACCAAATGGTACCTTAGACATGGTGTCACTCTCGATAAGATCTTGGATGATATTTTTTAGTCGAATGCAATTCGTTGTCTTGTGTCCTTTGATTTTGTGAAATTCACGAAGATCATTTTCATTGTACCAGGGTGGTTTATCTTGTTCTTCTTGGTAGTTTTCAAAATTTGGAAGCATTATTAAGTTTGAATCTACCAATTTCTTTATGATAGTCTCAATAGGTTCTGACAACTATGTATACTTGCATTTTGGATAGTTGTTCTTGTTAGGTGTTCGTCTCTATTATGTTTCGATGTTGTTGACCTGATTGTTTTGTGGTGGCATGTTTGTTGCACAATTGGTTGAACGTTAGCTATTTGATTGTTGTTTGGCCTAGGAGCACTTAGGACCACATTAGCATCTACCACACCATCATTCGTCATGTTATTGTTCTTAACCCAGACACGAGGCTTCTCATTTGAACTGGTTGATGGATGATTGTATTTGTAGGCCTGAGTATTTCCTTGCGAGATTAGATCTCTCTTGATGTTAAGGGCTTCAAGGACAAGCTCATCATAAGATGTAATGCATTGCATCTTCAAGTGGAAGGATAGATCTAGATCTAGATTTGCTATGATAATTCCCACTTGTTGTTCATTGGGAATTGGCCACTTGCTTTTACTCACTCTTTTACTCCATCATTGCAAGAAATTGGAAAAAGATTCTCCCGTGTTTTGCTTAAGAGTATATAACTCTTTTAAGCTTATGTCCATGTCAAGATTGAAGAGAAGTGATCTATGAAATTTTCAATGATTTCATGGAAATTTTTTATACCTAAAGGTAATTGAGAAAACAAATCCATGGCAGGACCTGTTAAACTTTGTGGGAAAAGGTGCATCAAATATGACTCATTATAGGCGACCTTCATACACATGACATTAAACTCTTTGATATGGTCCACAAGACTTCCTCTCCCTTTGGATTTGTCAAATTTTGGGATTTCAAAACTAGAAGGGAACAACATCATTGCGATGTTTCGATCAAATAGATATGGGAATACGTTATGTGTATGTGATTTCTTCATTTTTCCCATCCGGATATCCTACATTTCTTTTGTTAACACCTCGAGTTGTGATGCCATATCATCTTGTGGGTTGGGTGGAGGAACATATGTTGTGTATTGTGGGATGGTGGATGAAGTGTATGTCAGATCCTAATATGATGAGGTTTTGTATGGTGTGTATGGTGGTGTAGGATAAGGTGATGATGGTGTAGACATATATGTTCCTAATTTGTTTGGGTTTATGATGTTTTGCTGAGGGTTATAGTATAAAACCTATTGTTGTTGTTGCATGAGCAATTTTTGTTGTTGTGCATATTGTTGAGCTTGTTGTTTTTGTTGGGCTTGTTGCTATTGTGAGCTACTAAAGTTGCTTGTTGCTGCTAGGGTTGCTTCTTGTTGTGTTGCTAAGGCTAGTTGTTGTTGTTGTTGTTGTGCTACTATGGATTCTTGTTGTTGTTGTGCTACTAGGGATGCTTGTTTTTGTTGTTGTTGTGCTAAGGTTGCTTTTTGTTGTTATTGTGCTAAGGCTACTTGCTATTGTTATGCTGCTAGGGCTGCTTGTTGTTGGAATGTTTGCTGATAATCTTGTTGGGCTTGTTGTAAAGCTAGAGCATGTGCTTGTAATGTAGGATCAATCAGTGGTTGGGAGATTTGTGATGGGTTTTAGGTGTTGATGTTTTGTGCAGGTTGTAGATTGTTGATGAGAGGTTGGGGATTCCCTTGGTTTAACATTCCTTGCAATATAGTGGATTGTGGTGGAGGAATGTAAATTTGAGGTCCCATTTTATTTTGCATGACTTGGGGGAAAAACGGTAAAGATGATGATGGTGTTGTTAAGTATGGTGATGTTAATGAAACATTAAGACCTTGAGTCCAATGATTGAAAGGGTTCCATTGCCCAAATTTTTTGGGATTCCCTTGTGTTTGAGATGTGACCATAGTATTACCTTGGTTAATGGAATTTTTTTATCAAGGGATTGTTTTGATGTGGGTTGATGATGGATGGGATAGATGTGTTGTGGGAAACTGCTAGGTTTGATGTATCAATGCGAGGATTGGATGAAGATGTTCCATGTTGCGTTGAAGATTGATTTTTCATAAGGGGATTGATTTTCCCTTTTGGATCTACTTGTGATACTTGGTCTACACTACTTTGTTGGATGTTGGACACACTTGTGGTACTCACAGGTATGGATGAGGATGGTTGTCCTTGATATGTTGAGGTTCTCATGGAGTAATGGAGTGTAAGTGGTTTATGTTGATGTAGAGAATTATCGAGAATGGGGGGAATTCAAAATGTTGGTGTCCAAGTGGTAGTTTGAGGAGGATTGGTATTGAGAGTACCTACAAGTGTTCTGCTTTCAAATGGAAGAGTATGGCCAAAGTCTTGAGCAATACTAGCTATAATAGTAGGTGTTAGTGTTTGATTGAGCCCTAGTGATGGAGTTGTTTGAATAGTGGATGAAGTCAAGCCTTGTGTCAATCATTGTGCAATAAAAGATGGGGAAATTGGAGCTACATTTTCTAAGGCTTTTTGTTCCATGATTTCTTCCCTAGTAATTCCAAAAGGGTTATTCATGACATCTTCTATCTCTTATGGCCTTGATGGTGATGAAGGTTTTTGTGATAGAGTAACATGACTTCTTGGATCAAATTCTTGAGGATTAGGATCACTTGAGGTGAATGTGAATTTGGTTTTCTCCATGATTCTCTTGTGTTGTGATATTGTCTTTACCATAAATTTTGGGTCACCTAAGGGAGAGTTGTGTTGAGATTTGTAATGCTTGAACTCTCTCGTTGACTCAAATCTAGGTAGAAGGGATGCTCTAAGTATTTTTGGAGCAATGATGTGAATGGGGGATGAAAATGTATATGATATGGGTAGTGATCTTTGCAAACATTTTTGAACAACACTTTTGACTTAGGTTTGATGTTTTGAGGTTTGGATAAAGGATGTTTATGAACTTGTGAACCTTTAAGGTAGACTTGTGACCTTTAAGATAAATGATTTCAAAGATGATAAATATCTTAACCAAATGCATGGAAAAGGATTCATTTCACATAAAAAGTAGCTAAGTTAGGATTTGGGTTGATAGACTTCTAAGTCCAAAAGTGTTGGTGTGTTCAAAATTTTTGCAAAGTTTGGTGAAGTGAAGTTTGGATTTTAATGAAGGGGTGGATGAACAATTTTTTGACCCAATATTGACTTAGAGTGAACCTTTTTTTTCAAAGAACAAGGTGGTGAGAAACATGCTAGACCTCTAAATTTTTCAAATCCAAAAGACCAATGTTTGACTTAAATAAGGGGTTCATATTGAGCATACATGTCTAGATTATTCAACAAAATATGTCTATAAATACCTCCTTACCAACTTGTTTTTGTTGCAGTACTATCTTAGGATACGTCTTCTAATGTACTTTGAACTATGATGCCTAAGTTTGAAATAGTGGCATGTAGACCTTCTCTTGGGGATATTGATTTTGCATGAGATCATTTAGAGAAGTTAAAGATCATGTAAAATACCAACATTTTTACTTTCAAATAGGGCATACAATTCTAGATTATTCCTTGAAATACGTCTATAAAATTTCCTTGTCAATCTAGTCATATTTTGATAAAGTGTCTCAAGGTGTTGTTTGATAGATTTTTGACTTTTTCATCTAAGTTTGAAGTGACAAAATGTAGACCTTCTCTTGGGAATTTTGATTTTGCATGAGATCATTTAGAGAAGTTCAAGTTTATGGAAGAAAAGAGGATATTTATTGCCACACGAGTGGTGGTAATATGGGCCTTCCAGCCATAATATCAACTTGTTCCTCTTCTTTGTCTATGATGTATGTTGTGTTTCTCCATTGGGTTGGTGTTTCCTTTGTTTCAAAAGTGAAGCATCTCAAACTACTAATTATATTGGTTTTTTCTCCTTAAATAAGTTCAAATTTTGGTTGAATGATAGCATGTGTAAGGTCGGGTTGTTCAACCAAAGTGATCAGTCACTAAATGGTCATGTGGGGTTCAATTTGTCAAGTTATCTTGCTTATATGAGTTTATTTTTACCAAAAACACTTGTCTTTCTTAAGTTCAAACTAAATGTCTATGTCAAAAACATCATCAATTCCACAAAGTCCATTTTGTGAAAAGGATGAAATTAAGGACATAGTTACCTAGGTTAACTTTGGGAAGTATGGATTGAGATGTAAATCAAATAATTTAGAAGTCTCTAAGAATAAATCCTTAGGACAAGCATCAATATCAAGGTTTTATCAAAGGGTATCCATACTTAGACCAAAGGGTAAATAAAATTTTGAAAATACTTTTTGATGATTGTTTTCAATTGTTTTGGAATCAAACAAGTGTTATTTAACTGACTCTCAAACATTTACAATCCTAGATAGATCAAGTACATATTTTTTGGTAGGATACCATCATCAAATGAGATGATTAATACATGAAGATGAAGTGGACAAATAGACTATGTCAAGGAAATGTAATGTCTTGACATGCCAAGCAAAGGAGTCCATTCTCTATTTGCTTTATGCCTCAATCAAAAATGGGACATGGTAAGTAACTTTTGGGCGCAGTGCTACTCCCATGCACACTATCTTGAAATACATTTTGAAATTGGACTTGGTTAGCCACTAAAACAAGGTTTTTAATGACCATGTACAAGATAGAATAGTGTCATACACATGGTAATTCACTTAATTAAGAGGCCTCCCATCCCTTAGAAACATCTAAGGGTTTTAACACATCACAAGGATGCTATGGGAGACTTTCATCGATATGGGACAACCACAACTAGTTGGTTAGTGACTTTCATCACTCCAAATTATTTATATAGAAATCTAGATAGAAAGCACTGCTTGGTTCATTCCTCTCACAAGTTAGGAGATAGGCTCTCTGAAGGTTACAAATGTTTGAAGCATAAAATTATTTTTGTCACCCAAGATTGCCAATAGGCATAAGAGGAGAGGATAAGCACTTCCAAGAAGAAAAGTAGACTTGTGTGTTTCTCTTCACCCAAGATGGCATAAAGTGCAAGGGGATTGAAAATGAAAAACAAGAATACATAGACTGAATCAAACACATGTTCATTTTAATCCATCATAGAAAAATGAATTCATTTTAAACACCAAAGTGTGGAAGTTGTATTGTTCAATTTTAAGCCAACAAACATAGTGATGTGAGGGTTCAATTTTAACCAATTTGAACGTTCATTTTAAATCCTAGAGTAAATTTAGTTTGGTCCTAAAAAAGTGAAATAAAAAAGCATCATAAATGGGTTATAATTTCCCCATGAGTGTCAAAACACTTGTTACAATTATAAGATTAATGACAAAATGCTCCTTCAGTTTAAATGTTATTGTCCAAATCTACAAAACCAGTTTGTCCAAAAACCAAATCAAGAAGCTGGAGACATGTTAGTGATTAGATAACTTGCCAAAAAATTCAAACACGTGTAAAAAAATCAAGTTTTGTCTTGTTTACTAGTAATTTGTGATGTTGAAATCAATTGCATCATTGAAATCCATTAATAGCATCATTGTATAGGTTATGCATCACTGTATTGAAAAATAGATAGCAGGCCTCTGTAGAAAATAGGGAAGTCCAATGTGTTGACATATCAATTGCATCGCTAAAAAGAAACTAATTTTGCATTAAAAATTAAATAAGCATCGCTATATTAAAATATGGTGACAAAATTAATTAACCATCGCTAGATTAATTGTGTCAATAAACTAAAATCTCAATTGCATTGTTGTATAGCAACACATCATCAAATGTGCCAATTGATAATCGATAGTGTCACAGTACCTAAAAACACAAGGAAAATGGAGTTTTAACAAGAAATTTGTCAAATTGGTTAGTTTAAGCCCTCCTTCTAGCACCAAAATGTAACTAACGAATTAGTATGGGTCAACTACACTTGATCCATTTGTCTCCAAATAGTGGCCTATTTGTTAAAAGATGGATCCATTTGTCTCCAAATAGTGGCCTATTTATAGAAGGACAAATGAGAAATGAAGGGTTGAGATCAAAAAGGTTAATCAATGGTCAAGGATAGAGGAAGGGAAAAACATGAATCATGGATCCTCATCAACAGATGAGAATCAATGATCACATGGATCCTCATCAACAGATGAGAATCAATGATCACATGGATCAAGGAAAGAATAAAGGGCGCATACACCTTCAAACAAACACACTTTTAACTTGCACAAGAAGTCTTGTAAGTTAACTTTCACAAGAAGTCTTGTAAGTTTGTTATGAAGGAGAATATTCCTTTGTTTCAAATGAGTGAGAAAAGAGAATATTCTTTGGAATATTCTCATGGGTGAGAGAAATAGATATTTAGCAAATTAAAACAAAGTTTTAATGTGCAAAAGGTGGAAGGAATATTCCTTTTGTAGGAATGTGCAAAGGAGGAATATTCCCTTGGAATATTCCTTTGCAAGTGGGGGGAATCATATTTATTAGTACAATTGATAATTAAACAAAGGTTTAATTATGCAATTGTTAGAAGAATTACATGATATTCATTAAATAAATGATTTAATGAAAATGGGAAAAGGTGATGACATTTAATTAAATAACTTAGGGTTATTTAGTTAAATAAGAGGACTTTAGGGATTAAATTAAATAACTTGATTTATTTAATTTAATAAGAAAAAATGTTAGCATGAAAGAGGATGAATTTATCTAATTATATTAATTAGATTAATATATGAAAATGATGTAATTAATTAAATAGCTAGGCTAATTTAATCAATTAAGCGAAAAGAGGATGGGTTCGAGGATGAAACAGTGTTAGTATACCTAATTCAAGTGTATGATATCATTCAAGACATTTTTAAGTGTCTACAGCTAGTAATGAACCTTACCTCTTGTGCATAATGGAAGGAAAATATATATACACATGTTAAAAATAAAAACATGCATTGAATTTTATTAATTATATCTTTTTTCATTATTTTATGATTTCTATTTTTTATTTTTTTATCTTATAGAATTACTAAAATTGCTAGTATATAGGCTATCCCCACTAGGTCAAGAGATTCCCAAACCATAATGTATCAATTATCCCCTCATACTCCTAATAGTTTAGGGTTAATCACTTCAAAAGATTTGAATTGATCTTAGTCTTAGTGAGGTCACTAGTTCTTAAATCCATGCAAAATATATAATCAAGCCTATAATATCCACTAGAAGCTAACATGCAAGTTTTCCTTAAATTATTTTTAGCAAGGGGGAAGTTTATAATCTTGTTTATATTCACTTAGTTGCATCTAACCCCTTGTTCATCTTGCCTAACCTTCAATGACCAGCCATCACTTCTACCTAATAGTGTGGGTTTACGTTAAGGGGGTTTAATACTCCAATAAACTCAAAATTAAAAATAGAAAAATATTATTATTATCATAATACCATTGCATAATATTTGTAACATTGAGTGTAGACCTCAAATTGAAGCTATGAGGATGATATTCATCAATAAAGGAGTAAATTAAAAAAGTAAACACATACATAAGTTAGGTGAAGAAACCAAAAATCTTTCTTACCTTTGAAATACTATCTTTGTTGAAGACATCTTTCCTCTACCATGAACTTGACTTGTTCACATTATTAGAGCTAATTCTAAAAGATACTTTCTTTTTAAATGTTTAGTGTTAGTCTATGGGCCATTTAGATAAATACCAATCCTTTTCTTCCCAAAAATTCACCTGTAGTTCAATATTTTTTCCCTATTCCCACTTGATTCCCTAAAACATTATGTTTTCTTTGAAACACCATTACTTCTCTTTATCTCAAAGAATTTTAGTTACAATGAAACTTCACATGAGAGGTAAAATTTAGACACTTAAAATCATCTTAACACCATACTAACATCATCCTACTTAAGTCCATTCCATAGTAGTATTCTCATTATCATTAATTATTTAAATCATTATATTATTTATATAATTAGTTAATTGCTAATTAAAAATAACTATTTTATTTTATTACTCTAGTTCATCTCCCACCTAATTAAGTAATTTTATTATTTAATTAGTTTAACTTACACCTTATAATTAAATAATTTTGTCATTTTATTAGTTCAATTTTCACCTCACACATATATTTATTTAGTTTATTTTCCACCTCACATTGCTAATTAACTAAATAATTTTTATTATTTTATTAATGTATGTTCCCTCCACCATATCAAAAATTAAATGATCAAAATAATTGTTTTCACTCTTACTTTTTGTTGCAACTAATTCTTTATGACTTTTTCTATTTTTAGCTAACTTAATTTCATCATCTTGAACAAACTTAATCATGGCTATCTATATTCTCCTTGATCCAAGGAAAGTTCTCTCAAGCAACATCCGCTATAGATCTTCCAAAAATATATCAACCATCTATCCTCTGAATTAAGAAACTATAAATAAAGCTTCAAAGCTTCCAAAAATATCAATGTGTATTCTACAAGTATGTGTTGCTGATATTTTGAAGCTTCTACTTGAGCAACCAAATGCAAATTCATTTGAGTATATCCATTTTCACATGAAATTAGTATTTGGTAAATGTATGATTGGGTATTCACTTGAATTTCATTTGCTCGATCTTAGGTTTTTATTGGTTTAGAATAAATAAATTTTAAGTGCATTGGTTCCTCTTTATTTTTGAATCTTGTAGTTATAAATATAACTAAAATAAGAAATCAAATGATGTCTAGGCTTTATTGGTGTCTAATTTGAAGATGGTTATGTTTTTTTTTTACAATAAGGTTGTTGCTTCGAGGTCTAGTGGCCACCCTTATATGCTAAAATTGTTGGTTTTAAGGTTCATCCTTATCCTTAACATGTTGAATTACACCCCCTTCCTTGTGCACAAACCTCTCCTATGATGGTTTGTCGTTAGGATGGTCAAAAAAATGAAGAGTTTTATCAATGTAAGGGTTTGGTTTCTATGTTCAACAAATTTTGTCCTTCCCTTATTGATCTTCACAAATGGGTCATGGATTATTGGAGGCCTATTATTGAGGGAAAAATTAAGCTACTCCCTTGTGCCAAGGTTTTGTTCATTGCATATTTTAAATCTTGAAAGGACATAGATTTGGTGCTTGATGGTGGCTTGTGGTTGTGTGGAGAGAACTCTCTCTCAATCAAGCCTTAGTTTTCTTCATTCAACCTCCTTTCTGAACCCCTCATTGTCAAAGCTATGTGAGTTTTCCTTCCAACTATTCCTCTATGGTTTTTGTAAGATTCCTACTATGAGGCCATAGGGAGCTCTATTAGATGCTTCCTAAAGGTTGACTTTAACACCTCATAAATGTGTCACTATGATTTTTCTTGTAGTCTAGTGGATATTGATATCTCCAAGCCTCTTTATGAGGACATGGTTTTGATGGTGGAGGACATTCCTTGGTATCAACTACTTGAATATAAGGGTATTTACTTTCAATGTCAAATATGCTTTACTAGTGGCCACCTACTTGTTTGATTGTCCACTCTCCCAACACAAGGATGTGATGAGGTGGTGGAAGAATGATTACAAATACCACTTAAATATTCATGCTTTTGACTCTATGATTGGTGGCTCCTCTCGAAATGTCAAGAATTTTTAAGATGTTGGATCTCATGATATTAGTGTGACTTTGTCCATTCCTATCTCTCTTGTCCCATCAAATCACATTAGTGTTCCAACCACCTAGTTCTTCATGCTCTCAACCTGCTATTCCTTTCACTTGAATTCTATTTTTAGACTACTCATGTGATGTTCATTTGATGTTTCTCTATTTTTGTTTGACATACTAGTGTTCCTAATTTTCACATAGATGAGCCCTCTAAGGAGGAATCCCCTCCCACTTCTCCTTGCTCTAAAGACTTAGATGATAACATTTAATGGATTGTTGTACAAAAGTGGAAGAAATTTCTTCTCAAATCCATTTCCCAATCTCATACTAGAGTGAAAGGTGTGAGATTGAATAGGGTTGGCTATGAAATTGTTTAGGTTGGACCCAAGGATACCATATAGTTTCTTACTTTATTATTGTTGTGTATGGAAACCAGGTTACAATTGTACCTATCTTTGATTCATTTTGATGGGTTATTTGGTTTGTCCCATATCTCATGCTACTTGTTTTATTTCCTGATGGATAATTTGTTGCATAAGGGTTTAGATCCTTTGAAAACTCATTTTTATCAAATATCAAAAACTAATATAAAATATATTGTAAAACAGATATAGAAGAGGTCATTATCTTTGTCTCCTCTTCATTTCCTTCATTGTTTTAGCGCACACTATAAGCCTATAATGCACTCATGTAAAATAAAATGCAATTAGTGTTCATCAAAAGGAATCATGCTAATAAGAAATAGAAAAAAACACATGTGGAAAGGAAATCATATACTTGTAATCTATCATATGTGTATCTTGTAAAATAATGTTGAAAGGAAAAAGAAGCATGGGGATCCATGATGGATCACATAGAGTATAGAGAGAGAGAGATAGAAGGTTACAAGAGTGCTAAGAAAATAGCATTTAAATAATGATATAGGAGCCATGTTGGTATGGATTTGACAATAAAGTGGTCAATTTGATCAAAGTGATTTGGTTGTGAGGGAATCACCAAAAATAATAGTGTAAGAGAGTGGAACATAGGAACAATACGTGTATTAGAAGGTTTAAAGAGAATACAAAGAGATCTATGTGCATCTTAAGAAAATTATGGGAAGATGATGTGAACATCACCACAAGGGCTTTTCATCCTCCATTTCAATAAAATAACACATGCATATAGGAGGAAATAGAAGTAGGAAGTGAGGGACTTTGAATAGAATAGAGGGGCTTGTTATTATTGTTTCAACATGAAAAAGGTGAGGGTTACCTAAGTACTTTTCAACATCCCCAAAATATGAGAGGAAAACAAGAAGGATGGTAATAACATTAAGAAGGTGGCACATAAGAGAAAGCATACATATAAGATAACATGAAACACACATATACCTAGAATTTGTGTCAATATGAAGGCATTGGAAAATCAATGCTTTGCATCATTGCCAAAATCAATGGGTGAATATTAAGATATAAATGAACCACAAAAAGGATGTGTTTCCTCCCACCATAAGTTGACATAAAATTGTAGGGGTGGAAAACATCATTCAATAATGAGGGACAAAGGACACAAAAATGCTAAAAGGTGAGAAAACAAGAGACCTAGAAGGAATCAACTAATGAAATTGGCATAGTGACCATCATCCTCAAACTCATCAACTAAATGTGTCAAAAAGAAAGTTAGGTTGAAAGAGTTGGGTCAAAAGGGTGAGGAGTAGCAATAGTAAAAACAATAAGAGGTGTAATATCTATAATGGACTAAAAAGAAAAGTGCTAATGAGGATAAGGAAAATCTTTTACCAAAATAGGTACACAAGGTGCATAAAAAATTGGAATATAAGAGTCAAAAGCCATAGTGGTAAGAGGTGGAGAAGGATCCTTTGAAATAACAACATTGAAAGTAGGAATAAGAGGGTATTCACAAGGCAAGATAGGCACCTAAAGTAATCATTGTGTCAACATATGCCTACATAAGGATAAATATATAGGCATTCTAGTTGACATGTTTTGTATCATTGAAATAATATGACATGTCTCGGCTAGAATCAAAATAAGTCATGAATTCCCTCACTTGATAGTAGCTCCTATTGGTGTTTTTGAGCACCACTTGGTCTAGATATGCACCAATAGACTAATTTCCAAAGAGCAAAAACACACAATTTAAGTCCACCACTTCAAGTTAATATAGAAGTTCAAAGTTGATACTTAGATTAGGGCTGTCCGTGCACTTCTAACCCTTAACAAAGCATTGTTCATATTTCATCCTATCAAAGCCTATTGCAAATTTGACAATGAATTCCTAAGATAATTTACAAAGTTTGTGCTACAACAAAATATTCCTTATCTTACATAAAGCTAATAACATTTATCCATCTTTTTCATTTTTTACGTTTATTTCAATACTTTGTCTAAAATCAACCCATTCATAATTTAATCTTTAAATTGATGAAAAAATATATTTATTTACTTGTAAGGTATTATTATCTTTACAATTATCAACTTTACAATTACGTTTATGTTTGAAAAAACAAAATTAGTAAGTCTCATTGAGCCTTGGTACGTACATCAATGTCTTCCCAATATCATTTTATTAAAACAATCAATCAAGCCAATCCCGAAGGAGCCCAGCAATGCTCTATTGAAAATAGGCTATTGCCCTTACAATGAACAACGTGCTTTATCATACTTTAATTTTTTTCGTGTTCTCCTATTCTTTATCTGCCCAGCAAAATTTGATTACATCCAAATAGATCGTAACAGAAGCCCAAATATACTCGTCATACTTATCACTTTTTATCAAGTTATCCGTGTGACGTATAATATATCCGCTGAATATTAAGGATCCAAGTACCCCATATATCATCACCGAAAACTTTCCCAGAGGGAAATATACCTGAAAAACATTAGTGTTACTGTTAGTAACTAAAAAATAATGATGCTTGAGAAAGAGAACAAGAAACAATTAGAAACAGAGAAAGTACCCGAATGAGAACAAATACAGTCAATATAATGACTGCTGAAAACCAGAAAAGCCCAGGAAAACTGAAGTCATGTCCTCTTCTTGCAGCCCAGAATGTGTATACAGTTAGACTCACAACTACCGTTGTAGTAAGTACCACAGACTCCAAAATTACCTTTCCTGTTAACATACAGCCTCAAAAAGTTAGAATATCATAAGTTTTCATTTATCCATTTATTATTTTATGTTCACGATTTATTATAATTATTTTATATGTTGCATGTTTTTAAATTACAGCAAGAATAATAGCAAATGAAAAGTGATTGAATGCACTAGACGGGATTGTTTTATATGTTTCATAGCTTTACTCTTGTCATTTGTAGTTGCATGAGAATTTCTAAATTTTTTTATTTCTATATTTTTCATAAATTATTAAATAAAAGGCATTTAAATGATCAAACCGTCACAAAATTTCATATGACAGATAGGGTCGTCTCCGTGGGCACACATCAAACCAACGGCCAAACTGATGGTCGTAGTAAACAACGCCAACAAGATAAAATTATTGGGGTGGCTAGACAGCGAACATAACACTGCAAATATCACACAAAAACAACAATAATTAACAGATAATGGGGGAAAAGGGAAATGAGAAAACAAAAAACGGAGGGTTTGCAGTGCATACAGATAAATAGCAGCACAACGAGGACAATGCGAAGACCCCATACAAGCCAGGAGGAGGAAGCGAAGAAAAGGGCCACTGGAGAAACAAAAACGACTACACTTCCCACGCCCACTGTAAGAATCATCTGGAATATGAGTACGGCGTAAACCTTTCGAATAAACGTCCACTGTAATGCATTCTTCTTTCCGGAATCAGTGGCGTGGAGATCGCTGCCCGGAATCAGTGGCGTGGAGGCCGCTGCCTCCAAATCCTGAGCGGGACTTTTATTTTCCATATCCACTGCATTCTCCTTCTCAGGGTTGCCCGGAATCAGAGGTGCCTCCAAATCCTGAGCGGGACTGTTCTTTTCCATATCCACCGCGTCTTTACTCTCTGCACCAATAGTTTTTCCCTCCTCGAAGTTCTCCCTGCTCACCAATTACGATTCAACACTAATTTATCCGACGAATAAAAAACCATGAAACCTCCAAGGAATGGACTTTACAGAGAAAATCTTCACAACTTGTTTCAATAGTTGTGATAGCAGTTGTTTATATAATGTTTAATAGTTGTGATAGTAATTGTTTGTATAATGATCAATAATTGTAACATGACTAGGTATCCATAATTAAACAAAATATATTCTTTTGATTTAAAAAGCAATCAATCATGTGATGCCACATCAGTGCTCAACTACCCATGATGTGAATGCACAAGTATTGATCAACTACGTTAAAATTTTATTTTTAAATGTGGATGGGGAGGGTAAAAGAAATTAAAAATTCTTTAGGAACATGTGGGAAATAAAAAAGAATTTAATATTCCTTGAGAAAAGGGAAGAAGAATTAAAAATTTGTTTAACAACCTTGGATAGATAAATGGAATTAAAAATTCCATTGGTCAACCCAAAAAAATAGAATTAAAAATTCAATTGGTAGACTAGTCAACCCCTAATAAATACTATTTTTAATTAAGGGGTTGACTAGTCTACCAATTGAAATTTTAATTATATTTTGACTAGTCTACCATTTGAGATTAAGTCATAAAGAATTAGTTGCAACCAAAAATAAGAGAGGGAAAACAATTATTTTGATCATTTAATTTTTTAGATGGTGGAGGGAACATAAATTAATTAAATAATAAAAATTATTTCGTTAATTAGCAATGTGAGGTGGAAAATAAACTAATTAAATATAGGCATGAGGTGGAAATTGAACTAATAAAATGATACAATTATTTAATTATAAGGTGTAAGTTAAACTAATTAAATAATAAAATTACTTAATTAGGTGGGAGATGAACTAGAGTAATTAAATAAAATAGTTATTTTTAATTAGCAATTAACTAAATTATTTAAATAATATAAAGATTTGAATAATTAATGATAATGAGAACTCTAATATGGAATAGACTTAAGTAGGATGATGCTAGTATGGTGTTAAGATGATTTTAATTGTCTAAATTTTTCCTCTCATGTGAAGTTTCATTGTAACTAAAAGTCTTTAAGATAAAGAGAAGTAATAGTGTTTCAAAGAAAACATAATGTGAATATCATGGTGGGATGATGATGGTGAAGAAGTTGTGCTTAGGATTTAGACTTGGGATTTTTCTTGATCAATTGATTGACTAGATTTTGAATTTAAAATGCCCCAAGTATTTAAGGATGAATTAAAGATGGTGTAGGGATGATCCCTTGAGAGTTAGACAATCAAGAGCTTAGGAGTGACTATACACATTCTTTTTTGGCTTGCAAATATTTTGACTTGAACCCTTGCATGGTGTGATTCATATGCATATATACACATTTTGATTATGTGCCTCCCATGATGAGTCTCTATACTTAATCAATGACATATAATTATATATGGCAGTATGGTTTTTGAGATTGGTGTAGATTTATTGTGGTTGGTCTCATTTACATTGCTTTCTCTTTGTGTACATGGTTATATTAGAGTTTAATTTTTTAGTTATTCATAAATACTCGGTTTTGTGTATTTATTGCTTTGACATGTAATTATTATGGTATGATTTCATTTATTGCATTATTTAGGTATAGCATAAAAGTAACCATTTCTCGTTATGGGATTTTTGATTCAGGGGATTACAAATTCATTAGATCATATATGATTACTTAATAGAGTTTTGTGATATAGGTTTTATGGAATCAAGTGGGAATAGGGAAAAAATATTGAACTATGGGTGAATTTTTGGGAAGAAAAAGATTGGTATTGATCTAAATGGTCCATAGACTAACACTAAACATTAAAAAGAAAATTATTGGTATCTTTTAGACTTAGAATGTTGCCAACAAGTCAAGATCATGGTAGAGGAAAGATGTCTTCAACAAAGATAGTATTTCAAAAGTAAGAAAGATTCTTGATTTCTTCACCTAACTTATGTATACATGTTTACTTTTTTAATTTACTCCTTTAAATCATCCTCATAGCTTCAACTTGAGGTCTACAATCAATGTTACAAATATTATGCAATGGTATTATGATAATAATAATAATTTTCTATTTTTAATTTTGGGTTTATTGTAGTATTAGACCCCCTTAACCTAAACCCACACTATTAGGTAGAAGTGAGGGCTTGTCATTGAAGGTTAGGCAAGATGAACAAGGAGTTACATGCAACCCCTTATAAAATAGCTTATAGCGTCTACTGTGTTGCTCTGTGTGGACAAGCTTCTTCAATTGAATCAGGTATTAATTAAGTTGTTCCCACTCACAGTATTGTTCTTTTTTGTTTTTTCCTCTCTGTATTGGTAGCCCATATTTTGAATCTGGTACATTTTTTCCAATTTAAAGATATGTTAACGGGTTTTAATTGATTTAATACCAGGAAAGGTGAATGTCTGGCAGTATTACTGTCTATCTTTATTCTTGTGCGTTAGGGTTAAAGCACTAGACTAGAATTAGTAGCCCGTGTTTTTAATATGGTGGCCTACACCCTTCAGATTTAAGTATTTGCAGGTAGATTTAACCAATTTGAAGATATTTTGCAGGGTGTTAATTACGGTGCCAGGAAACATGGAAGGTTTGTTTTTTTTTTTTTCAATCTGTGTTTCTACCATCTGCATTAGGGATAAAAACTAGACCAGGACTATTTTCTGGGATTTAGTTAAAAATAATGGCTTGTGGTCTTAGGATTTAAGTGCTTCTTTGTAAAGTTAAACAATTTAAAGATGTATTGGTTATTTGATTATTTTGTCTGGAAAGGTGAAGGCGTGGTACTTTTGCGAATTAGGTTGGCCTGTGTTTGAATCTGGTGGCTTTGCTTGCCTTAGAATTTAAGTGTTTTGAATGCTGAAATTTCTTAATTTCTTCAAGAAGAGGACATGACTTCAGTTTTCTTGGGCGTTTCTTGTTATCAGCAGTCATTATATTGCTTGTATTTGTTCTCATTCGGGTACCTTCTCTGTTTCTAATTGTTTCTTGTTCTCTTTCTAAAGCATCTATCATTTTTTAAGTTACTAACATTAATTGAAATATTTTTCTAGTTGTTTCTTGATCTCTTTCTAAAGCATCATTATTTTTTAGTTACTACTTAACACTAACAGTAATGTTTTTCAGCCATTTTTCCCTTTGGGAAGGATTTCGGTGATGATATATGGGTTACTGGCATCCTTAATATTCAGCGGATATATTATATATGACACGGATAACTTGATAAAACTTTACTATACTTCTGATGAGTATATTTGGGCTTCTGTTGCGCTCTATTTGGATGTAATCAAACTTTTCTTATCACTCTTGAAACTGTGTAGAGCAGATGATGAATAGGAGAATACGAAAAAAACGTGATAAGTATGATGAGTATACTTCCATAGAGCATTGAGTTGTGTAAAAGTTGTTAACATATTGAGCGTAAATTTTTTCTCGGCTCCTTCGGGATTGGCTTTGGCTTGATTGATTGTTTTAATAAAATGATATTGGGAAGACATTGATGTACGTACCAAGGCTCAGTGAGACTCACTAATTTTGTTTTTTCAAACATAAACAGAACTGTGAAGTTGATAGTTGTAAAGATAATAATACCTTGCAAGTAAATAAATATATTTTTTATCAATTTAAATATTAAATTATATGAATGGATTGATTTTAGACAAAGTATTGAAATAAATGTAAAAAATGAAAAAGATGGTTAGATGTTATTAGCTTTATGTAAGATAAGGAATATTTTGTTGTAGCACGCACTTTGTAAATTATCTTAGGAATTCATTGTCAAATTTGCAATAGGCTTTGATAGGATGAAATACGAACAATGCTTTGCCAAGGGTTAGAAGTGCATGGACAACCCTAATCTAAGTATCAACAACCTTGAACTTCTACATTAACTTGAAGTGGTGGCCCTAAATTGAGTGTTTTTTCTCTTTGGAGATCAGTCTATTGGTGCATATCTAGACCAAGTGGTGCTCAAAAACACCAATAGGAGCTATCATCAAGTGAGGGAATTCATGACTTGTTTTGATTCTAACCAATACATGTCATATTATTTCAATGATACAAGACATTCCAACTAGAATTCCAATAGATTCATCCTTGTGTAGGCATATGTTGATGCAATGATTGCTTTAGGTGCATGATATTGAATGTTATTAATATGATCCTTTTTCTATGTTTGTCTAAACAGTCTAGGGCTCTGTCCTTTTATATAATATACTAGCACTCAAGTTTGAATATTGTGTGAATGATTTAGCAAGCATCAACTAGTTAAGTTAGGGTCGTCTTGAGCCCATAATTAATTTGACTTTGAAAAATTGGGGCTAGGGTTGTCCTTGCAGCCCTACCTTGGGGTCACTATGGCATGGGTGGATTTTATGTAGGATTGAGAACAAGAAGGATAAGGATTGGATCAAGATCATTGGGGAACACAAATTGTAATGTCCCCTAATTGGGGCATGCCTAATTTTTCCCAAAAGTAACAATTCCAACAATATAATTTGTTTTACAAATAGTATTTTAAAATTAAATCATGTAAAAGTTATTGAACTTAAGTGTAAATAAACAATTAATATAAATAGCATCACCTAATTGGATCTAATCTATAGTTTCATTTCCAATATCCAACCATAGTAAGGATTGGAGAGGAAAGCACAATAGGGAAGTGTGATCCCACAATAGTGGTTTACACTTTTTGGGACATCCTAATTTTTGCTAAAAACACATATTTTTAGAAAATATAATGATTTAAGCCTTTAAAAGTTCCATTTAAAGGATTCCATTTGAAGAGGGTTTGTTCAAACCACCTTAGATCAAACCCCCTTGGATAGAATCCCACTAGTTTTAAACCATACCTATAATGAAGTCTCCTTTACACTTATCAAAATGTTGATAAAAAATCACTTTTGATTTACCTTTTGGGGGATCAAATGAATTCATTTAAAATTTATTTTTTGTAAGTATGTTGTCCTTATTAGAAGCTTCCCAAAAAGTATAATTTTAAATATATTTAATTTGATTATTATATTTATTTTTAATTTCTTGTAAATTTAGAATTCTCACCGAAAATCAAGCTCTCTATTCTACACATGTGGAAAAATAGAAAATTATCAAAAAAAATTGAAAAATTTCTACTCACTTGATATTGATGTCCTTGATCCAACAAAAAAAATTAAATTGAATTTCAATACATACAAAAGAAGTTGTGTTAGAAAATAAATGTATGTCTAAATTGTAATTGGTTTGAATTCAAAACTTAATTATAAAAAATACCACTATGAAACCAATTGCATGCACTAGATAGCGTAGTTATGAATCTAAATTCGAAAAAATTAGAATGTTAACCTTCATAGAAAAAAGTTATGTGTTAGCAAGTACACGTCACCCTTTAAAAATGGTGTTTACTATTTAAAACTAGTTTTCAAAGGAGATGGAAAAGGAAATTCAATTTGATTCCAATTTTTTTTTAAAAATCTACAAAAAAAATGTCAAAAATCATTAATTTGCATTGTTTTCAAATTCATCATGGTTTAGCAGCTATACGTGCCCAAAAATGAAGATTTAGTTAAAAAAAATCCGTTCAATGTCAAGTTTGGCCAAAAAGTGTAAACCTCTATTGTTGGATCAATCAACACCAAGAGACTTCGTCACAATTAAGCCCAAGAGCATGGTATAACACCCCTTTTCCCACAAGTAGTAGGAACTCTCGTCCATCCAACATGGGGTGGCCTACTTACATTGTGGAGCTGGTATGTTGCCTCTCCCAATCGTGTTTCTTGCTAATCCATGCCTGATTGCTTATAGGGAAACAAATAGATAAAATCATTAATTATAAGAGCCTTAAATAGATTAACAATTCTCATTAGTATTTATATTAAAGATACATAAAAGATTATATATATTAAACTCCATCATGATGCATACCAATCACTTACTAAATCCAAAGGTTGTTGCTTTTCTGAATGCAAATATTTATATATTATATGATCTCCTTCGATGCCTCTTCCATTTGAAATGTTTCTCCTTTTATATCTTGTGGTGGGGAAGATTTATATCCTTTCAACAACATCCTTTCCTTGGTGAGGGAGACATCCTTTCAAACCCCACGTTGCCCTTTTATTCTTCCTTAATCACCACTTTAAATTTAAGGTTTTCCTTTTATTTAAAGTCTAGCATTGTCTTAAATGAAGTGTTGCCTTGACTAATCTAGTCAGCCCTCCCCTCTTAATTATTTGAGTCAGCTTCTCTTACTAAAATGTTGGTAATTAATCCATTTTTCCCAAGTTGGCCCTTTTATTTTTATCCATTCATTGGGTGATTAAATCTTATGCGGTCGACCCCCCTACAATTGTTGTTGTTATTATTTATTTATTAACATTTCAATGCTTAGGTTTTGTCATAAATTTTTGCTATACCTAAAGATGGTGGGGGCATGAAATGAACTTGGGTTAAGTTCAAGAACAAGGTGAATACCAACTCTTACATAAAAGTAGAGAAATTGAGAAACAAATTAAATTGTATGGTTAGTCTTGTGTTATTTCTTATCCTTTCACTTCTAGCATAGCTTTTGTCAATCCTTCAAGACCTAAATCCAAACCCAAATCCAAATTACTTCGTACTCTTTCAAAATTTATTGGTATTTATCCTCCCACCTTTCCACTTCACTAACCCACTCCCAAAATTTCACTCCTTTAATCTCCAATATATCAATATCCACCTCCACATAAACCTCAAAACAAAATATAATTTGGGCCACCCCCATAACTAAACTTCTTCATGGGCAAGGTCATTGATGTCACAACTTGCATCATTTAATTAATTCTTTTATCGAACCAGGTGTGTCTTAGAGCAATATGTGATAAGGATAGTTGTCATGGATTCTTTGGGGGGGTTTGCACTGTAAACAATGACTTTAGGTATTATTTTTCCTACTTTAGGAGCTTTCAGGAGCTCTTGGGAGCTCTTTAGGAGCTAAATTGTAGTGACTGATTCCTAAGATTTAAATCTATTTTAGCTTCTAATTTAAAATCTTGTTGACTTAATTCTGACTTTATTGACTTCAATTTAGACCAATTCATGGAGACAATTAATGATTACTTTAATTCATAATCTAAAACATGGAATTCAAATTAATTCTATTTTGCTTCAAAAGAAATCCATAACTTAATTGCTGAAAAGTAAATGCTAATTTAAGAGCAAGAATGAATTGCAGGGAAATGACGATTATTCTAAAAAGCATAAAGACTAATCTCCATGAAAAAATTCTTAACAGACTTCAACTCCATCTTTCCATAAATGCCTTAACATTGCTTTAATGAAACTCAACAAACAAACATCAAGTTTAACTGATTCGAACAACATCTAAATCTAATTTATCTAAGAAACCTGTTAACGATTCTAATGGTTTAATTCAACATTTCTAATAAACAAATCAAGCCATTCTAACAATTTGATATTAACCATAATAAATTGAAACTTTGAAACATAATTGTAAACAGAAGTAATTATCCAATTTTAACATTTACCAAGGTAGAAGATGATTTCAATGATTGAACAATTCAAAATCAATTTCTACTATAGATTTAATATTAATGAATCAAAAAATAATAGCACTTAAAAAAAATACCATAAGATCATTCCAAAGGTTGAGCGGGCCCTACTCTTCCTCAGGTAAGATCCTTTAACACACTGAATTGATTAACTTCTTGCTTCCATTCTCATTGATCAAAATTAGAACGCAGAACAAAGTATTGCTTGTGATTACAAAAATTCTTATTGCAAATTATCTAACTCCTAACTAAGACCAAAATATGGATATTTATAAAATATCCTTATTAGCTTCTAACATGGCGTTAACTACCAAAACTTAAGGTGACCAACTACAAATTACAAAATGAAACTAAAAATAGAACTGAAGTGGACTAAGGAGGACTAAACCAGAACTACGCCAAATTGGCGCTAGAAGTAAAAGTTCCTCAACCGAATATGAAGAAGTTGATTCAGACTTTGAGTGACTCATCATCCAGCAAAGCCCATCTATGGCGTAGTCATTCCTCATGATTAGAAAGAGAGTTAAACCCTTATGAAAAGGACAACAATCATGGTAATAAAGATCAATGCAGCATAATTATCTCATCCAAAGTCATCATAAAGCAACACATTTAACATAAGATATTCTTTCCAAAATATTCAATAATTTAGTTAAACATAAAGTAAAATAAGAAAATACGTTAATCTATTGTCTACCGCCATTCATGTCAATTAACAATAACAAGTCTTTTTAAACATAAAAAACCTTAAATGAAAGTATTTTATATCTCCCATCACTTCTCTCCCTTCAACCGAGCAAAGCTTCCCCTTCCTCTTTATCCCTCAACTTTTTTGTATATCCCTCTTGATTCCCCCATAACTTTCAACTCTTTACTTCTTGTTGTGGATCCTATCTTTCCTTGCGAAAACCTCTCCAAAGGTGCCTGAGGATGAATGATTCAATCTCCCAAGTATAGTTAAACATCAAGAAAGATCTACAGGTTTGGTAGAAGATTATAAATAGATAAATGTGGGAAATATGATTCACCTAGATCACATACTATGCAACATCTTTGGATCCCAAAGAAAAACATAATTTTCCATCCTTCTTAGAAGATCATATGATCAAATTTGATTAGTATTATGCTAATATATCAAGATTAAACACATCACTAGTAGTGCATCATCTAACAGTCTTTCTAGGTGCAAAGTCGGTCAAACAAAAGCTTCAAAAAATGCATCTACAAGTAGTATTACTGGTTAAGGTGGAACTACAAAATCTTTTAAATGTTGGCTTTATTTGTCCTATTGACTACCTTGGGTGGGTTTTAAATCTTGTACTAGTTTCAAAACCCATTGGGGGCATAAGGATATGCACAGACTTTAGAGACCTCAAAAAAGCTTTTTTGAAAGATGATTTTCCATTACCAAATATAGACATCATAGTGGACCTAACAATAGGCAATGAAATGATCTCCCTCATGGATGACATTTTGAGATATAACCGAATCAAAAAGATGAAGAGGATTAGCATAAGAAAAATTTCATGTGTCTATGGGGAACATATTATTGGAATGCCATGCCATTTGGACTCAAGAATGTTGGTGTCACATATCAGAGAGACATGACTGTTATTTTTTTATTTATAAAGATTAGTGGTCTAAATTGGACCCCAAATCTAAGAAATATATTTTTGTTGGTTATTGTAAGTATGTTAGCTCAGTTGATCAAATAACATAAAAATAGAAGCAATTAGGATCTTAAAACATAAAATCAAAGAACCTACAATATAATGATCAATCAAAGGCATACTCTCAATGAAATTCAATTACACAATACTAGAAAGACTCAATTCAAAAGCATTAAAAAAACTTCAAAGTAATTGGACCTAAACTAGTATGCAAACCTCTTGATCCCATTGTGGATTGACACATAAGTGTAAGATGGATATGGATTGTTCAATTTTATGCATTCGCCATTGTTTCAAAAGTTTGATTGAATATACTTGATGAGATTAGATTCACAAGAAATGATCTAGGATGCTCAAGAAATAAGTATGAAATCCTAGAGAGTACCTTTGCTATAAAGATTGTGAATTAATTGATATGAAATGGGCTTGGTGTTTATAGATTCTTGAGATTTTGATCAATGGTGAGGATACAAAATACTAATTAATGGATGAAATCTAATTGAGGATATGAGTGTGGATCAAGGATGGATCAAGTGGTTGAAAATCCATGAGGCATGGATCAAGGATTCGATCAAGGGTTAAAAATCAATGAGAGAATCAACAATGTCCCTTAATTTTAGGAATTATGTTAGAGATATTTTGAGTTGGAGGGAAGAATTTGGATTTGAAAGGATAATATTTCATGTGGAATATTCTTTATACAAGTTGGAGAGTTGGAGGAAAATTAGCTATTTAAATAATTCATGTAAATCATTTAATTGTGCAAGTTGAGGAATTAAGATCTTTAATTAAATAATTAGGAATTATTTAATCAAAGAGGATTATGACATTTAATTAAACAATTTGACATCATTTAATCAAAAGGGGAGACAATGATGAATTATGATGAATTAATTGAATAACCTTATTTATTTAATTAATAAGGGATTAAAGTGAATTTAACTAAATAATTGGACATTATTTAATTAAATAGATGAATTAGGTGATAATGAGAGAAACTAGCATTAGTAAGTGGAATCAGGATGTGTGATATACTCTGGACATTTTCAGGCATCTACATTTTTCCCCTCTTTGAAGCGACATACCTATTGTGTTGTTTCAAATAACTATTTCCAAATGTCCCACTATGCCCCAATAGACGAAGGAATGTTGGTATGCTGCCCCCTAAAGAGATCAAGTGGAAAAAAAATGATTTTTCGATCAAGATCATGACAAATTCATGGGAGGAGTTATGTTGAATAGAGGATGCTCAAAATAATCCCTAAGAAGCCCAAATATTTGATGTAGCCAATTTTATGATGTATACAAACTCATCGACTGTGGATAACCTCCTGTATATTTTGATGTATATCACACAAATTTGATACTTGGATAGAAATGTTATTATGATAGAGATAGAAAAATGAGAATGAGATAGAATGAGAAGGATAGATTAGCATTATATTGAGATTGATCAAGATACCAATAAAACTATGATTATTCCAAGATTTTATTGGATATGTGATGAGATAGGATAGATGATTTTGATTTTACCTTTAGATAATGCATAATTTTATCATAGAAATCCTTATTTGATGTAGCAAGTAGATGCGATGCACCAAGGTATGAAGAACTAGGGTGGCTTTTTATCGAATGTGTGAACTTTGACTCTACAAACAAATAAAAGTATCCTTGTTCATACCTGACATACAAAAACTGGTATTTTTGATCATGTGAAAGAATAAAGCCATTGAAGTAAGGATACTAATACACAAAAGGTATGAAGAACCTAATATGCACTAGACATTGTATTACCTGAGACTGCCCCTACACACGCAAGGCAAGTACTCACCAAGGTCATATTACAATAATATCCAACAAGCAAAAAAAATGAAAGAAATGATCAATACCCCATTCCTTTCTCTCTAAATCATTTTTAGATATCCTCAAGAGGTCATCAAAATAAAACCAATAAGATAAATCAAAAGAAAAAAGATCAAAATGAAAAAAAAATCAATGTTATCATATCTCTTGCCAAAAAAGTGTTATTTTAGATGATATCTGAAAGGATGTTTATTGTAGGAAAGATCTATCCATAAGACATACATTGGATAAGGATTGGTTGATAGTTGTTTGATAGGCTGTTGATATGATGTTTAACTGACATGTTTTATAATGATCAAGATTTTTGATTTTATGTTTAAAGCTTGTGTTTTAGATAATTGTTGTACTTGTTTCCGTTTGCATTACCAAAGGTGAAGGTGATGATAGATTTATTATATTTTAGAGTTTATTGTGCATGAATGTGATATGAGATGGGTGAGTTTGTTCTCAAGTTTTTCTCATGTTTTTGACATTTTGAAATGTTTTGAGGATAATTTTGGTATTTTGGGGTTATTCAAGAATGTTTTAAGTTTTTGAATGTTATGAGGTTGTTTTTGGTTTGGTGTGAAATTTTCCAATTATTTTGGTCTTCAAATTTTCTAAATATTTTTGAGTTTTCAAAGTTTTGACCCAGAGAAAAGGACCTAAGAGGGGAAATACATATGCCTCGAGGGCTCATTGGAGATGGCCTTTCCTACATAATGGCATGGAGGCTTCATAGTTTGATTATTAGACCAAGATATTAGCACATGAAGGCTAATGATGCTTTGATTTTGATGTTTTTGACCTTTTTTATGGATTTTTAAACTTATTTGGATGTTTTTTGGATTTTGAGAATGTTTTGGATGTTTTTGGATTTTGACAATGTTATGGAAGTTTTTTGATTTCGATAATTTTTGAATTTTTTGGGATTTTGATATGTTTTGAATGATTTTGGATTTTTGAAAATAATACCTAGATCACGATGTCAATATCATGTTGTGAGATTTTGGACATGGATAAAAACTTATTCAAAAAAAAGATTCAAGTACATGCCCCCAATGTCTAGCAATCTTTGATATTTCATGAGTGGAGGCATAGAGCATGATAATGATTTGGATAAGCATGTGAAGGATGCAAAAATATTTATCTCATGATAGGATCATAAAGATAATGCTTGGATAGAGGTTATGAAACTTCATAGGATAAATTAGGACCAATGATAAAGACCATGTCAAGGTTTTGCAATAAGAAAGGTTGAAGTGTACGCCGAACCTTTGTCAAGCTCAAGATAATTTAGCAAATTTGGATGAAGATGGACTGGATGGATGATGGATTTATTATGGATGGAGGGAATTCTAGATTTATTATGAAGGGGATGAGATTCTTCACCTAAAATGGTGCATGTAGATGCTCGATTTTACTCATGACTCTTGTTTGCTAGGTTTCCATCATGATATTTTCCCAAAGCGTCATCGAAGGGGTTTTCACTAGAGGATGATTTTTCTCTTTACTAATTTCTTGAATTTTTTATTTTTTGGATTTTTTAGATTTTTTAGATTTTTTAAAGGTTTATGTCGAACCACCTGGTGGTGCTAATGTAGAAGCTACTATCATGATGTGCCAATGATATCTTGCATGGAGTTGCTTTGCCAAGATACAGGTGCTTAAATGTAACCCCTAAATGTCCTTGTCTTCTTTTTAGATGCCGAAGTTAACTTTTCTTAGTTGTGAACATCACAATAGAGTGCCCTTAGAGTCCTTATGATAAAGAGTTGCTGCCAAGACACAGTCAAAGCGATATTTGGATATATTGGATGTCGAAGTGGATGGTGGGATGATATGAGGAATAAGAGTTGTAGAAGGATTGGTTGATAGTTTGGATGACATGGATCTTTTTTACTCAAACTTGGGATGATGAGAAATGAAAGGTAGGTATGGAGATATGATTGGGACCAACTTCTTCATATACTTTATATGTCACTCTTAAAGATTTATTTTTCATTGGTGGATATCTTTGATGGATGAAATTTCATTTTTTATGTTGCTCCATAGTTTATTTGACTAATAGAGTTTTTTTTTAAAAAGAGGGGTAAAAACTTTATTGAAGATCAGAAATAAAGCATTACATCACAGCAAAAGGCCAAAGCCCCAAGGAACCAAAAAAATGACTAAACAACACAAGAGCCAATCAACATCCAACATCAGTCTCTTCTCTTTCCTCAGCAATAATCGTTTCCAGATCACGACGGAGCTCCTGGGAAATCTGCTCCCACCTCTCAATCTTCCAGCCATCAAGCTGTTCTGAAGCCCATTTCGCCAAGCAATCTACAGCCCTATTCCACTCCCTCGGAATATGGACAAAAGACACCACTTCCATCAAGGAACTAATCTACAGAATCTGCTGAACCAGCCTCGCCAACTGCCAACTAACATCATCCATCTTCCTAACATTAAGCAAGTTAACCAAAACTTGTGAGTCAGACTCACAAATAACCTTTCTCCACCCCAAAGCAAAGGCCCGTTCCAGAGCAAAAAGGATCGCCAGACCTTCCATCAGGTTAACAGTCTGCACTCCTTCAAAGACAGAGAAGAAGAAAACCACTGTCCCTGAAGAATCCCTACCAACCCCCCAATTCCTGCAAGCCCCGAATTTCCCCTAGAGGAGCCATCAGTATTAATCTTTAGAACCCCAACAGGAGGGGGAAGCCACTTACCTATTCTCATCACTTTCTTCCTTACCCGCCTTCCCCTTCGAACACAAGCTGAAGCCGAGGACATCTCCTGAAGTCCCAGTCTCTCCACCTTCTCAGCATCCTCTTTCTCCAAGGGATACACCACCTCACTCTTCGCTTCCACCGTCTCCCGAATCATACCCATAATCCTCTGCCAAATCTGCTGAATGACCATCTTTTCACCTCGAAAGATTCTACGATTCCACTCCAACCAAATTTGCCAAAGAATGAAGGTAGGCCCAACATACCACACATCCTATAAGAAGGTTGCCATCGCGGGAGGTCTGCCAAGACTACTCCAGAAATCCACCAAAGAGGAAGCATGAACACAAGGGCTTTTCTAAGCCTCCCACCAAAAATGCCACAGCCTCAAGGAGAAAGAGCAACGGAAAAACAAATGAGTAGAATCCTCCTCCCCATTCCCACACAAAACACACCTAGAAGGGCCCTGAAATCCCTGCTTCTGAATATTGTCCCAAGTCAAGCACTTCTTCCATGCCAAAGTCCAAATGAAGCAATTGCACTTTGGCCAAGAAAACTTATCCCAAACTCTCTGCCACCAACGAACCTCCACCCTGTCCAATTTGTGAGATAAGAGAACCTGATAGCCAGAGGCAATAGTATAAACACCCTTAGGGTTGGGGGACCAAGATAAAACATCTCCATCCGGGAGGGAGCTACAACTCCTGCTAGAAAGGATACGTTGCAATTCCGCACACTCCTCCTCCATCCCAACCACAGGCCAATCTTCATGATTCTTCCACCTAGCCACTCTCAACTGGCCATGGACAGATATTGACTTAAAATCACTCACCCTAACCCAACCAACTGCAGTGAACCTGTGACAAAGGGGCAACAGATGAGGAAACTGGGACACAATAGGGGGAAAACCGTCCCAAGAATCCAACCAAAAGTGAGCCTCCA
The DNA here is from genome assembly GCA_007258455.2 of Sequoia sempervirens. NCBI lineage: Eukaryota > Viridiplantae > Streptophyta > Pinopsida > Cupressales > Cupressaceae > Sequoia > Sequoia sempervirens. The sequence goes on along the minus strand of VDFB02000017.1, from coordinate 94,554,199 downwards.
GCCCACTTTTGCAAATCCAAAACAACCCATCCTTGACGAGAGCAGCCCCTTTCTTGAGTGTATCCCAAATCACCGAACCTTTCCCCACCAAAGGATAGCGGGGAATATCCATCTGAGGGATCTCTGGAAAATATTTGTGGGATAAAATCCTGGCCCAAGTCTGACCCTGCTCCACACACCACCTCCAAAACAGTTTAGCAGCAAGTGCTATCCCAGACAAAGATGACTGCCTCAATCCAAGACCGCCACAGTGCTTCGGGCTACAAACAATTTCCCATCTAACCAGACTCCATTTGGAGGATGATAAATTACCAGCCCAAAGGAACTGTCTAATTAAGGCATCAAGATCTTGAACAAAACCAACCGGGGCCACCTGGAGCATACATCTATAAATGGGGAGAGCTTGAACCACAGATTTGATCAGCTGAACCCTTCTAGCAAAGGACAACCACCTATGGGTCCAATGGTTAACTTTTGTCCGAAAATTATCCAAAATACTCTGCCAAGAGTCCCTGGGCATCCTTTTGACAGAGATAGGAATACCAAGATAGGTTAGAGGAAGGGAGCCAACCTGAAACCTTAAGATATTAGCAATCCTCCGCTGGATAGGACCAGGAGTATTGAAGAAGAAGATTGAGGACTTATCTTCATTAATTCGTTGACCCGAGGCAAGAAGATAAACATCCAGCACCGCACGCAAATGTGTAGCCTCCCTGATAGTAGCCATACCCATCAGCGCAGTATCATCCACAAACTGCAAATGAGACTGTGGGGGAATATTACCTCCCCATCGCCACCCCTGAATGAAACCCATCTCAACATTCTTTTTCAACAACCGGCCGAGACCTTCAGCCAAGAGCAAGAACAGATAAGGAGAAACCGGGTCGCCCTGACGCAGACCCCGGGAAGCACAAAACAACTTTGAGGGTTCACCATTAATCAGAACAGAGAAGGATACTGAAGTAACACAACTCATGACCCATTGGATCCACTCATCCCCAAAACCAAAAGCCCCAAGGATCTTTCGAAGAAAGGACCAACGAACTCTGTCATAAGCTTTGGCCATGTCCAACTTGATGAACATTGCCTTATCCCTGGAAGTGGCCATAGAATGAATGGTTTCAGTAGCTATAACCACCCCATCCAAAATTTGTCTGCCCGCCACAAAACCACTCTGCTCCTCAGAGATCAAAACTGTGAGCCAATTTTTCAGCCTATCCGCAATTATTTTAGAGATAATTTTATAGATCACATTACAAAGAGAAATGGGCCTAAATTGACTGAGCCTATCTGCCCCCTCACATTTGGGGATAAGAGCCAAAAAGGTAGAATTCAGAGCTCGTAACATCTGCTTGTTCCTCTGAGATTCCTGGACTACCGCCAATAAATCAAGCTTGATAATATCCCAGAAATCTTGAAAGAACTCCACCGGAAAGCCATCAGGACCAGGGGCCTTCCCTTTCTTCATCTGGAACACCGTTCTCTCCAGCTCATCCATCGAGATATCACTCATAAGAGACTCATTCATGTCCATAGTGACCAAAGAAGGGATGCAAGACAAAACTTGAGCCTCCTCATTGGGAGCCCCCTGGGGATCCTCCCTGAATAGAGACTCAAAATACTGCACTGCTTCACACGAGATATCCTTAAAAGAGGAAAGAGGCTCACCATTGTCATTCACCAGGACAGAAATAGCATTCCCATGTCGCCTGGCTTTGACAGAATTGAAGAAGAAAGCAGTATTCTTGTCTCCCTCCTGAAGCCATTCAATTCGTGCCTTCTGTTTCCAATAGATCTCTTCACGCAATTCACACTCCTCTAAAACTCTCAATGCCCTGGCTTCCTCTTGAAGTAAATGAGCAGTCACACCATTATCCCTAATCACCCTTGTAATGCTATTCAACCCAGCTTGGGCAACACACTTAGCTTGAAAGATGTTCCCAAAGCACTGACGGTTCCAACGCTTAAGCTGATATTTAACAAATTGGAGAAGCTTAGCGAAAGTATACATTGCCGTACCAAAGGCAGGTCTACCATTTCTCCACCATTCAGTCATGTAATCATGAAGAGAGGGCTCCCATAGCCACATAAGCTGGAACTTAAAAGGGGGCGACCGGGGCACATGAGCTGAAGAAACAACAAGCTTGATAGGCCAATGGTCGGACCCCCTCCAATCCAAAATTTCTGAGCTAGAAGACCACAAGCCACCAACCCAAAAACAAGACACCAGGAACCGGTCAAGTCTTTCAGAAATGCAGAGATCCCCAAGCCTTCGATTGCTCCAGGTGAAAAGACCATTATTAGGCTTTACATCAACAAGATTCAAAGTAGAAATATTATCCTGAAGAAGCAAAGCAGAAGGCTCCAGCCTAGCACTACCACCCCGCTTCTCAGCCAACTCAGAGATAGCATTGAAGTCACCAGCCATGATCCAAGGATAAAAAGGCACCATACTCCGAACAAAATGAATATGAGCCCACAAAAATTGCTTACCCCAAAAATCAACAGGAGCATAGATATTAGTGAGGAGGATAGACTCCCCAGTCTCAAAGCAAGAAGCAATCATCGAGATAGAAGACTTTCTGGACATCCACCAAAGAGGGCGGATCTTCTGTGGATTCCAAAGGCAAGCCACTCCACCCGCAGACCCTTGAGCACCAATGCATTGGCACTCCCCGCTTCTCCACAACTTAGGAGATAAACCAATCATGCATTCAACAGATAACTTAGTCTCCTGTAAGAACAAAATATCAGGAGATTGACTTCTAACCAACTCACGAACAGCCTTTTGTCGAGGGCTGTTGTTCAAGCCCCTTGCATTCCATGATAGAACAATCATTTCAAAGAGCTAGAGAAGTGTGAATCCAAAGTCTTAACCGACCCAGACTCCACAAGAGTTTCCCCAGCTAACTTAATCTTTTCCATATCCTTCTTCCTGCCAAGCTTTGAAGATTTCTCCCCCAACCCTTTTTTGAGATCCTTCTGGTGTATACCCAAAGGAGAAGGAGAAGACTTGAGATTCTTACCTACATCTGAACTCGCATGCAAAGCCAGAAAAGAGTTGTCTCCCCCACTCTTCTTCATTTCCACATAAGAGATTGGCTCCACTTGGGCATCCATTGGAAGGTCAGTCACCATTTGCAAAGCACCAGAATCATGTGTATCCTGAGTAGCCCCAGAAGGAGGAACCTCCTGCCCAAAACACACAATACCCTGATCCAAGTTAACCAAGCCCGGATTCACTTCCTGCTGATCCAGATCATCCAAAACCTCAAATTTGTTAAAAGAGTCTTCATCTTGTCTTTCCTTCCAAGTCCTCTTTTGGCCTCGGTTTCTGTTACGATTCTTCACAGGGGCGAAGCCATCAGAACCATCACCATCCCCAGGAATGGGGTTCTTTCCCTTATCCTCCCTAGGTGGGTTATGGGAAGGCTGAGAATTAGGAGTCTCTCCAGGCCTAACCCTTGGACATCTTCGTTGCAAGTGACCATATTCATGGCATAGACGACATCGGAAAGGAAGTGTTTCATAGTCTAAAGACTGAACCCAAGAGTAAGGACCCACAGACATGTCCAAAGAATCTGGTAATGGTTTACTAAGATCAATTTCCACACAGATGCGAGCAAAAGTGATTACCTTTTTGAACTGAGTCTGCAGCGAGGAACCAACCGGCTTCCCAAGCATCGACCCCAACAGATGCAAAACATCATCCCGCCAGCATTCCACAGGAAACCGTGGGAGCCGAACCCACACCGGTACACGAGTTGGAAGCTCCTCAGCAGGGTTAAAACCAGCATGCCATGGTTTAAGAAACAGACCAACCTGATTATAGAAATAAGGGCCTCCTTCGAAGACCTTATTTCGATCCGCCATGCAATCAAAGGTAACCATGAAATAATTATTTGCCAAAAGTTTTATATCCATCTCACCCTCCGGCATCCAAGTCCGTCGAGCCCAAGATTCCATAAATTGCAACGATATCCTCATACCCAGAAACTTACAGTAAAAGGAGTGCCTTGAATAATATTCAATATCTTCCGCAACCATTTCCAAAGGAATAACCAGTTTCGGCCTCTCCTTGCAACGTTCCAGGCAGCCATTAATCTTCGTGATCCGAGCTCCACTAGACGAGCCCACTCCATCTAGCCCCGTTTCCGGCATGAACAAATTATTATTGAAAACTTTCGAAGCATGTTGAGGAGACTTCGCACCAAGCGCTGAACGGAAATCCATTTGAGGGTTTTCACCTGAGGTCTCCCCGGGAGACATAGTACCTAACTTATAGTGGGCATGCAAAGCCTTCGAGAAATAAAAATCTGAGACAAGGGTTTCAAAGCCCCCCCCACAGCTCACCACGATCCACTGGCCAAAGAACAAAATACACCGCTGAAGGGAAACCCCACACAGACCAGGCACCAAAGGCGGCCCCTATCTGCACACCCGTGGCCCCCAGCTACACCCCACACTCTGGTCGGCGCCAAGGAACAGCCCGCACGCAGGAAAAAGGAAAGAGACCACTCAGTGGCCACACACAACACCACACCCGAAATGCAGCCAACAACCCCCTCCCAGCATTCAAACCCAACAAACGGGCAAGACGCGGGAGCCCGTAAACACCATCATCGAAGTCGCACACCAATTGATCGAATTAGGAAAATTGGATCGATTAATTAAATAAATAAATTATATTTAATTAACTAGGCCAATAGGATGAATGTGTGATGAAATGTGGTGTTAGCTAATTTAGGTGTCTACACTTTCTATTTCTTGTAATTGAACCTTTACATCCTTTTTTTGGTCTTCGATTGGTTGTTCTTACTTTGCTTTAGTCATTTTATAGTTGTCACTAGGTTTAAATGTGTCTGATAAACATAGTTCAGGTATTGGTGGTTTCTTTTTTACTTTGATTATTGGCAAGTCTTTGATCTTTGTTTTTCTACAATTTTCTCTCGTTCTACCTTCTATCATTCCTTCTAATATATCTTCTAACATACCTATCACAAGAATAAAATTTAAATTATTTTGTAAAGACTTTGTAATGTACATTTTCTTTTTAAAGTTTTAGATAACTTTCATTCTCTACTTCCCAACAAGAGTTTTTTGGTTCTTAGAAATTTTTAAAAACATCATTGTCCCATGATTCAGATGAATATCTTCATTTAGTTACCATGATTGAAACCTTAAAACTATACTCTTTGATGCATCGATTGTAGGGTTGAGTTCGGTATTTAATTATGTAGCTATACCTAACCTTTCAAATATACACAAATAGATTAAATTATTTCTCTCAAGGGACTATATATTTTTATGAGCCTTATATAATACACATAATTTTGAAAATTATATGTGTATAAGTTTAGTTTACACAAATAAATATTAAACTTATATTATTTTTAAATATATATTTAAATTTATTACTACTAGATCCAAAATAATTTATATAATTTAAGATATAATTATAATCATCATTTATTTTAGAACCCCTTTTATTAAATTTATATTTAACATTTCATCAGTCATATAAAATAATTATTAAACCCTATTGTAGACACTAAAAAATGTCTTGAATGATATCATGCACTCAAATCAGGTATACTAACATCATTCCTCTTTTCACTTAATTAATTAAATTTGCCTAGATATTTAATTAATTGCACCATTTGCATCTATTAATCTAATTAATTTAATCGGGTTAATTCACCCCCTTCCATGCTAACATTTTGTTTTGTTAAATTAAATAAATCAAATTATTTAATTAATCCTTAAATCTCCTTATTTAATTAAATAACCCTAAGTTATTTAATTAAATATCATTCCACCTTTCCCCCTTTTCATTAAATCACTTTATTTAATGAAAGTCATCTAATTCCCCTTAATTGCATAAATTAAACTTTTATTTAATTAGCAATTACTAATAAATCTAATTCCCCCCACTTGCAAGGGAATATTCCTCCTTTGCACATTCCTCTAAAAGGAATATTCCTCTAGAATATTCCTTCGCCTTTTGCACATTAAAACTTTGTTTTAATTTGCTAAATATCTATTTCCTCACCCATGAGAATATTCCAAAGAATATTCTCTTTCCTCACTCATTTGAAAAAGGGGAATATTCCTTTTCTAACAAACTTACTCGACTTCTTGTGCAACTTAGCTTGTGACCTCTTATACAAGTTAAAAGTGTGTTTGTTTGGACAAAGGTGAACCCTTGATTAATCATTCGTTGATGAGAATCCATGATCCATGCCTCTAACTTCCTTCATCCTTGACCATTGATTAGCTTTTTCAATCTCAACTCTCCATTTCTCATTTGCTCTCCTATAAATAGGTCACTATTTGGAGACAAATGGATCCATCTTTTAACATCAAACTTATGTTGCTAAAATCACTCACACTTACACTCATATTTAGCATCTTTTTAGTTTAATTACTTGCATAATAGCTTAGCTTCCATTAATGGCTTCCATGGTAACTTAGATGCATACATTTAGCTTATTTATTAATTAAGGTTTCAATATTTTTAGCTTATAATCTATTTAGATTGGCTTTGCATTTGCACATCTCAATCATTTTAGCATAGATCATGATTAAATAGCTTGCATCATGTTAATCCAATTTTAAAATCATGTTTCATCACACATCTCACAATGGTTTCACTGGTTTTCTTCAATAAAACTGGTTGAGACAAGCTCATTTATCCACAAGGATTGGGAAAGGGTCATCGTTCCACATCAACGAGTCACCACTCCCACAATAGGATAAGTTTCAAATAGATTAGAGTAGGTGTTTTGAAGTTTTCATAGTTTAGCATGTTAGTTTTGATGGATGCTTGCTTTAATTTGCATTTGATTAATCTTGTTGAGATTGACATTAGTGGCTTAATTATGCTTTGATTCTTCATGTATCAAGCGTAATCAGCCCATACTAATCCATTGGTCACATTTTGGTGCTAGAAGGAGGGCATAAATAACTAATCTGATTATTTTCTTGTCAAAACTTTGTTTTCCTTGTATTTTCAGGTACAATGATACTATTGATTATCAATCAACGCATTTGATGGCGCGTCACTATACAGTGATGCATATGTGATTTCATTTTGATGATGCATAATTAAAATAGCAACGCTTAATTAATTTCGTCACCTCATTTAAATGTAGCGACACTTATTTAATTTTTTAATGCAGAATGAATTTATTTTCAGCGACGCTATCGATTTGGCGACACATTTGACTTCACTATTTTTTGCAAAGCAACGCTATTGATTTTTCATTATGGCGACCAATATCCAATACATCAACGCTATTGATGAATTTCAACGACACAATTGATTTCAACATCACAATTTACTTGTAAACATGACAGAATTGGTTTTTTGACATTTTTTGATTTTTTTTTGCTTTATCTAACTTCTAACATGTCTTTGACTTTTGTTTTGGTTTTCACGCTAATTGGGTTTTGCAGGTTGGATGAAAAAATTTGAAGTAAAGAAGCATTCTTATCTTTAAATCTTATAATTGTAAATAGTGTTTCAACACTTTTGGGGCAATTATAGCCCATTTATCATGCTTTTCATTTTATTCTTTAGGACCACACTAGCTTCAATTGGGTTTTAAAATGAATGCTCAAATCAGTTAAAATTGAACCCACATCATTTTACTTTGGATTTAAAATTGAACAATACAACTTAACACTTTGTTTGGTGCCTAAAATGAACTTACCCTGCTTTGAGGATTAAAATTAACAAGTGTTTTCTATGTCTTGTGATTTACATTTATGTTATTGAATGTGTATTCTCTTCTCTCGCGCCACTCGACGATCTTGGGAATCAAAAGCATTTCTTTGACATTTTGTATAATCACCTACATATTTCAATTTGGATTAAAATGAACCCCATGCTAGTGTGAGGAAAAGGCATTGTTAATGGTCTCTCCTTGCATCATTCGACTTGGGAGATCAAACAACAAACGTACTTCCTTTATTTTTTAATCTTTAGAGTGTTTGCCTCCCTACTTCAAAAGGAGGGAATGACCTAAACGGTAACAAGCTAAAGCTAAGCTCTTTCGAACTGCTATATTAAAAATGTTTTTATGATGAAAGTCATAAACAACAGGTGCGGATGTGTCATACTGACAAGTGTCACCCTTAGTATCCATGTGATACGTTAAAATCCTTTCTTAGGAAAGGACTGGGAGGCCTCTTGATTGAAATAATCTTGAGCTAATCTTTCTACGTGTATGGCCACCTTGAATGAAACCCTTATTACGAACCAATTGTTTATAATCCAAAAACCCTTATACTTGTTGGTGCAGGAACAGTTGTTTTGAAGTTGCCCCGCATTTTACTATTCAATTGTCAAAACAAAAAAATCCTTAGGATCTTCGAATCTTTAGGATTTGAGATTTGGTAGTCCCGAGAAGTGTGTCGTGGAGGGGAGCTAGTGTCACCAAATCTCTAGTTGTTTGCATTGTCTTAGTGTTTGGAGAAATCCAAGTGGGGATTCAGCAAGTAGTATCTTCTGAACGTAGGATTGTAAATGCTTGTGAGTCAATTTAATACCTTGCTTGGTTCCAAAACAATTGAAAGCAATCAACAAAGTCTTTTCAAAATTTCAAACCCTTTGGTCTAAGTATGGATACCCTTTGACAAAACCTTGATATTAATGAGCATGTCCTAAGAATTTATTCTTAGAGACTTCTAAGTATTTTGGTTTACATCTCAATCCATATTTTCCAAAGTTAACATAGGCAACTATGGCTTCAACCTCATGATTTTTCATAAAATGGACCTTGTGAAATTTATGATGTTTTTGACATAGACATTTAGTTTGAACTTAATCAAGACAAGTGTTTGTGGTAAAAGAAACTCACTTAAGCAAGATAAATTGACAATTTAACCCCACATGACCATTTGGAGACTGATCACTCCTGTTGAACAACCTGACCTTACACCCACTATCATTCAACTAAAATTTGAACTCATTGAAGGAGAACAAAATGATATAATTAGTAGTTTTAGCAGCTTCACTTTTCAAACAAAAGAAACACCAACCCAATGGAGAAACACAACATATATCATTGACGAAGAAGAGGGACAAGCTGATATTATAGTTGGAAGGCCCATATTACCACCACCCGTGTGGCAATAAATATCCTATTTTCTTCCATAAACTTGAACTTTTCTAAATGATCTCACGTAAAATAAAAATCCCCAAGAGAAGGTCTATAGGTCATTACTTTAAACTTAGGCATCTTAGTCCAAAAGCCATCAAAAAACACATTTTAGCACTTCACCAAAATAGAACCAGGTTGGTATACAACTTCTACAAACGTGCTTTAAGGAACAATCTAGACTTGTATGCATTATTTTATAGTAAAAAACCTAGTCTTTTTCACGATCTTGAACCTATCTAAATCATTGAGTCTTTAGGATTTGAAAACTTTAGAGGTCTAGCATGTTTCTCTTTACCTTGGTCTTATCAAACAAAGGTTCACTTTAGGTCAACATTGGGTCAAACATTTCATTCACCCCTTCATCAAAATTTCATTCTTCACTTCACCAAACTTTGCAAAAATTTTGAATAAACCAACACTTTTTGACTTAAACATCTATCAAACCAACCCCTAACTTAACTACTTTGTATGTGAAATTAATCCTTTTCCATGTATTTGGTTAAGTTAGTTATCATCTTTGAACTGGTTTATCTTGAAGGTCACGAGTCTACCCTAAAGATTTCCATGTTCATAAACATCCTTTATCCAAACATCAAAACATCAAACTTGAGTCAAAAGTGTTGTCCCAAAATATTTGCAAAGGTCACTCCCCACATCATTCACCTTTTCATCTCACATTACCATTATTGCTCCAAAAATACTTAGAGCGTCCCTTTTACCTAGATTTGAGTCAACTAGAGAGTTCAAACATTACAAATCTCAATACAACTCTCCCAAAGGTGACCCAAAATTCATGGTAAAAACAAGATTACAACACAAGAGAATCATGGAGAAAACCGAAGTCACATTCGCCTCAAGTGATCCTAATCCTCTAGAATTTGATCTGAGAAGTCAGGTTACTCCATCACAACAACCTTCGTCTCCATCAGTACCATATGAGATATAAGACATCACAAACAATCCATTTGGACTTACTAGGGAATAAATCATGGAGCATCAAGCCTTGGAAAACATAGTTCCTAATTCCCCATCTTTTGTTGCACAATCATTGACACAAGACTTGAATTCATTCACTATTCCAATGACTCCATCACTAGGGCTCAATCAAACACCAACACCTAGTATTGCAGTTAGTCTTGCTAAGGACTTTGGCCATACTCTTTCATTTGAAATCAACACACTTGTGGGTACCCTTGATACCAATCCTCCATCCCAAACAAGCACTTGGACACCAACATTTGGCACTCCTATTCCTGAGGATCCCCAACATCCATATAAACCACTTACACTCCATTACTCCACAACAACCTCAACATATCGAGGACACCCCTCTTCATCCATACCTACAAGTACCACAAGTGTGCCCAACATCCCGAAGAGTGGTGTGGACCAAGTATCACAAGTAGACCCAAAAGGGAAAGGAAGTACCCTCATGCAAAATTAGCCTTTAACACCGCTTGGGACCTCTTCATCCAATCCTCTCATTGATACATCAAACATAGCGGTTATCCAAAACACATCTATCCCATCCATCATCAACCCACATCAAAATAATTCCTTGATCACGAATCTTGTCAACCAAGGTAATACCTTGACCGCATCTCAAACACAAGGGAATCTCCAAAACATTGGTTAGGGGAATCCTTTCAATCAGTTGATCCGAGGTCTTAATATGCTCTTAATATCGCAATATTTAATGGTACCATCCTCATCTTTACCGTTTGTCCCCCTAGTCATGCAAAATCAAATGGGGCCTCAAACTTACAATCCTCCATCACAATCCACTATCTTGCAAGGAACATTAAACCAAGGGAATCCACAACCTCTCATCAATAATGCATAATCCACACAAAACATCAACACTGAAACCCATCTCAGATATCCCAACCACTAGTTGATCCTACATTGCAAGCACATGCCCTAGCTTTATAGCAAACTCAACAGGCTTATCAACAAGTAGTCCAACAACAACAACATTAGAAAGCATTCCAGTAACAACAACAATAGCAAGCAGCCTTAGCAGCACAACAAGCAGTCCTAGTATCACAACTACAACATCAAGCATAACAAGTATCCTTAGTCGCACAACAAAAATAATAGCAACAACAGCAAGTAGCCTTAGTCACATAACAAAACCAACAAGTAGCCTTAGTCACCTAAGAACAACAACAACAACAACATCAAGTAGCCTTAGCAGCACAACAAGCAACCCTCGGAGCTCAACAACAACAACAATCCCAACAACAAGAAGCTCAAAAGTATGCCCAACAATGACAATTGCTCATGCAACAACAACAACAGCAAGGTTTACACTATAACCCTCAACAAAACATAGTCAACCCAAACACATTAGGAACATATACACCTATGTAATCATCACCTTATCCTACACCATCATACACACCATACAACACATCATCATATCAAAATCCCATGTACACTTCATCCACCATCCCACAATATGCAACATATGTTCCTCTACCTAGTCCACCAAATGATATGGCATCACAACTCAAGGCACACAAGAAATGCAGGACATTTAGATGGGCAAGACAAAGAAGCCCCATACATAAAACCTACGTCCCTATCCATTCGATCGAAACATCGCAATGGTACCATTCCCTTCCAGCTTTGAAATCCCCAAATTTGATAAATACAAAGGGAGGGGAAGTCCTATGGACCATGTCAAAGAGTTCAATGTCATGTGTATGGAGGTGGTCTACAATGATTCTTATTTTATGTGCCTCTTCCCCTGAAGTTTAGCAGGTCCTGCCATGGATTGGTTTTCTCAACTGTGGTCGAGTATCAAAACTTTTCAAAAAATTACCAATAAGTTCATAGAGCATTTCTCCTTTAACCTTGACATGGACGTAAGCCTAAAATAATTGTATACTCTTAGACAAAACAAAGGAGAATATTTTTCCAATTTCTTGCAATGATGGAGGCAAAGAGCGAGTAAAAGCAAGTGGCCAATTCTCGATGAACAAAAAGTGGGCATTATCATAGAAAATCTCAATCCAGATCTATCCTTTCACTTGAAAATGTAGTGCATCACATCTTATGATGAGCTTGTCCCTAGAGCCCTTGACGTTGAGAGAGATCTAATCTCATAGGGAAGTACTCAAGGTTACAAAGACAATCGCCCATCCACTAGTTCAAATGACAAGCCTCATGTCTGGGCTAAGAACAAGAATATGACAAATAATGGTGTGGTAGATTCTAAGGTGGTCCTAAGTGCTCCTAGGCCAAATAACAATAAAATAGCTAACATTCAACTAGTTGTACAACAAACAACACCTCTTCAGAACAATCAAATCAACAACACCGAAATGCAACAAAGATGAACCCCTAACAAGAATAACTATCTGAAACACAAGTACACACAGTTGTTGGAACCTATCGAAACCATCATAAAGAAGTTGGTAGAGTCAAACCTGATAACGCTTCCCAACTTTCAAAACTACCAAGAACCACAAGATAAACCATCCTGGTACAACAAGAACGATCTTTGTGACTTTCATAAAATCAAAGGAAACAAAATGGAAAACTACATAAGGCTCAAAAAAAATATACAAGACCTTATAGAGAGCAACACCATATCTTTTGAGGTACCGATCGGTAACTAGGATCTTAAGATATACCAAAACCTTATGCCAGATCATAGCAAAGGGAACAACAACGAAAAAGCTAAAAATTATACAAACGTACAACACACCTATTCTAATGTGGTCACTTCCTGTGATAGCATCATTACCATCATCACCATCAAAGGACCTAGTGCGGAATGTGGAGTTACCACGTGACATGGTAAAGTCACCATCCAAGGAGTCCCATCTCAATCTAGGGTACACCCTACTCAACCAACAACATGCACTAGCAAAGTACAATCTCTTAGATCAATTTAAGAAGACCCCCACACAGATTCTTATCTTAGAATTATTAAGGCTATCCCCCGTGCATAGGGGAATCTTAGAAGAAGCTCTGTCTACATTGTCCATCCTCGAGGATATAGATACCGAGTAGTTTCAAGCTATGGTAGGACATATCACTAATCATCTCCTTACCTTCTCAAGAACAATACCTACCATCGTATCCATCTCATAATTGTGCTTTAAACCTTGAGGTCATTATCCATAAAAATAATGTTAAAAGAGTCTTAGTAGATGGAGGTTTTGGTCTAAACATTTGCACCCTTCAGTTGATCAAAAATTTGGGCTATTCAAAGGACACTATTGAGAAGACAAAGAGCACCACCATCGGGGCATATGACAACCAAGAACGGGTATCACAAGGAATCATCACACTACCCATCCAAGTGGGCCCCCTCATTGTAGAAACTACATGTCAAGTGTTAGACCTTGATCTTCCCTAGAACATCTTGCTTGGTCGACCTTGGATCCATGCACTAAAAGTTGTAGCTTCAACTTTCCATCAATGTGTAAAGTTTCCTTTCGAGGGTAGAGAAATTACCATCCATGGAGATCCTAAGCCTTTTTACTACTGCAAGAATCTTGAAGCCAAGTTCTATAAGATCCCCCAAATACCCAAGAATGATGAAGGGCCTACACCTTCTACCTCATTTTTTTGACCCATCCTCCCTTGCATCTACCTCAGAAACAAAAGCACCTATTGTGCAGAACATATCCGACATCAAAGCAGTGATCCAAGATGATGGTTGTGAGAATTATAAGCTAACAAAGGATACTTTTGTGTTGGGAGAGCTGCCTCTTTCTCCCAAATCTCATGGGAATCCCACAACTAGAAACAACATCCTTGAACTATCAAAATGGCAGCTACTACCTTCACCAAATGGGGGGACTTGAACAAAGAAGATATCAATGAGGAGGATATATATAAATTGCTATATCAAGACGAATGTCTTGTCCCTATTCTTCCCATGGAAGATGAAAACAAAGGCTTGCAACTAATGAAGGGAATGGGGTATACAAAGAATGAGAAATTGGGATAAAATGACAATGGTTTGCTAGAACCTATCATTCTTGAGAAACATTCAAAGAATCTTAGCATAGGTTGTACTAATAGCAATGTTACCCTTATCGGCAAAGGTACTTCCCCTAAATGGGTTGAGGCTTACTCTTGGTTACCAACATCGTGTGGTACTACCCTAGATGACTTCCCCCTCAATGTTGCTAACCTATTTGAGAATAAATCCCTCTTCATGATATCTACATCGACCTTCACCCCAAGCAACCGACCAAATGAAATACGCCTAGTATACCTGCAACTCATTGACTTGGACCAACAAGGACCATCGATTCTAGATTTGTTTGAAAATGATGAAGCAATCTCATAATTCATGGGAATTCATGACAACTTACCATGGGCAGATCACAAGGTTGGTTTTGACATAGAGATAGACACAAGGGCGTACTATGGGGAGACGATTGAATCCTTCAATCACAAAATTGATGATATGCAACTAACTTGTAGATCTTTGAGTGAAAACCACATTGTGGCACCCTTTGATCCTAAAATAGTAAAAAGAAAGGACATATCCGAGGGTGAAAACCTCTCTGAGGCACCCAAGGATGAGGGATTCAATCTCCCCCTTAGTGCAATGCATCCAAAAAGGTTAGCAGTGCTAGTAGAAAAGGCCACTCCAGTCAACATGGGAACAAAAGAAGCACCTAAGATCACTTTCTATGATGAATCATTGTTGGATGAAGAATAGAAGAACCTAGCAACATTCTTGAAAGAGCAAAGAGCTAACTTTGAATGGTCATAAATGGATATGCCAGGGATCGATCCAAAAGTAGTTGTGTATCACTTAGCAGTTTATCCTGAAGCTAAGCTAGTGAAGCAAAAATTAAGGCAGATGCACCCTCAAATAACACTCTTGGTGAAACTTGAGTTACAAAAGCTTCTTGATGTTGGGTTCATCCAACCGGATAGATTATCCTGAGTGGGTTTCAAACCTGGTACCGGTCTCAAAACCCACTGGGGGCATCAGAATTTGCATTGATTTTAGAGACTTGAACAAGGCATGCCCAAAGGATGATTTCCCTCTTCCTAACAGTGACATCATAGTGGATTTAACAGCTGGGCATGAAATGATATCACTCATGGATGGTTTTTCAGGATATAATCAAATCATGATCACCAAGGAGGATCAACACAAAACTGCGTTCACTTGTCCATGGGGAACCTATTGTTGGAACGTGATGCTATTTGGGATAAAAAATGCAAGAGCAACCTAGCAGAGAGGAATGGCCCTCATCTTTCATGACTTAATCCACAAAACAGGTGAAGATTATATGGATGATATTTTGGCAAAATCAAAGAAAAGAAATGAGCACATACAAGTCTTGGGACCTATCTTTAACATACTTGAAGAGTATAAGGTGCGGTTGAATCCAAAAAAATGTGTCTTTGGGGTGACATCAAGGAAGCTTCTTGGTTATATGGTCTCACAAAGGAGGATAGAAATCGATCTAGAAAAATTGAAGCCATCCTAGACATGGAACCACCGCAAATATTGAAGCAAATGAGGGGATTACAAGGAATATTGCAGTCCATCAGAAGGTTCATAGCATAGCTATAAAAAAAATCCACCCTTTTTCACATCTTCTCCATAAAGGAATAACTAACAAGTGGGATGAGAAGTCTGACAAATATTTCCAACATATCAAGGACTACCTATTGACACCACTAGTGCTCATGCCACCAATACTAAACAAACCATTGATCCTATATATCTCAACAACATCAGTAGTACTAGGTGCTCTTCTAGCACAACATGATGAAAATGGAAAAGAAAGAGCTCTTTACTACATCAACAGGACCTTAGTGGGCTATGAAATGAACTATTCATCCATTGAGAAAGCATGCTTAGCAGTGGTTTTTGCTTCACAAAAATTTAGATATTACATGTTGTCACATCAAATCAAATTGATTGCAAAGATCAACCCAGTGAAATACATGTTATCCAAAGCAACTCTCACTGGGCGAATGGCCAAATGGGTAATGATCTTGACTAACTTTGACATAGAGTATGTGGAGCACAGGGTAATCAAAGGACAAGTGATCACAAACCAACTAGTAGAAGCACCTATCTATGTCGAGAACTCATTGATATCTAAATTCTTGGATGAATCAATATTCCTTATCAATGCAGCAGATCAGTGGAAAATGTACTTTGATGGATCATTCACCCAACATGGATCAGGAACAGGTATTCTTTTCATCACCCCTCAAGGTGATTGCATCCCAAAGTCATTCAAGTTATCATTTTTGTGTACTAACAACATTGTTGAGTATGAAGCCCTAATCACAGGTCTAAGGATAACAGTTCAATGGAAAATACAAGAGTTGAAAGTCTATGGAGACTCATAGCTAGTTATCAACCAAGTCAATGATGAATACCAAACTAAGGACGACAAGCTTACTCCTTACAAGAAGATGGTGGAAAATCTCAAGGACCATTTCATTGATATAACTTTTGAGCAGATTCCTTGCATGAATAACCGAGTAGTAGATGTTATGACAACAATTGGATCATTGTTAGACATGCCGCACAACGTCCTGCAATGTGAATTCTTGGTAGAGCAACTTCTCGTACCAACTTTTGAGATTGTAAAGTAAATTTATGTGTGTCATTGTTGGTCCTAGATACCCGTGGTATCATGACATATGCACCTACCTAAGCAAAGGAACCCACCCATCCGATATCACCTCAAACCTTAAAAAGACCTTTGTTAAGAAGGCATCTCGATTTGTGATCTTAGGTGATACCCTTTACCACCAAAACATCGAAGGAACATTACTACAATGTATTAACCAAGAGGAAGCCTTGACCGCTTTAACAAAATTTCATGATGGTATATGTGGTTCCCATTCTAGCGGTATGACTTTAGCTAAGAAACTATTGAGGATGGGGTACTACTCCAGGCCAACCATGGAAAGAAAAGCCCATCAGTATGTGCAAAAGTGTGTCTAGTGTCAACAACATGGAGATCTGATTCATGCTCCAGCCCAGAAATTGAAACTAATTATCACACCTTGGCCTTTCTCGCAGTGGCGACTCAACCTCATAGGAAAAACTACTCCCACCTCATCTAATGACCACAAGTTTATCATAACAGCCACTAAGTACTTTACTAAGTTGGTCGAAGCCATTCCTGTGACCTACATAACAGGAAATAAAAATGCTAATTTTATCTTGAATTACCTCATCTATCGTTATGGTGTTCTGCAAACCCTTATCTTAGACAATGGAACACCCTTCAAGAATTAGGACGTGAAAGAGCTATGTCAAAGATTCAACATCCAACACCAATTCTCTACATTGTATTACCCCCAGGGAAATGGTCAAGCTGAGGCTACAAACAAAACCATTTTCAAGATCCTAAAGAAAATGGTCAATGAGGCTAATTGTGACTGGCATCTATAGTTAAATCCTGCTCTTTGGGCCTATTGAACCAGTATTTGCATGCCTACAAGTGCAACCCCTTTCCCATGGTCTACGGATCAAAAGCCATCCTACCTATTGAGGTTGAGCTTCCATCACTAGGAGTGTCATTGTAGAACCTAATCACTGATGAAGAATATAGAGTATCTCGACTAAATGAGCTAGAATTATTGGATGACCATCATCTTGATGCTCTTAATCACTTGCAATTATATCAAAACCAACTGAAACACAGCTATAATAAGAAGATCAAATGTCGGTCTTTCCAGGTAGGGGATCTTCTCCAAAATTAGAATCAGAAGAACCTTCCAGATCAGGATAGTAAAGGAAAGTTTGAGCCTAACTAGTTAGGTCCCTTTGTCATCATAGCAAGCTATGGATCAGGAGCATATCAATTGTCAACACTTGAAGGTGAACCCTTGCAGGAATCAACTAGTTTGCATCTTAAAAAGTTTTAGGCCTAGTCTTGAAGGATGTAAATCTAAAAAATACAAAAAAATCAAAAAATGATCAAAATAAAGGATTAAAAAAAGTAAAGAAAAATAATCGTCCTCTAGTGAAAACCACTTTGGTGGCACTTTAGGCAAGTACCTTGGTGAAAACTTGGCAAACATGTGCCTTCTGTAAATAAAGCACCTTCATCTACCTTTGGCTCTTTATCCTACCATTTTATGACCATCCATTCATTCATCTTATTCCTTCCATCGTCCATCTATGTTTGCATCATAGCTTGATATTGTGAAGTATTGTATCCCCTTAGTAATACTTGGTGTATTCCAAAGGTCAGTTTGTCCTTCCTATATCAAGGTAGCCTATCATATCATACCGGGGGAAATTCATTATGGATCAGATCGGGTTCTTGTATATCTTAAGGTTATCAAAAATCCCATAAAACATTCATAAAATCTCATCAAAATCCAAAAAACATTTGCAAAATCCTATATAGCTAAAATCCAAAAACATTCAAAAAATTGTACAGTCAAAATCCAAAACATCCAAAACACATCAAAATCCCTAAAAAGGTCAAAACGTCAAAAATCCACAAAGTGGTACCTTATCAAACTACGGGTCTCTAAGCTTGAACGTAGGTAAGGCCATCATTGATGTGCCCCCAAGACACCCAAAGTCAGTCCTTTAGGAGTTCGTCACAATAAAATGGCATTTCATCAACTGTTCATATCTCGTCTTTAAATAAGTCGAGTTAATTGAACTACGTGGTCTCTATGTATATAATGTAGGCAAGGCTAATATTTGATCAGCCCTTGAGGCCCCTAGGATAGGTCTTTTAGGGTAGGTTCTTAGTTGATAAACTTAGAAAACCCCTAAACATTCAAATATCATAAAAGCCTTTAACATTTGAAAACTTAGAAAATACAAAACATTGGAAAACCTCAGAAAACCCTAAACAACCTCAAATCACCAAAAACCAAAACATTCACATTAACTTTCAAAAAGACCAAAAATAGCCTCAAAACATTTCAAAAAATACCAAAAACATTGAAATATTTTAGAAAATCCAAAACCACCCATCCCATTTCGCTTTCACCCGTAATAAACCTTCATCCATAACAAATCAATCGTCACCTTCAACCTTTGGCAAAACAAGTAGAAAGTAAGTCTAGTAAGCCATAAAGTGAGAACCTAAGTGTCGAAATCTAAAGTTTAAATCATGGGTAAACGAGTCAGTGAAGTTTGTATCAACGGCTTATCACACACCTCATCCTAAATCAAAACACCTGATCAACATGTCCTAGGATGCATCCTTCCTACGATGGACATCAATATTAGAAATCACCTTAGCTATCTTAAACTGGCAAGAGATATAGATAACACTAACTGTGTATCTTTGATCTTTTTTTTTATGATTTATCTCAATGACTCATTCTAAAGACCTCCCGATGTGTTGAAAATGGAGGTGATTATGTAGCTTAATACTTTGTAAAACTATGAGATTGTAGATCTAATTAAGTGTTCTTTGTCACAATTTCTTTGTGTATGATTAATCTATTTAGATTCATTTTACCAATTGTAGAAGTAGACAGAAGATTGTAGAAGAATAAGACTAGAAGATAGAAGTGACACAACATATACCATGGAGAAACCCTTTTGGGAAAAAACTCCACCACCAGAGCCAATAGTGTTTGTATTATTTAACCTTAGAACAAGATTACAATAATTCTTTATCAATCCTTGCTTGAGATGCTTCTTTTGCCTTCAACAATTCTTCTTCACAACCTGCAATAAACTCTCATGTGTGCAAGCATGAATCCACGCATCCTATGCCATGCTTCACAAAAGTACTCTCTTAGAACTCTCTTCAACTTGTAATAAATAGACAATTGTGAACATTGTTGTTGATGGGTGCTTTATGCACTTCTCAACACAAGTAATGCATAGGTACATCACATCTCTTGAAAGAAAATCTTCCACAATCAAATTGCATAACACTATCCCAAGGTCTCTAATGTCAGGTCTTGACAGTGCTTGGAATACCTTAGTTGATTCATGTGATTTGCCAAAATCACAAGACAGACTTATGGATGAGTTAAGTTGGAGTAGAATTGGTTCTTCCAATGGAGTTCTTAAGATGGGAAAGTGATTGTACAATTGTTGTAGGTTCGAACAACAGTCTAGAACTCCTATCTCAGCTTCAGATTTGGCTTTATAATGTGCAATGAACCTTGTTCAAAGTCACTATTAAAAAAAAGGGAAAAAGGGGCAGGGAAGAGAGAAGGTTCCTAGACTTGAAACTAGCAATGAACAGTGATAATGGAGGACCCTACAATGGATAGCCTTTCGAAAACAAAGTTCCACTTAACCAAATCAAAGTATAGTCTCATGAAACCTATGCAATCTTCTAAGGTATGCAGATTTTCAACCTTTCATTCACCATAAAGCATGAATAAGAGATAGAACTTAAGTGCAACATTCATATAATGTTTAGACTAGCTTTACACTGTAGTTTATCAGCAATAAACAACAAAAATCATGAACAAGGAAGGGCATCAACATGACAGAATTCTTTAAAACCAATGAACAACATTAACTAAACTACTAAAGCAAGCTAAAACATATAGAACAACAAAGTTAATCTACTCAAATTCACTAACTATGAGAAGAAGAATCATGCAACATAAATTTAGAACTCAAGAATCTACCAAATCAATGAACTTCTATTAAAATTCTAGCAGCATGTCTTTACAACAGCTCAACTCTCTCTTGAAAATGAGAGGAGACCCCCTATTTATAGTGTCCAAAAAGCAAAATGAATGGCCAAGATTGATTTGCATTGTGTGGCCAAGATTCACTACAAACTAGGGTTTCACCTACCCCCAAATATATTGCAATTTAAAATTACATTTTGTCATTTAGCCTATTTTTTCCTTTAGTGAGCAGCATTGTATCTCTTTTGTCTTCTAGCTAATTTTCTTTTTCTATAGCTACACTATGAGGAACTCACCATCAATCACAGGATTTCCTTCATTCCTCTGCACGGTGGCATATTCCACAAACCTGATGATCAATGCCTAGAGCTTGCTCCACTCCAATATATCTGACTAGATCACTTGGAAGTTCAATTTCTTGGATTTGTTCATGAGGTCATCCTAGTCCCTGTCATACTTTTATGCATTTTTTGTCACCTGTTCAGATTGGGCGAAGGCTCATGCAACAAAAACCATAAAATATGGTGTAAGCGCATCTGTGGTCCCATTTTCCATCTTCTTGTGAAAGTATGGCTTTATTCTCTATGGGTCTAGCTCAACGGCGAGCACATCAAAATATGTCATCATCCTTAGATATTCTTCACAAGCCACCTTGATTTCTTTGACCCAATCAATATCAAGCTCCACTTCATGGAGCACTTGTTCCAATAGTTCCTTTCTATGGTCTAAGCTTAGCTTCCATGTCTCCATGAGCCAGTGGTCACCTTCTACCAAAGCAAACTCCTTCTCCCAGGATCCATTAGGTATCTTGAGAATAGCCTCAAGCTTGGGATATGTGATTTTGTATAACTCTGGGAAGTCGGTGCAAAATCTACTTATTCCCTCACATACCTTTTGTACTTTAAGGGACTTGTTGGTTGTCCTGACAATGTGGCCTATGCCCATATTTCCATTGTAGAGGACCTGCTGGAACCAATCCTCTGTGGCCTTTGTCCAATTCTTTCTTCTCTCTAACTTATCAATGTGGTCCTTGGACAACAGTTGCGGTAGTGTTGATGACATAATGGGAAGTTCCTCGGGCGATGACCATTGTTGAATGTAAGTTGTTAGATCTACCACCTGTGCTTTTAACTCCTCTTTGGAGGTCTTATCCTTATGCATTTGGTGCACGATGGTGGTGACGAATCCTTGAAGATGGTCAATTTTCTGCTCTCTTGTTGTTGTTCCTAGATCAAGGGTAGAAATGTCATAACTGGCCCCCTCTTCTCCCATAACTGGAGTGGCTATTTCTATAGTTTTGGATCCTGATGCATCCATTGTCAAATGAGATCTGACCTTTGGTTTTTTCTCCTTTTTTGTACTTATTTGGGCTTGAGCCAAGATGGCCTCTATCCTTGCCTTTGGATCCCTAGGAGGCGGAGTCTTCTTTTCTAATTGTTTCTCTAGCCATTCAGGCATCTAAGACTCCTCTTTCAGTGATTCGCGATCACCCTCTTCCTCGTCGGTGTGTTGTATTTCCATTGCTTTGTCACCTAGATCTTCCTTCTCTATCCTTTCTTCTTCCTCCTCAACAAAATCCTGGATGAATAGAGTTTCTTTTCTTGGGGACTCAATGGCTGGATGCTCCTTGGGGTTGTCTCACCCTTCAGTGGTTTTCTCTTCTTTTTCTTGTTCATGACCATGCTCTTCGCGGTGTTATGCTTCTAGGCTCTTCTTTACAGCTTCAGCCTCTTCTTAAGGCTTGTCTACTTCATTTTCTTCCTTTTCCTTTTCTTCTAGCCCCTCGGAAAGAGGCATCTCTTTATCATGCTTGGGGCTTTCACCTTGTTCCCTAAGTGGAGGCTCAATGTTTTCCTCCATTTTCTCATCTGCATCCTTCTCTTCATCGGAGGGTTGCTTTTCTACTTCCTCGACATTCTTGAGTTGCTAAGCCAACTCTTCTTCTAGCTCTAGGTTGAAAGTCTCCACAATATATGTTGCACCGGGCTCCCCAATTTCCTCTTCAAATGACTATGATTCTTCCTCTTCTCCTTCACATAACACTTTATCAATCACTAGGTGCTGGTATTTAGGGTGCTCATGGTAATCGTCTACTTCCTCTTCCATCTCCTTAGCAGCTTCCCTTTCTCGCCTCTCCAATTCTTCTGATATCTGCATTGTTGCTTTCATTTATGGTGGCTCGGTTGGAGGTGTAGGGATAGGAAGGCCAACAACAACTTGTGCTAGGGCAGCTTGCACAACAGGGTTCATGAATACCCTAAAGAGATTCATTGCCATGTTTTGCATGTGCCTAGCAAAGGCTTCCAAGAGCGAGAGAGTAGGCATTGGCATTGTTGCAGTAGCTAGTGGGAGAGATGATGATGGAGACATGGAGGAGGAGGAGATGAAAGAAGTGGTGGTTCTAGAAGAAGAATCAATTACCAATACTTGCATAGCAGGCAGGGTGGAAGCAAGGTGGACTGAGATATCCACCACGGGCGAAGAAGTTGCAACCATTGCCTAAGAAGCAGGTGGAGGAGCAATAGTGGTGGCGACGACAGCAATGGTGACTGCGAGAGTGGAGGCAATAGGTGGGGACTTTGGCTGATCGACCTCTTCTTCTTCTCCCTCATGGAGTGGGTCCTCTTGGATGGTGGGAATCTCCGTGAAACTGTTAGATGTCTTTGATTTCTTGGAAGGTTCACCTTCTGAGGCCTTCCTTGAGTACACCCTGTGCTTAGGCTATCGTTGAGTCATCTTTTTTCTCTTCCTTGATCATGTAGTGGGAGGAGATTTTGAAGTTTCTCCCATCGGGGTAGCAACAGCAGAAGCACTGTCAGTCTCACTTCTTGGCTCATCCTTGAGATCACCATAAGTCAGAGTGGCTCCTTGTAGCTTCAATTGGGTGATCTACCCATCGATTCATTCTTTGGTTCTTGCCTCAACTAGCTTCATCAGAATATCGAGGTCATTGACCTCCTCTTCATCCCAGTCAATTAATGGCAGTGGGAGATTGTCAACTACATCGTATCAGGGATCAATCATTGTATTTTCATCCTCCACCACTTGATTCAGCATAGGGAATAAGTTGACCTTCTTGACAAAGTATGTCATCATGCACATGTAGTGCCTCATTCGTACTTCTTTATCATCTCTACAATTGGCACAAAAGTCTTCAACATTATGTATGTGGGTGTGTTCAATCTCGACCATCTTCCTAAGCTTGCCGTATGGATCCATCCATGGTCGGGCAGTGTGGAGCTCTAGGTTATACTTCATGAGTTCTTTGTCAGAATAGTCCACACACTGGGATGTGCAGAGTTCATACATTCCTTGGCCGAAGGAGAGGGGATTGGGAATCCCTACTCTATGCTTATCGCTTAAGAGAGCGTGTGCTCGTTGTAGCTGCCAAGAGAGTTCAAGTAGTATCAACCGGTCATTTGGGTACCGAGGCAGCTTATATGGTTTCTCTGAGAAACCCTCGGCTTGAAAGTAGGTAAACTTTGGGAACTATATGAACAAAAAGCTGAACTAGCAGAGGAAAGCATTAGCACTATGGGAGACCCTCCTTTCAAAGTCACCTCCAAGCATTCTAATAATATGGCCTATGAAGGCGTCATTGACTCTGCAATAGTCTTTCTTAAAGTTCTTGAATTGAAGTTGGGGATACCTTTCATATACTTTCAATTCCCTGCTTGGATTTGGATTGGTACTACGAATAGTCCCCTATATTGGGCATGGTCGGCAAGCAAATAGACCAAGTATGATGTCATATAAAATTGTGAAGTCTTCTTTATTGCCACAAATTGCTCGTGCAGCCACTGGCTAATCATCCCTACCCAAAAAAATTTGGTTATCCCTCAGATTATTTCCTCTATAAAGTATAGCATTCATTCCTAAAAGAAGGTTGCAGTTGGAAGGCCCATAACTCTACTCAATAAGGTTACCAAGTCATGGTAACCTCGTATAAATCGCTTCGAAAGAGCTCTTGAGGCACTTTATTTGCACTGCCCCTCTTGTCCTTTAGCCAGTATTGGTTGATAAGATTTTTGCACTTGAGGGGATCAGTGTCCCATATCTCCTTGCCACATTCTTTGGGTGTTTCCTCCATCTCACTGAAGGTAGGGATGTGGAATGTTTTCCCTATTGACTTGGCTGACAAATCAACCATTACATTCCCATCCCTATCAAAAATTCTTCTAGAATCTTCTTGGTATGCCTCCCTGGAGGCCATCATGAGCTCGGGAGCAATGAGAGCAGGTGGGAAACCGACAGCCTTAGCCAACCCACTACTTCTAATTTTCCTGGCATTTTTTGTTGTGGGGTTGATTCAGACCCTTTGCTTGAACTCATCAATATCTATATGTCCCAGATTGGTATATGAGATCTCCCTCCAATCTGTGGTGACCTTGGAGTTGAGGGATTCCCCTTGGAACTTGTACTTCATTTGGTCTTCATCCCCTTTCCCTTGGGGTGCTTTAGTTGGCTTCTTTCCCTTTTCTTTGTCCATGGTCGCCTCTGAAGGTCCTGCACCTGGTTCCGTATATCCTGTGGGCAAGAGAGCGGTAAGCACATTCAAGCATAAAAACATGGAGAAAGTTAGCCAAAATCCTACAAAATGATGTTAAATCTGATAATTCATCCCTTAAAAATCCTAACATCTCTTTCAAATCAACATTGGCCTTTCACTAGAAGGAGTTGTAACACTGCGGGCCCAAGGGTGCGGACTTCCCTGGGCTGGCGGTCATTCTAAGGGAAGCTACAGAGGGGATGGCAATCAGGGCATAGTGGCTCGCATCTCCCAACCCTCATAAAGATTTGGGCATGAAATGGGGTCCACCGAGGAGGTTAGTCCATTCTAGCATGTGGGTCAAAATCACTTTGAAGGTTTGGAGGGGTTAAGTTCACCTTTTAGTCATGCAAGTCCAAGGCAGGCGGAAGTAGGAGGCGGCTTGGACGTTCAAGGCTTTGTAGTTGAAAATGGCATTGGCAAGGCAACATTTCGCATGTGGCGCTCTGCCATGCGGGACCCACGACTTTGGCAGACGTCAGCACAATTCATTTGGAACCCACTACTACGGGTCAGATGGTGTGGGGAGATGTTGGGTCATAACCATTTGGAACGGCAAAATCCAGACGAAGGTTCGACATAAGAGGCCTACATCATTGGGTCCACAGAGGGCTTCGATGTTTCTTTGTTTACTATTTGTCAACAAGCGATGGCAAGGTCGGGATGCGCATAGCAGACTGACGGAAGTCTGTGGACACTATGGAATGGCGAGAGTGAGACAGAAGTCCGCTAACGACCACCAGCAAGAAGTGGTTCGCCCAATGCTTATCACTTGATCATTTTCATTTTTTAAGTTTGGATGGACACGGTGGGTTCAGAATCCGCAGTACGGAAGCTCGGTGTGCAAAGGTTGTTTGAAATGACAAACTCACCACAACAATCTGCGGGGTGAGGTCCGCAAGAGGGGCAACACTTAATCATTAAAGCACAAGGACATATGGCAGAGGCAGGGTCGGGACTCGCTCGCCGGAAGGGTGTCACTCTTTCGTTGTTTTAAGTTAGACATTTGTTCAGAGGTGAAAGGTTAGCGAAAACCCACAAAGGATGGTCAGCAAAGGGGGAGATTGCTTTGTTTTAAACTCAGGCAGCAATCGCGAAGGTGGGGCTTGATAGGTGGAGAGAAAGGTCACAAGGGCCGTTGAAAATAGCGGAGCCAAGACATAATCTCGTAGATGGAAGTCTACAAGGCTCAACTCGCAATGAGTTAAGACTTCGATAGTTTGGCTCGATTAGATCTAATTAGCGATGATTGGGGCAGGATTTGTACATCAGGAAGGTGAGGTCAAATGGTCGTTTTGGAACGGTGGGGCTCAAGGGGCATTTTGCAAGTGGAGGCATGTGCTTGCAGATCCGAGAGGGGTTGAAGCCTCTCCATTTTAAGCTTATGACTTTATCAAAGTTCAGGACGGTCAAGATGAGGGGGCCTCCTGCGAGGGCAAGGTCGATGAGGGTGTTTGTCGTTTAAAGTTTAAGCACTGTCAAAGGAAGGTGACAACGGTGGCTAGGCTGCGGGCCTGTGGGGCACGAATGCTCTGGGCGAAGAATGGCTGCGGGGACCTCAAGTCCCGCAAGTAGCCCATGGACGATTTTCAACAAGTTCTAAAATTCCAAGAGGTGGGTTTTGACCACCAAGGTGTGTACTAGCTAGTTACTAAGTTTTCTTTGACCCGGATTTAACAACCTTTATGAAATTAAAGAAAAATCAAAGTGAGGTTCGTGGCGGAAAACCAACCTACGAGACCCAATGAAGATGGACGTGTGAACAGGTATTGAAGGTCTCGAAGTAGCGACGAAGCTCGGCAGGTGTGAAGGTGGCGTTTACAGCAAGCTCTGACAACTCCTCTAAACGTTTGTAGGTGAAAATAATAGCTTGAAGTGAGATATTTATAAAATTTTGAGCCTTTAATTCCCCTCATAAATGTGGGTACAGTGGCATTCCGGGTTGGTGAGCAGTTGGTTTGAAAACGACGGTGGGAACAACAGAGTTTGCCAGGCGGACGGTAGTTAGGAGTCAGTCGTTCGGGCAACCGACAGTGAAAATGACAATTGGGGATGCAGGTCCTATGGTGTAGAAGGACACTGGACAAAGGTCGTTCGAAACAGCTAGGAAGCTAAGGAAACCCGCATGGAGTGGCCTGCAAGGGCAAACCTGCACTGTTCCAAAGACGCCAGTCTTAAAGAATGAAGGCAAACAACCAAGGAAATCTCGCCAAGGACTAGGGCCTTGAAAATTTGAGGGTAGAAAAATATGGTCAACTCAAGAAGATTCTTCTAACATTCCCTTAGCACTTAAGACACAAAAATAGGGGGCACACAAAACGAGGTAGTGACAAAAGCGACCCGACGAAGCAAAAAGAAAGAGGGTCCCCATTCTGAATGGGGCATGTGTGCTATAGGCACAATAATTGTAAACTCCAAAGAGTTGACAATTACAAGAGGATAAATCTCCTCACAAATATCTACACCATTCTTGTGCAAGTAAAGTTCTTCCGTGAAAAATAATGTCAAACCAAGTCCTTCATCAATTTGGGCATCCCAAAATGAGGTCTTAATTGATTGTTGGTTTCAAAGATATCTTGTAAGCTTCTCCTCAAAGTTGGCGCCCAAGAATGGGCCCACTTAACTCAGCCTTGTAAATATCTTCTCATGCAAAAGGTGTTAACTCTGAGATGCCAACTTGGGCACCCAAGGTGGGTCCAAGTCAATCTTTGTTAACAAAAACATATCTCTCCATGAATTCATGTAAACATGATGCATGATTGATCATCCCCACTTAACTGAATGTAGCCACATGCTCTCTATCATGCAACTGAAGTCAACTAAAGTCAACTAACATGCAACTCAAACTAACTACATGCAATTGAAGATAACTAAACCATAATTGAACTGAACTGAATTGAATTGAATTGAACTGAACTAAACTAAACTGAATTGAACTGAATTGATATTGAACTAAACTAAACTAAACTAAACTAAACTAAACTCCACTCATGTAAATAACAATTCCTAACTTCTAGGATCTTTATATGCATTACTGAAGGGTTATCTTTCTCCAAACAGTTAACTGAACTCAAGGTGGGTTCCACCTTCCATGTGGGTGCCCCATGTGCTCCTATTTTGTAGGAGCTCTTCTTGGGTGTCCCCACATGCTCCTATCATTTAGGATTAATTACAAATTTCAATTTACATGTTTATTTCATTTTAATTTAATCTCTTTCTAATCCTAGTGTTGGGGAACACTTTCCTAGGACTTAGGAGATACATGAAATATGTTTAGGATTGCAATTAAATGGAATCCTATTCACAACATTCTCCCACTTGACATTATACATTACAATTATTCTAAACAGGGAATCATTCTTATAAATCAAGTATAGGACTCAAGGCCAATGGCCTTCTTGCACCAAGAACTAATACCTTTCCCAAGTCTCTGTAATCATTTCTTCTGTCACTGAAACTTGCACCAATCTATTCATGAAAACAAGCATCAAATTCAAATGATAAAGAGAGACTCTGAGTGGCTGCCACACTCATACCAAATTGGAATAACAACCATAGCAAGTTGCTAGCTCATCCAGAATTGTCATAGGTAGAACTTCATGCTATCAACATAGCATCCTAAATTTGCAAACAAGTCCCTGTATATCCACCATCCTGCAAAATAAGACTCCAAGGTAACAACACACATAGACATGCGATAAAAAACCTCTAAAGTAACTCATTGTAGTAAAGTGTAACCAGTCCAAGAGAGATGCCCCTCTCATACATAACACATATACCTTCTGGAACTCCCACTGCATAGGTAATGTTAAATCTGAAAACAAGATCACAACATTAACAAGTCCTCCTATAACACTGCACATAGAGGATGTGGCTAACTCCTCTATCATAGTGTCAAACTGTGTAAAGTAAGATCTCCTTCAACACTCCCAAACTAAAAAGATATAAACATCTAACCATTCAACTTATAATGAAACATGACATAACTTAGATGTAAACCTCTCACAAAAGTAGATCAAACTTAGCCAAACATTTCCACAAACATAAGGGAATATGCCCAAAGCCACTAACTATTTCCTGTACCTCACTCCTGCAATCCTTTGAGACGAAACTCAAAGTTACGAGATTGCAAGAGAACAAGCGGAAATAGCAAATTCATCATCTACTTCAAAGAGACTAATGCATGAGAGAGAGACGAGATACGTATTAATAGTAAATATAATGTCGGTGGGCAACACCTCTTAGATCATTTACTGCCAGAGTGTAGACCAAAGGTGGGATCTGAGGTTGTCATGTGCATACTGGAAATGAACAACCTTCTCATCAGTCTATGATGGGAATCATATCCATTTCAAAGTGTGGAAGCCTGGGTCTTTCTTGTTGAAAAATATTTTCTTATAAGTAGCAAACCAGCATATATCTCTTAACATAAGAAATATCCAGCCTAACCCAAGTTTCTCTAGTATCCATGAGCACCAACCAATCAATCCATGCCAACTTCAAATGCAACTTGCATAATCATGAAGCTCCAAGTAAATGGTTAATACTCAAAACCAAAAGAATTACATCCTCTCCAAAGGAAGAACAATAACACCTTTACCAAAGACTCTAAGGGTCCTCCATGAAACAAGATGTTAAAACCTCTTCAAATCACATGAAGATAACCATATCCTACCAAATCTCCCACTAAACTATGATACCGAGCTATACTTGGCAACAAGATAAACATCAAACCTCACTGGCAAAAAACTCCCACTGCAACATGTAACCAAGCTATCCATCACATCGTGATAACCATCTCTTGAATGAAGATCATCCGTACATGCAAAACCATGGGCTCAAAACCATGAACCAATTCAACTAGCACAAAACCATGTGTTAAAGACCACTAAAGGTTAATCCACTAACTCTAACCAAAGAACTAGTTTAACCCAACTTCCCTCCCCTTACCACCCGGGAGAACTCCTCTCTTACCAAGCCTTTCCTTTTAGGGATTAAGCAAGCCATACCAGGTCTTACAACCCTCAACCCAAATACATTGTAACATACTTCTTTTACAAATCTGCAATAACACAATAGTAAAAGCTCCCACTACAACCAAAAAATCTTCAAACTTTTAAGAGAAAGGTGCCCCAAACTCTACCCAACCGTTAGATTTGATACCAAATGTTGAAAATGGAAGTAATTATGTAGCTTAATACTTTGTAAAACTATGAGATTGTAGATCTAATTAAGTGTTATTTGTTACAATTTCTTTGTGTATGATTAATCTGTTTAGATTCATTTTACTAATTGTAGATGTAGACAAAAGATTGTAAAATAATAAGACCAGAAGATAGAAGTGACACAACATATGGTGTGGAGAAACCCTTTCGAGAAAAAACTCCACCACTAGAATCAATAGTGCTTGTATTATTTAACCTTAGAACAAGATTACAATAATTCTTTATCAATCCTTACTTGAGATGCTTCTTTAGCCTTCAACAATTCTTCTTCACAACCTGCAATAAACTCTCATGTGTGCAAGCATGAATCCACACATCATGTGCCATGCTTCACAAAAGTACTCTTAGAACTCTCTTCAACTTGCTGCAATAAATAGACAATTGTGAACATTGTAAACTCCAAAGAGTTGACAATTAGAAGAGGATAAAGCTCCTCACAAATATCCATGCCATTCTTGTGCAAGTAGAGTTCTTCCGTGAAAAACAATATCAAACCAAGTCCTTCATCAATTTGGGCATCCCAAATTGAAGTCTTAAAAAATTGTTGGTTTCGAAGATATCTTGTAAGCTTCTCCTCAAAGTTGGCACCCAAGAATGGGCCCACTTAACTCAACCTTGTAAATATCTTCTCATGCAAAAGGTGTTAACTCCAAGATGCCAACTTGGGCACCCAAGGTGGGTCCAAGTCAATCTTTGTTAACATAAACATATCTCTCCATCAATTCATGCAAACATGATGCATGATTGATCATCCCCACTTAATTAAATGTAGCCACCTGCTATCTATCATGCAACTCAATTCATTAGCATGCAACTCAAGTCAACTGAAGTCAACTAACATGCAACTCAAACTAACTACATGCAATTGAAGATAACTGAACCATAACTGAACTGAACTGAACTAAATTGAACTAAACTAATACTAAAATGAACTAAAATGAACTAAACTAAACTAAACTAAACTAATACTGAACTAAACTAAACTGAACTGAACTCCACTCATGTAAATGTCAATTCCTAACTTCTAGGATCTTTACATGCATTACTAAAGTGTTATCTTTCTCCAAACAGTTAATTGAACTCAAAGTGGGTTCCACCTTCCATGTGGGTACCGCATGTGCTCCTATTTTGTAGGAGCTCTTCTTGGGCGTCCCCACATGTTCCTATCATTTAGGATTAATTACAAATGTCAATTTACATTTTTATTTCATTTGAATTTAATCTCTTTCTAATCCTAGTGTTGGGGAATAGTTTCCAAGGACTTAGAAGATACATGAAATATGTTTAAGACTGTAGTTAAATGGCATCCTATTCCCAACACGATGATGTCTATCAAAATGATTTAGAGAGAAAGGAATGGGGCATCAATCATTATCTTTCATTTGTTGTGCTTGTGGGTATTCTTGTAAAATAATCTTGGTGTATACTTGCTTATTTGTGTGTATGGAAGTTGTTTGAAGTACATTGTTGACTATTGCATATGCTTTGGTCCAATATATTTTGAACTACTAAACTACATTCCAACGAGGTTTTTGTATGTCAAGGCATGAACAAGAACTATCCTATATGTTTGTAGAGTCAAAGTCCATTACACTAGATACAACGCCATCCTGGCTATCAATACCTTGATGCATCGTGTCTACGTGTTATGTCAAACAATAAGGAACGACAAAAAATTTCAATCCCAAGATATGAGCAAATCATCATCATCATGCATTTATCATCACAACTACAATGGGAATAAACCCTACCAACAGAAAAAGGCTCTACCTCGATTAAATATTGTAATGAGATGAATAAGTAATGCAAAAAACAATTAATTGAAATGTATTCGACATTGAAAAAAGGTGTAGGAACTTACATTTGCTCAATGGCTCACTTGAAATACTGTAGACATACAATCCTGTCAATCAAAATAGATTGGATCAACATTAAACAATATGAGGAAATGGGTGCACAAGCAAAGGAAATCACAGTGTATTTGTTATTGGAACTTATAGAAGCCTCGCTCTTTGTGTCGAGCCCAATCTGAGCAAATCGGGTGAGGGAGGGAAACAAGAACAAAATTGGAGTGACATATTTAACACTTCATAGTAGAAGCCATTGCTCAATTGCAATTGCATATAAACATAATACATTGTAATTAATAGATTCTAGTGTTAGTAAAGAAGGTGAACAATTGAGTACACAACAAATGAGAATTACAATGTTGTAGGAGTGAAAACCAAATGTAGATACAAAACATGTAAGAATCAAGGCAAAGTAAATGAGCATTGCATTTGAACAAGGAACACAAATAATGATGTTTTAAACATAGTGAAGACTTAACATCATAAGCTATTAATGAATTTCAAGAGCATATAAATTATAAAACAATGTTGAGAAGGGTCTAGGAAGATACACACATCTACTTTTTTACCCATTAGCAATCAATAAAAATAAGACATGAATAAAAATACACCGTCCTTCAAGACAAAAGGCATGTAATTGGATTAGTAAGTATAATCTATTTTGAAATAAGATGAACATATTCAATGTGCAATATAAGTTTTGTGAATCCAATCTAAGTACTATGTTTGTGTTGTGTAAATGCCCCCATCGTTCTAGTGATTTTTGTATCAACATTTGTTTAAACAAAGATTCAGTTTTCCAAAAAGGCATTGCAAAGAACTCCACAAACATTTTTTTAGATAAATAATGCTTCGTAGAAACATTTAATGTTGATGCAATCTCAAAATCAGAGCCTAAATTGTTCAGAACAATACTAGAAAGAAGAACATAATCATTTCTATAGACAAGTATTTTGTCGAGCAACAAAGCATTGTATCCAAAACCAACAACCATTTTTTGTAAATATTTTGTATGTCACATAAAAGCGTTGTTGGACCAATATAGTTTTCTTTTTTAATCACAAACATGCATTAGTACGATGTGCAGATGACAAAGAGCATTACACATGGAACTTTACTTATAACTACTTTTCAAGCTACATACACTCTAATTTATACGTATAGTATGTTGGGTGGAAAAGATCAATAAACAAGTTTCAAGTAATGTGTTGCATAGGAGAGGTCTAAATAAAGTAAAACATAAATTGTAAATGTTTAAGAAATTGAAAGCAAAGTTGTTCGTGTTTATAGTATGTATGTTTGGAATAGAAGAAAATATGACTGTCAATTTGTTTGGTGCATAAAAGAATTGAAAATAAACTATCAGATTAGTTTTCATAAAAGATTTAACATATTTGTTTTCTTGTCGGTTGTGTCCAAAATATATAAGGAGATTAGGCTCCTAGACATTTTACTTGTTGACATTGTTGTATGCTGCAACATTGCATTTTGTTGATCCTGGTTCACAATCAATAAGCATTATACTCATGACGTTGCAGTTTGCATGATTTGATATGAATGAATAAGAATTAAAAATAGAATAGTGCAATGTAAGCCCCTGTGCCAAATTGCAAATGCATTGTCAAGTTGGTGAAGATGCTTTGCTACTTGCTTCACCTACAATTTGTATGATGCGATTATCCATTGCAAGGGTGAACGTCCCTTGCAATTGAAATTTCCATAGCAAGAACATTACTGTGGACATGTCTCTCTTGTACTCTTCAAATGAAATTGCAACTAGCCCAAGGAAACTATTTCAAAGTTGTTGTTTGTGCAGATAAGAGTCCACAACTCCCTCTGTTGTTTGAACAATACATTGTAGAAACTGGGCATATACAAATCTTGTGTCAACTCCACATGCAATGCACCGTGCAGTATCATTTTTTGTTCTTTGTGTAAAGAAAACTCTTTGTCTACATAAAATGCAGATTGGTTCGTATGGGCGCAAGTGGACATTCTTAGGCCTTAGGATCAATTGAAGTCTTGCATATAGCTTTGTGTGGTTGATGGGAACTATAAGCTGCAAGACAGAGAATTGTCAAAATGCAAGTTTGCAAATGAAATGAGTTTAAGAATTCAACAACCTTGAAATAGTTATAATAGTAAAGCATTCTACTAGCAAGTTTATCCCGTCCAAAACAAACTGAACAAACTCTTTAATAGATTCCAAAAAGCAAAGTGCTCAATTCCCTATGCTATTGCCATGAATTGTGAAAAACATCTTACATTGGAAAAATCATCTTGGTTCTCCCCATCTTTAACTTGCAATTCATATTGTGTTGGTGCTTGGAAATGACTAGTAACAACAACACCAATTGATCCAATAGAGAAATTGCCATTTGATTGGATGAGTTGCGAAATGGTTGTGTCAGGAATCAATCTAAATTCTTGACAGACTTTCTCAATGGGCTCAATAGAGCTCATAGCAGTCAAAACAAGGGAGTAATTAGCATCTCCTCTTTCATATTGTGTTTTTTTCATAATGACAAAGTTCGTGAGGTGTACACTTGTATCAGGTGATAACAATGGTAGAAATGTGTCAATTAATTTGTTGTTGATGTTTGCAGTGATTATCATTTGACCATGACTGTCAACTAAATCAAAATGCACAATTGTTGCTTTTGGTGGTGTTCCAAGAATTGTGGTAATAACAAGCCCATAAACAACCAAAACATCACCTTCAAATGCTAAAGTTGTTTGCTTCGTGCATATATCGAAGATGGTTGAAGGCTTTGCAGTTGCTGTTTTGAATCTGCATGTTGCAATATGAAGAATAACTAAAACTAAATTTTTAATTAAAAATATAAAGAGTGAAATCATATGTGAAACAAACAGAATAAGGTACTTGCCTTTTTTCATCCTGTTTCTCAATTGTTTGAGCCATCTTCTGTTTTGTAAGAGAACCAGTTTTGGTTTTCCAAGTGCATCTGCAAACATATGGAATGAGATATTTTTGTCAAGCATGTAACCAAAGAAACTGAGAAGAATACATTAATGAGATTTGATATGTTTTTTAAATTTGTTCCTGCCAAATGTGAAGGGCTTACCTATTTCTAGATGTTTTGGACGTTGTGTTAGAAGTTCGAAAATGGTGAGATATATGTTCTATGAAATAGCACAATATTTCCAATATGTAGTTTGCAATTTATAAATTTTATATGTGTAGGAAAACTATTTGCAAGCCTCTGCTAAAATGTGGTGTTGCGATGCATAATTATTTGGATTTTTCAATATGTTTGTAATTAAAAAATGTATCACCTGTTTCAAAACAACTGTGCAATAATTTGCAATGTCATAAGGATGGAAGATAGGTGCAATTGTATGATTGATACTACTATTTTTGAATGGTAGGCAGAGCTAAAACTCACACAAGTACAAAACAGAACCAGTTACGTGAGAAGCTCGTAGGAACCATGTTGGATACTATTAATGACAAATCAAATAACAAATAGCAAAAACTCTAACATCAATTTAAAAGGTTCATATATGTGAAGTAAATACTATGTGGATGTGGTTGAAGGTGGTTGTAGAATTCGAAAAAAACTTACTTTTGTAATTAATTTCTAGTAAAGAATCATATGGTGTGCAAATCCCTAGCAATATTGTGTGTGAGAACATATTTTTTTCAAAACAGATATATCCTGAGTTGCAAGTGCATACTCATATCAATGTTTTGGAAGAGCAATCCTGATGGTCTTAACCAGGGACATTGCCAAAGCGGAGATATGCAAGGGCAGAGCTATGGACAAGTAATTTACCTATGTAGAGACATGGAATGTATGAACAAAGATTGATGCAACAATTCTTTTGCACCCACATAAGTTTGATGTTGTTTTTGTATAGCAGTGTGGAGCACCGATAATAGAACAGTGCACAAAAGATGTTAATTTGAGACAACTGTAGTTGTGAGGTTGCTTACTTTGGCCTAGTGACTAGAGCTGAAGGGATATTGCAATTTTTTTTGACCAATATGTATCTAGCACTCTGAACTTGACAACATCAATTTCGATACTTTGTATCCAAAAGTGATCCAACAAAGTGCCTACATGTGTTGTTGGCTTGTCAACGACTAGCGATAATTTGTATTGTTCCAGAAATTCAAGGAGAAGTGCCTTTGGTCTTGTTGATTGTAACATGTCAATGTTGAAGTCTCCAACAATTATCAATTTCAAATTAGCTAGCAGTAAGGTTATAACAATCTTTAAAAAAATGAGAAGGTCATGAACCGGTGTGTTTGGTCTTGCATAGAGGTTTATGATGTGCATATCAATATGCATGTGCAATAGGTCAATGGTTATTGATTCTAGATATTTTTTTGAAAACTTTTGAAAGTCTTGCACCAAAAATATTTTTCTTGAGCATGTTAGTAGCCCATGAATACCAATTGCAGTATAGCAATTGTATGTTTTGTCAAGGAAGTCAAAATGGCCAAGCAAACTATGTTTCGTTTCTTGGAAGAAAAGGACAATTGCTTGCAACAAATCATGGTCATGTGCTATTTCTTGGGCATGTAGTGCAAAGCCACGTGTGTTCAAAGAGCATATGAGAAAATAATCTAGAGAGACAAACAAAAGGTTATGTTGCAGTTTCCATTGTGTAGATGCCACTAGGCGTTGCATTTCACTATTTACTTTTTCTGAGACTCTGAAGTTTTGTTCTTGCAATCTATGCATCAGATAAAGTGATTCAATGTTTCTTATACATGATAAAGCAATATACACAAGGCCATGCTGATAGAATTTACATGGGTCAAAAGCAATTGCGTCCATTGTCAAACTTTGTGCTCTATGGATAGTTCGTGCACATGCAAGTTGCAAAGGAAATTGTGCTCTAGCCACTATTTTTGTACCTATTTTGAATTTTCTAATGATTCTCATTACGGGTGTCCAAGAAGGCATAATAGAATATGTGTATAGATTTTGCATCCTTTCTTGTCGCAATTTGCCAACAGTTGAATCATTGAATTGCACCCAAACATTGTCTTCTTGCATGGTTGTATACAATTTGAAAATGCCATCTGCACCATTGACCAACCCATCCTCTGTATCAATGTTGGTAGTGATCAATTCAACCAAAATGTCTTGCTTTAGCAGAGTTTTTCCAGGCAAAGATGATTTCGGAGGTTGACGTTGAGTGTTATCAATTACTATGTCTTCTTTATCAATTGCATCTAGAACACAAAGCTTTGTTGGTAAACTGTCTAGCAATCTTTTTTTGTACATTTTGACTGTTGTATTTCTATGAAACAAGTATGGAAATTGTGGATCATTTGGAGGTGCTTTATAGCACATTGTATTCAAATTTTGGATGTCTTTGATTGTTTGTTGTCTAGTCCTAGCATGATTAAGTATAGAAATGAAATGTTCATTTGTTTGTTTGATTACACTATGTAGCTCAAAGCATTTGACATTGTCGGTCCAAAAGGTGTATGGTATTTTATCTTTATCTATTATTGGATCTTTGAATATCCAAGTATCACACACAGGTTGTGCTTGGTAAAAATCACCGCAAAAAATGATATCTATGTTTCAAAAAGGTGTTGTTGGTGTGTGCTTGATTTGGCGAAGTCTTTTGTCAATGTTGTAAAGCATTTTCAAACCAATCAACGACACTTCATCAATAAGAAGAATTTGCATTTGCTCCAATTTCTTGCTAAGGGCATCAACTATGTTTGAATCTAGAGGCAGCATTTTCGAAGAGTTGCATGGCAATTGAAAGATTGAATGTGCAGTGATCTCATCTGCATTGAATGCAACTTTCCTTGTTGAAGCAATAATGATGCCTTTAGGCTTTAATGGATCACTATCTAGTTGTTTATTATAGTATTGAATCATTGCCTCAAAAAGCATTTTTGTTATATAGGTTTTCCTTGTGCTAGCCCCTCCCGTCAAGAACAAGTATAATGCTTTTTTTGGAGCAAGCCTTTTTGTCATTAGTACATCCTTTACTATTGATTTTTGTTCTCTATTCAGTTGTCTTCGTAATCTGTAGTATTCTTCATTGCTTAAAAGAAGTGGGTGTGCAATTTCTAAAAAATAGTTTTTTGCAAATAGAATCTTCAAGCTTTGTATTCCTGATTTTCTTTAAGTTATTCATGATGTCGTATTTCTCCATGTCATTTTTTTGTCTATTTGCATCGAGCACATTTGCAATGTCAACTACTAGGTAGTGATCATTTTCAGCCTTTGTGGACGATTCATCTACATCACCCCATTTAGGGACAATTTGTGTAGTGAACATTTTTTTGATATTTATAATTTGCAGCTTGTTTGCATTGAATACTGCACTCCATGTTTCATATCCAACTAATAGGCTTCGTTCACTACATTTGAAAGACACATATAGCATAAGTTTTTTCTCTGCAATAATTTTCAAGATCAATGTGTGGATTGTATCTTACATAGCGTATGATTTGTGGCGTTGCTCTTCCTTGCATTTTCCCCGCATCGCAAGAGTAAAAAGCAACGTATTCAACCAATGACAAATTGTCTAGAACTTTAGGCCATTGCATGTATTTTTCTATTATAGATGCACACATGATATTTTTAGAATCATCTCGCTCTTTCGCCAATGGCTTAGGACTTTTTAACATGAAGACTCGGGTTTCCAATGGTGTTGTATTGATGCAAACAGTATTCCTTGAGCATTTGTGCAATGACAATGAAAGAATAATATGAACGGCTTGACAACTAGACATTTGTTGATAGTTAAGTAGAGCATTGCCTAGCTTGCGTATAAAATGCACTTTTCCATCATATGTAGTAGTGCATTCGCATCGCAGTTTCTGAAATGCAAGAGACAATGTTCTATCTTGTTTTGTCATATATGAACTACAATAAGATGCAGCAACATATGCGTCCAAAATAACTTGTGCAGATCTATATTTGCATACCATAAGCCAGGCACTTTCTTTGCAAATGCATTTATCCAAATGTCAGATGGGTCTATTTTTAGCATGACAACTTTGCATGAAAGTGTTGATCTGATCATTGTAATGTAGTCATTCTCGTTCATTTCCAATTCATGCAAGAAATTTTCAAATGAAAATTCCTTTGTGTAATATTTTTTTGCCAATTGTTTAAAAAAAGTTTTTTCCTTTTCCTTGATTGTGGCATCATGTAACGGGAGTGGTTCCAAAATAGTTGTTCTTCTCATTAGAGGCAAAGGGAAACTAAATCTACAACTTGATTTTTGGTATCTCTTGCAAGTCTTTGTGTGATGGTGCGTTTGCATTTTGGCAAGATTTGTATCAAGCAACAACGAGTCACATGAAATATACTTTTCTACAAAGCTTTTTATTTTAGTA
The DNA here is from genome assembly GCA_007258455.2 of Sequoia sempervirens. Taxonomy (NCBI): domain Eukaryota; kingdom Viridiplantae; phylum Streptophyta; class Pinopsida; order Cupressales; family Cupressaceae; genus Sequoia; species Sequoia sempervirens. The sequence continues at coordinate 94,514,471 of VDFB02000017.1, read as the reverse complement.
TTTGAGCATTTTCCATATACAGGTGCATCTTTTATCCATATCAGGAAATTAACATGTTCGATGCCTCAGTTTTGGAATCCTGTAACAAAAGAATAGTCAGTGACTTGTCTGAATAGCTCATGGTTTTTTAGCATCAATTTCTAGAATGCATTGACTATGTGATTGAAATAGCAGCTGCAAAGCACAATATTTTTCCTTATTTTGAAATCCAAGTCTTTGTCTTCTATGGTTTCATTACATTTTGATTCTTGCAGAGCACATATTTCATGCAAAGCTTTGCACAATGGCTCTAAAAAATGCTCAGCACTTGTTAACATCACAAAGAAGGTTGGAGGTCCCAATTGTCTTATCATTGCAAATATGTTTTTTTTTGTGTTTTCCAAATAATTAGGAGAGGTTCTAATGCTTTTTAATGTTCTATAGCCCCAAGGGGATCATAATATTTTTTCAAGTTTTGTTGGATTGCGTACATCTTTTGCAAGCAATTTTCCACCTTTCAATTCAACCTTCGGAATGCAAACCCATGCTAGCGAGGACACTTGGTGAATAATAATTTTCATAGCCTTGAAAAAATGTTTGTAATGTGTTGTGCAAAGTCATTGTCTTTATGCATGAGTTCCCATCTTGCAATTTTGGTATGTCAAATTTTTAGTTGTATCAATTGGGTATGCCAAACTATAGAACAAAGTCAAGAAATTCATCTCCTCTGCATGCATGTCTTGGATCCTCATCATCTTTAGATGTGCCATCTTCCATAGCTTGTTCTGTTTCAGAACCTGTTTCTATTGATGTTGTCTTTTTTATCAACAATTCATGCCATTCTTTATTTATAGAGATGTTCTCTTTTTTGTATAGGGATGTTTTAGATAAAGCGATCAAAGCATTTATAACTATGGCAGGTCTAACATTTCCTTGTGCATATACATTATCATATTCTAGCTTTCACTTTAGCCTAACCGCCATTGTTGTTGTTTCATCCACTTGCCTAGGAAAGGCTTGTTGCTCTCTATCAAAATCTGTAAGAACATTGATAATTGTCCCGAGCAAGCCATACTGCGCCCGTTTATATCCCAATTGCCTAATTTTTGCAAAAGCTATGCACAAAGACAAAAGTCTTTCTTCAAGACTAGTCAGACAATGGACAACTCTATTTGTGCATTTCGTCTTATTCTTTAAGGCATAGCAAAGCATGGAATTTTACCGTCTAGTGTGGATTTTACACATTGTTTGCAAATGGGCTGGCCTATCTCCATCTTCTTTTCATATGTTTGATCAAACAGCAAAAAAAATGCGTCTACAAGTGCATTTTCAACTTTTCAGATGTTGTGATGGAAATGCAACATGTCACAAACAAAGCATGGTTGTGTGGGTGTGTCATTTATCATTTGCAAGTATGAGTTAATAGATTTTTGGACTGGGTTATTTTTGCTATGAACACTCCTTTTTCTTCGCTAATTAGTTTCATTTTCCTCTTGCAACATAGAAAATCTATATGGTCTTTGTGTCATTTTTTGCAAAGGCAAAGCACAATTATGTTGCCCACTTTGTATTTGCCTCTTCAGAGCATGTAGTGATTGTCATTGTGTTGTATTTCCAGTAGAATCACAGTATTTAATTTTGCTATCTGAACGTGACTCAATTGCATTGGGTGGTTGTGCATTGCGCATTTGTGCTTTCAAGGAGCGTAATGTCTGATGCATTACGAACTTTGCTCTAATAGTTGTGCGTCTTGTTGTAATTGTTTGTTTTTTATGAGAACTATTCATATTGTTCATTGTCTCTAATACATAAAAGCTTGACATATCTTGAACATAAACTAGATCGTTCATATGGATGGTTTGTGTCAATTATTCTTTTTATTGAAGCAGTTCATAGTGACAATGACTAGAGCTATTTGGAAAACAAACTAAGTTCAAATTTCTTTTTGGGGTCGTGGAAGTAGAGTATGTTTTTGGATTGGGCAATGTAGATAATTTCCATATGTGTATTCTTGCATCAAACATATGTGATAGCCATAGGGTACAAAATTCAGTCCCTTCGAGTTGAATTTATACATATGGCATGCCAATTTTGGAAACCAATGACTGTAAATGTAGTAGACAATTATTGTTGTCTACACTACTTCAAGCAAAGCCATCAAAACAAGCAATTGCATATTTGTTCTCAATTGTTAATGCATTAGCTAATGACTATGCCATAAATAATCGCAAAGCAACTACATCAAATTATTTAGGAAGCAAAAAAGCTATGGTAGCAAACATGCTTTCTCCACATGCACTACGAAATGTAGGCACCCTAGAAAGCCCAATTGTTTCAAACACATTTCCTATTGTGTGCCAAATATTGTCAATATTGTAGTTTGCCATTTGTAAATGTGGCTGGACATTTTTTATGCGATAGTATGTGTTTTGTCGTGAGAAGATAGGCTCATAGTGGCCAGCAATAGGAGTTATGTCATGGAAAAGAATCGATATTGCAGGATTAGTTGCATGCTCATTGAAATGCAAATACATTGTTTTGTGCGTCAAAGACCAAATGTGTATTGAAATGTCTAGCCAATATGCCAACCATTTTAGACAAAATATGTCACCTCATAGCTCAGTATCACCATTATTATTGATTTATGTGGCTGACAGCCTCATTCTTCATAGGTACGTGTTTTTGTCATGTACATTATGCAAACTCATTAGCATTGTTGGGTGCAAATCAAGATCATTAGAATTTAAAGCTACAGGACAATGATTATGAAAAAAATTTAAAAAATGGTGACCAAATCATTGCGTAGCTACTTTGATGTATAGCAACAATGCACTAGGACATGTGTTGTGTCAAATAAGCAATCACCAACTTTGTAATTGAATGAGTCTATTAAAAAACAATGCACATGGTGCAAAGCTTCATCAATACATGTGTAAGATGCATTTGTAGTTGGCTTGTAGGTTTCTACTATGATTGGCTTGTGGGATAGTTTTTGTCTCTTCACACAATTATTTGAAACCATATGTGCAGATTCCATGTTGAATATTAAAAAAAAAACTAATTGTATTGACAATTGTTATTAAATTAATTATTACAAAGAAATGTTCGATGTTTGAAATATTGAATACATATAATGACAAATTCAAGAAGCAAATACTTACCACAAGAAGTTGCAATACAAAACCCCCACCTATAGACCTGCGATGCCCGCTGCATAGCAAGGAAGGAAAAATACAAATAACAAATTATTAAGATCAATATGTGTAGCTAAAATAGAATTTGTTTTAGAACTACTAAGCAACACAACAAGCATCTGAGAACTACAACAAAAAGTAATAAACATGGATATGTATTACTCAAATAAATCAACAACAATTCAAACTATGGCAATAAATGGTAGCAACAAAGAGCATATATAGTGCAAAATCTAAAAAAAAAGGAACACAATAAATTGAGCGATGACAATTTTTTCCTAGGGAAAGAAAATGAACCAAGCAAAAGCAAAAACAATCAAATCTGCTACCAATACTATCACAGTTTGCAACTTCATGCATGGTTTTAACATTCATACATATATGTGTACACATAGGCATATGCACACACACACACACATATACATTTGTATATAGATGTAATTAGGGCTAAAATATTAAGGTTAATGTAATAAAGCATATAAATCAAACCCTGATAAACAACGAAGCACAAATGAGCATAAAGACATAAAACATAAAATAATATTACCAAATCTTCATGCCATCATTGATTCACCTCCATTGCACTTCTCCATTTTGCTTGAATATGATAATTGCCCTCATATTTGAGTGTGCAAGAATAAGCCTATGACAAGTGACTAGCAAAATATTGAAGATGTTGTTTCACACTAGCAGCATGTACTTGCAAAATATGTGTAGATCATGAAAATGACAAGGGTAAGGTCTTTTATAGAAAAGACAAGTTTGAATGAATGGTTGAGATTGGATGCCAGTAAGATGTCTTAATCAATGACCAAGATTGAAAGTTGAGGTATGGACTAGGGTTAGGGCAAAATTAGGGCAAATGATAAAGTTGAAGGGTTGAGATTGAATTATGAGATAATTTTATCAAGGGCTAGGATTAAATGAGATGTCAAGAGATAAGATTTGATGTGGAAGATAAGATTGGCATGAATAAAGAGGTGATAGGAGAAATTAAATAATAAAAATTATTTAATTTAGGTGGCTAATTAAATAATTAAAATAATTATTTAATTATAGAGGAATGTGACAAAGAGGACCTTTTGAATTAAATAATGATTTAATTCAAAATTTAAGAGAGTGAACCAAATTAACTAAATAAAATTTATTTAATTTAAGAGAGAAAAGACTGATAGAATAATTAAATAATTAAAAATAATTATTTAATTATAGTGGAAAGTGGACAAAAATTAAATAAATAAGAATTTATTTAATTTTAGAAAGAAGAGGACTTAATTAGTGACGTAATTAAATAAATAAATTTATTTAATTAATCAAGGAGGAATAAGGATAAAAAATGATTTAATTAAATAATTAAAAATATTTAATTATCAAAGACAAAAGGGGAAATGATGGAGAATTTAGAAATCGCAAGTCTGGGACAATTTTTATTGTCTACAATAGACATATATGTATAAGTGCAAATACAATCTTGCGACTTGAAAGCAAGCTCTAAATTATGAATCTGTAAACACCCAAAGCTTTGCTAAGCAGAAGAATTTCTATGCTCTTTCTCTTAGGTCGAAAAGGCCAATGCACAATGCACAACACAAAAGGACAAAATAATACTATGTCGTGTGTATCTGCTATGAGAAGGGACATTATGAAATCCACTGTGGAAGAAAACTCTATGCTCTCAAGTCCTAAGGAGTGCTAGCTTTGGACTGTTCAAAACAGTTTCGCTTCCTCCACATCTAACTAGCAAAAGTGTTTGACAACCCACAACAACTATGCTTTATCATTTTTTGCATTCTAATTATTATTTTTAAATACAGTTTTTTCTTCGAACGGTTTAAAATGTAGGACTAGCTTTCCAACATAGCTTTATTGATGGTTGCTCACTACTAGTTTGAACATAACAATAATGACCAAAATCTATACATGGATAGCCATAAGTTTTTTCAGTTCTATGGAGCTAGCTAGTTTGTATACTGTCTTCTTCCTGATCACGAACATGATCTTGACAATTGTTTCTTCTTTTTTGTATTTGATTCTTGTAACGGAACAAAGCCGATTACAAACACTTGCGCATAGACAATCAAGTACTAATATGTATAACTACAAATATGAATAAAATATTCATTTCAATACCTTATCATCAACTCGGGGAAATATCATTGTTCAAGAACATAGTAACAATATAGAGGCATAACGTAACAATAATTAAACAATTGCAAAGAACAACACAGGAAAACAAACTTCATACATGAATATAATTGCAATTTAGTAGACCTCCCAAATTTGAACAGAATAATTTTCTTGCAAGTGGAATAGGATGTAAATATATAAACTAGGCATAAAAAAGAAACTGAACTTACAAATTTATGCCATAGCATATTAAGAACTTGATCTTCTATGCTATCACATATGCAACAAATGGTCTCAGTCACAGTTGCCACCTGAGAGAAACAAATGACCTATCAACCTTAATAATAAATAGGAAATCTATATAACCATGTATTCCAATTTCCAATGCTCAATGGTAGCAGCAATTTTAGAGTAAGCATGTCAAATACTGTAAACAATGCCACTTATCCATGAACACATATGCGGTGAAAACATGTATATAGTAAACAATATTAGAAAAGTATAACCCTATCACAATTATGCACAAAACGTTGATTTTTTTCTTGATTTCCTCATTGGCTGGTGGTATTTTACTCATGGCTTTCTCATTTTCTAATTTTCTTAAAGAATAATAATTATTGTAGGAAGCTTTGCTATTAGAAATATTTCATGAGTTTGTTGGTATAGTTGTGTCTTGCCATGTACTCATCATGGGGACGCGTGATATCTTCAACAATATATTTGCATTTACTATTTGTGAGCTCTCATTTATTGTGAGTAGACTGAAGTGCAACTGTTATTAGTGACTTATGGTGTGAATTTTTAAATTTGTCAAGCAAATGATTATTTGCGTTGTTTTTTCATTTGCTCAGATCCATGTCAAATCAAACATGTCTTGACCAGGTAGACATCCTTCAATGCCTTTCACTTTTTTCATGAACACACAATACATTTGAATTATAGAAACATGAAACAAATGCTAAAATATCAGAAACAAATGGAAAAGCTGCAAAAATAGAGATTCATCCATAAGAACATTGATTGATAGGAATTAAACAATTGCCAAACTATACATAACAATTTAGACAATGAAATCTATGCCTATTGACTAGGTTTATGTCTATTGTATTGGAAGAAAAAAATGAGTTAGTTGTAAGTTCTTATATCTTTTACAATGTTGTTTTATAGTTTTTTACATCTCTGTATTTTATGTGTTAATATCTATTGTTTCCTGATGTCTACACTCTATGGGTTATTCTCTACTCTTCCCTACCTTTGAATGCTTTTATGGACCAATCTTTGTTCTTAACTAGAAGACTTAACACCATAATTCATTAATGCCATCTTCTGTGTTGGGCATGGTAAAGACATGTATGAAATGAGACTCAAAATCAGTTCCAAGTAATTGCAAAATGGCTGCATATAAAATCATTAAATCTGTATCTATTGAAAGGATTTATGTTTATTGTATGGGTGGGCAAAGACAAAGCATCTATAAGTCCATATGTCTTTTACACTGTTGCTCTACAGTTTTTTTACATCCTTCCATCTATGACTTAACGTGTATTGTTTATTATTGGTTGCATTTTGTCTGTTGATGTCTATTCTTCACAATTCTTGATTGTTTTCATCGCCTAGATTATGTTGTTGAGTTAAACACCTAACAATATAACTCATTAATGTTAATTTTTTTGCTAACTTGGGTTAAGTATAAAGCCTACATAAGTAGAAAATTCAATGTGTGTTGTTTTAACATGGAATTTTAGCATTTCCTAGTCACTAATTCTCACTCATTGCCATTGGATTGAAATACAGTTGGCATTAATCGATCCCTCCACCAGATTTTAAGACTATTGAGCAAAGCATTACTTGCATTGTCTAATCATCTTGACAAATTATTCCTCAACAATAAAACCTGTAAAAAAAGCAGACATTTGTAATCTCACATATCTTTTACATTGTCTAATCGTTTGCTTAGATTGTTTGATGAGTTTGAAATCTGCTTCTCTTGAGTCTGAAACTTGTTATATCTTTTACATTTCTATTACCTTTTTTTCTATGTACTCTATAAATGTTCAGTTCCCTCCTGTCCATCATCCATGATGCAATTAATCTATTGCCTGCCACAGTAGCATGCCAACTGCAGCTCAACCTCGTAAACAAAGATTAGATCTAGCCAAATGTCAAAGCTCCCAGCGTAAATTTTGTAATATTTCACAAACATGCAATGCCATGGATGCCAACTGCATTTCAGTCAAATAGATGAGAATGAAAATTTTTCCTATTGGAAATATAGTAGTGTGTTTGTATGAATCGAGAGATTTTGTTACAAACCCTAACCCACATAAACAACCAACAATAAGATATGACAAGAATATGGGAAAAACAAAAATGGCACTTAAATTTATCTTGTGTTCCATGGAATTATTCTACCAAAACATAGTCCCACCTAGTTTTTTTCAAAGTCTCCATCCAATCCAAGTTAATTGTATATCCATGAAACAACAATAGTTATTCAAACATGCCCACCTGTTCAAGATATATGTACTGACTTGTCCATGTCTCTATCCATGAGCATTATGCACATGTTCAAGAAATCACTGTCAATATGTCTGGAGGATAAGTTGCATTGTTAGTAGTACTTTCCTTGCCTAATTGGAAATTTTCATGCATGGTTGCATACATTTTATTTACTATTAAGATTGATAGGTTCCTTGATACTAGAAGCAATAGCTTACTGTTTCAAGAAAGTGAAGATATGTAGCTAGAAAGATCAAAAATCACTTCAAGCAAATAGCATTTTGATTTTGTGATTCTAGCCACCTTTTTGCAAAGCATGTTCCCAACATTTGAAGAAGCAGTAACAACAACATTGCCACAACTATGATTTCCAAAACAACAAGTGGCAGCAAATTGCCGAAAGCCAAACAAAATTGAAATACAATTTGGAAGACTGACTTCTGCAATTGGCACAGACCATATCAACTGCATTAGAGAAGATCTAAAAAGGACATGTGCATAACACATAATAAATAAGAATCTTATTCAGACTTTGAGTGAAAACTAAAAATAAAGGTGGAGTATGCTCTAATACTACATCGGTGCATTCGAACAAGCTGCAAAGTCTTGTTAGATAGACTATAGCTTTGTAAGACCATATCCACAATCCTGTAAACAACATAAGAAAACTACATAAGTGAAAATGGAAAAAGACACTGCATTGTCTATTGTGGATTTAATCTTAATCTCGATACATCACACAATGCGAGGAACAGTCCAAAATGAATATATAACACAAAATATTTAAAATCTAACTCACATCCTACTTCACTTTTCCAATGCCTATCTCTACATCATCAACATCACATGTTGTCATAGCTCCACATCCGAGTGCATTCTCACTCTGTTTAGGTAAGATTAGCTTCAAAACTACTCCAAAAAGAAGGTCACAAACATATACTATAATGCATTAATTCCAACTATTTACTGTCTCTAAAAATAAATGACTTTGCAATTTACCCAACAAACAATGTATGATGTTTATCAGCCACAATATGAAAATAATACCTAGATATTTGATCAATATATTTGGCTGTCTATGTATTGTTTCTTATTCTTCTATACCCATGGTTTTTTGTGAATGCAGAAACTGGTTCAAACCATACCTCCTTACATTGTTGCAGCAATATTCCAAGTTGTATAACAGAGCGTTGATGACAAACAATAAACAGTTGGCATACATTCCTGTAAAACCAACAACCAATGGAAAAGCCACTGTGCAATGCATCTAAAATGAATAGTAGTCTTTTTGTTTCAACAACCACATTTATATAGATACACAAACATATACATATACACATACATATACATATACACATACATATATATGTATATACACACTTGATTATATGCAGACACAAGTGTACATGCCTATATACCTATATATATGCATATATCAAGACATACATATATGTAAGAACATATGCATTGACACATACATATACATGCATACATTTAACTATATACAAATATGTATATATATATATATACACACACATATATGTATAAAAATCTACACAGGGAAATGCAAATATATATGTATGCATATACATTCGTATATACATATGTATATATATACACATATGCAACTGTATGTGTGTAGAGTTATATATATGCATATGCACATACATATAGACACGTATATACATGTATATATACATAACTTTATATATACATATCTACACATGCATATATATGTATGTGTCATTTTGTAGTTTTTTACACGTTTGTATTTTATGGGTTAATGTCTATTATTTGTTGTTGTTTGCATTTTGTGCACACAGGCATTGCATTGCAATTGCACTTAAATCTATTAAATAGAAATAAAAATTAGGTCAAAGCAATTGGGATATATCTGGGTATTAAATCATTAAATTTGACACCATTGCAGCCCCAGGTCTTGACACCATTATGCATTAATAACAACTGTACTTGCATCTATTCAGAATAAACAAAAAAATAGATCCGAGTCAATGCAAAATGAAGAGAACACACATATATATAGACACACATATATATGTATACATAGAAATACATACATATATACATACATACATACACGCACACACACACATATATGTATGTATATATATATACATATATATATATATATACACATATACACATATACATATGTTTTTAATGAATTACGGTGCATATATATATACACACATACAAATACTATATATACATATGTTTTAACGAATTACGGTGTCAAGTATTTAACTCGACAACAAACAACAACCCATAAAAGACTAACCCATATTTACACTCATAGAAACAACTCAAGCAAATGGGCAAACAATACAAATAATACTTTGCTCAACAAAATTAAAACTTCGAAACCAAGAAATATTCAAAACATGAACTATTCTCATTTTCATCTAATAAATTGAAATGCAACTAACTATTTAACTCGAAAACAAACACTAACCCATAAAGAATAGCGAAGAATAGATATAAACACAAAAAATGCAAACAACAACAAATAATAGACATTGACTCGTAAAATGCAAATATGTAAACCACTATAAAACGACAATGTAAAAGACTATAAACCCTTTCAACAAACACAAATTTAATGATTTTTTGTCCCAGACATTTTTCATTTACTTACACCTAATTTTTCATTTTCATTCAATAAACTAAATTGCAGTTGCAATGCATGACTACACTCAGTAGAAATTAACTATAAAATGCACAGATGCAAAGAACTATAAAATGAGACTGTAAAAGATATAGGAACTTACAAACGCTTCGTTTTTCAATCCCAAATTCATAGACATAAACAAAAAAATCAATGCGTAAAAAATAGAGTAACTTACAAACGCCACCTTTCTGGCTTCCAACACCGTAGATGAAAACCCTCCCAATAGGCACAAATTTTAGTCTCATCAAACAATTTGACCATATGACCAAACAACGCAAATACCAATTTGCACGACAAAATTAAAATTTAACACCATAAACCACTAATGACGACTGCACTTTAGTATGCTCAAAATAAATGAGAAGACACAAATAGTAAATGCAAATGTACTGCTCAAGACACCACGCATCCCCACAATGAATACATGGCAAGACATGAATATACAAAAAACTCATGATATATTTCCAACAACAAAGCTCCCTACAATAATTATTATAATTAAAAATATTTAGAAAATGCCAAAACCAGGAGGAAAATTACACCCACCAATTACAAAATTACAAAAACACAAAAAAAATTCGCATTTTCAAAATATTTTCCAGAACATAAGCCATAATTTAGCTTTATTTTCTCATACCATTCCCAAAACACAATTTTAATATGCAAGATTGAAGCGATAACATCAACTCCCCACCTTATATCGCGACTAAAAATTAATAAAAAAAAATACAATACTCACATAGGTAATCACCCACTCTCTTAAAAAATCACTTTGAAAGGACACCACGCAACAAAATATTTGTAATTTTTTTTTTTTCCACCGTTATTGGCCCATCAAAATGCCATCCATTTAATTATTCCATGTCAAAAGTCTCCGAACTTCTTCTTGATTCTCCATATCGCATTTTTATTTTGAACAACATAAGATGCTGTGAAAACAGCGTATGACCAACGCTACTAAACTGAATATTCAAGGCTAGCCTAGGGTTTATAAGCAAACAAAATCAAACAAAAGGTTTTGGGTTTTGGCTTTCTCCTCTTTTTGGCATTTTTATTTAAAAAATCGATATCAGATATTTGCTTTTAATTTTTGCAGAAAAAATCCGGTCTCTCAGCCTTCAAAATGCCTCCAAAATCAGCAAAGAAGGATGCCCCTGTGGAGCGCCTCATTTTGGGCCGCTTTTCTTCGCATCTCAAGATTGGCATTGTAAGGTTTTCTTTTCATTCAAAAAAATCTGTTTTGCTGGTTTTTGCTTCGCCAATCCATAATGTTTTTCTTTCTTTCCGTCAAATTCACCTCGGATTTTACACCCTACCTCATTCGTTGAATGCGTCCTGCCTAGGAAGTTGGATGCGGTATTTTATTCCAATTCAAAAACCTTATTTAATATGTCCGTTATGAGTTTAACCTATTTTATTCAATTAAAAAACCTCTTGACTGTTTCTCAAAAGTTTGACCCATTTTATTGAACAAAAATGCCTTAATTATCACATTCTTAAGATGTCAGCCTGGGCGCCGGCTCATTGCATTTGACAATTTTTTGCTTCTAGTATTGAATTATATTTGGCCATGAATTCAAACAATTAATTATGTTTCCCAGGGTTTCAACCGGATGCTTTACCACTCTTTACATTTTTTTGCTTCAAATCTTGAGTTGAAATTGAGAACTATATTCGATGTATTTTTAGCCATGAATTCAAACACTTTATCATGTCTCCTAGGGTTGGAGCTGAGGTTATCCCTTAATCACATTAGACATTTTTTGGCTCTAAGTTTTGAATTGAGGTTCAAAACTAAATTCTAACTGCTTTTAGCCATGAATCGAGCACTTTATCAGTTGTTACATGATTGGAACCCAGGACAGAACTTGGATATGCTTTTATAATTTTATTGCATTTGACTTCTTTTCCTTTTTAGTATTAGATTGACATTCAAAACAAACATTTTAATTGTTTTTAACTTTTTTGCTACAAGTTTCAACACTTCAATCATGTCTTCTAGGATTTGACATTTGAACCCGTCTCAGTAATTGGACTTGGGACTCTGTACAAAAGCCTCAATACTTTTACTGCTCTTGACCATTTTTTCTTTTTGTATTGAATTGAGATTTAGAACTAAATTTAATTGTTTTAAACCATGAGTTATAATGCATTGTCATTTCTCCTAAGATCCAAAACCTGTGCAGGGGTTGATCTCGGGGTTCCATTAGTATTGAATTGAGATTTCTAACTAAAAAATTATAATTGTATACAGCAGCCCATTTAACATTTTATCATATATCTTAGAATTAAATCATAGGACTTGATTATGAAGCTCTCATTCCATATTACAGTTTTCTGGTTTTAGTTTTGAATTGAGAAGTATAACTAAGCTTTTGTCAATTTCAGCCATGGATTATTTTCTAAGGTATTTGATGATATTAATTTATATTTTATTAAAGGTTGGAATGCCAAATGTGGGGAAGTCGACTCTGTTTAATACTTTGACAAAGCTTTCAATACCGGCAGAGAATTTCCCCTTCTGCACAATTGAGCCCAATGAAGCACGTGTAAATGTTCCAGATGAACGCTTTGATTGGCTTTGCGAGTTGTACAAGCCTAAGAGTGAGGTATGTGGTTTTCCGTTTACTACACTGAAGCCCTTAGCATTATTTTATTAATTTCATATTTTATAAATTGAATTTCTGTATTTGGTAAAGGCAAATATGTGCCCAAAATTCATTCATTTTGAATTATTCAAATGTTGAAAGCATAGATTATTATACTGATTAGTATTGATTCATATGTCCAAGTTAATTTAAATAATTCTAAATTTGTTCATTTCTGTAAGTTGAAACAAATTAAGGATCAATTTACTCTTCTTTCTAACTATTTCATGTTTAATAAATATTTTATGACTTTTTTGGTTCACATTTTCCAGGTTGTAAGTAAATAAGGAAATGATTAACTACTAGCATGCAATTAAACGCAGGAAATATTTTGGCAAAGAAGACACAGTGAGGAATGTCTTGTTGGTCAGAGGTTAGAAAAGGAAAATTTAAGGGATGAAATTTTTTAACAACTATAGAGTGTTTTTGAATCTTAGCCTTTGAAGTATAAAAATAAGAAATGTGTGTAGTTTACAGCTGAGGCTATTTCTGCAGAAAACAGGATTTACTATTAATAAATTTTAGTGGATCTAAGAAAATTATGTATGTTTTAGATGGACATTTGGCAAATATTAGTGAAAATTTGTTGTTTGCAAAATATATCCTGGTAGATCTAGTGAAAAGTTAGTTAACAGGTGGAAGCAATCCCAAAAAACTACCCTGCTCCAGGCTTGGATCATATCTTGTTCGATTGTGGCAACTAAGTCACATACCTACATAACACTGTAGGATCAATCTTGTTCAGCTCTGAAACTGGGTCATCATCAAAGTAATCACTTCGCTTTACTACTAGACTATGGCCTAACGAATGGAAACACATCAAGGTTAAGATCTATTAGGTTTTGGATCTTGGATAAAAACTCAAAACACAAATTATTGTGTTACATTACCTTGCTCTCTCTATTCTTTATTTTTATGCCGTGTCAATCTAAAGTGATCTAGAAAACATTTAATAGTAACTTGTTAGGTGGTAAGAGCACTGCAATTGTTATGCTTATGTCTAGACCATGGCACAATGGATAGAAACACGACAAAATTAAAGGTTAATAAGTTATAACTAAAATAGTTCTTGGCAGCTTTGTTCATTGCCATGATATATGTTTTAAGCAATTTTAGGTAGGGTCATCCTAAAATAATCTAACAAGCTTATTTTTTCCCTCAGTTTTTTAGAGGGTAAGAAATGGCGTCGAAAAAGTCATTTATGCAATCACTTTTACTTACCACTAGAACATGGTTTGATAGGTAGAAATGCAGTGTCTGGCAACTTTAAAATTCCCAGTGATTCATAGGGACATGTCCTTGTGCTCTAACCCCACATTCTAGATGTCTTAAGGGCATGGGGACTAGGGAGGAATGCACCACCCATCTTTCCCATTTTTGATGATTTTACAAGGATATCCAAGGGTTGTTTCCCTTTTTTTATTGATATTTGGGATTCCCTGGGCCCCCTAAGACAATGAGGGGATGCAATGATGTTCCTTAACTATCCCAGGGATGTTCGAATGTACTCTATGCTAAAAATTCAAACAATGAGTTGGAAAAAAAACATTGTACCTTAACCCTTTATTGGTGTGAATAGGTCTTTTACTTGTTTGGTTTCATTTTTGGGCCCTTTTCACACCTAGTTAGTTAATTTTACTTAGGGCATTTAATTTTTGTGTCTCAAGTCATGTGATCATGATACTTGTCACCATCACATGTCTTGTCTCACCCTTGCCTATATATACACAGGTTTCTTTGTACATTTGTAATTGTATTCTATTGTACCAGTATTAGCAATATAGTATTCTTTCTTGCTTCTCTCTTGTGGAAGGTTCTTTGGTGTTACAGAAGATTCTCTCTTGTGAAGTTCTTTTAGTAGTTTCAACATTGTATCGGAGCTCTAGATTTGCAAGCAACTTCTCTCTTTTGGAAGATTTTTGCCAAACTTTTTGACTTGGTGCATCCTGGCCCAAATCTGATCTCATGGTTGAGTTCGGAAGGCCCAAATTTGTATGGATAGATAGTAACCTCGATAGGGTTGAGTTACTATTTGGTAAGGCTTTTTTTGAGGGCCTCTATACTCTTGATTGTATGACATTAGTACTATTTGTATAGGTTGTACAACATTTGTGTAGGCATCTTGGTATTGTTGGTATATTCTGTGTTTGTGGCCATATTTTCAAATACCTCACACCAACATGATTTTTGCATATATTTACCTTTTTTTGTGGTTATGAAGGTTTTATTTTTGATGTAATTGAGCTTTATTGTGCTTTATATGGGGTTAGACTCTTGTACTCATAGATTTGACGTAGGATGTTTGAAGGGTGCCCATTGGGCATGGGTCCTTGTCTGTACTCATTTGTTTAGTTGGGGGTTGGCCATGTTTGTTGGCATGATTTGTCGACATGAATGACGACTAGCTCCTCAACTAGCTCCTCACTCCCAGTGTGAGGAGCTAATATTTGTGGAGGCATTGCTCACACCATTCATTGCTATTGCCCTTTGCTCAAATCTGTTACTAGAGATCTCAACCTTTGCTTTGCTTTGACTTGCTCCATGGCTTCACCAAGCATAGATTCCGCTCAACTAGCATTTTGTCACCTGCGCTTCGCTCACTTGGTGGTGTTGCTCAAATCAACCCTAGGGATCATTTTTTTTAACCTTTGGAGGCTGATTTTTTGACTTGGTGTAACTTTTGCCATGGAGGCATGTTCAAAGTTCTTATATTTTGTAAAAATTGCACATAAGTGCCTCTTGTTTATTGTGGGTGGGTTATAATTTCACAGTTAATACATTTTGGGGTGTTGGAATATACAATTTAAGTACTTGTTATCTTTTTTCCTCTCTTAATGTTTCTTGTTCCCATGACAAAATTTAAGATTATTGAGTTCCTTACTCCATTTTCAAGTATTACACATGGAAACTAAAAATGAGACAATTACTTGTTGGTTGAAAGACCACCAAAATTCGTTAAGGAGTTGAAAAATTTGCATATAGAAACAAGTTAGATGAAGCCATGGGTTTAATTGGATTGCATGTATTAGATAAGTTGTTTCATATTGCAAACTGCATGACACCAAAGCAAGTATGGGACGAGTTTGATGACTTGTTTGTCACAATTAATGAATTATGTGCATTGCAATTAGAGGTATATTTAACTCCATTCTATCCTAATGATTATCCCTCAATTGAGGACTTCCTTGCTAAGTTCAAAAATGGTTGTAGAAAAGATAAATTGAATAAAGAATGCATCTTCTTGATTTGATCCGAGTTGAACAGCCCCTTTCAAGTGTTCTCCTTTACCTTCTACTCCCCATGGATTCCTTAGGAATTGATTTTAAGATGCACACTTTTGAGTTGTTTTATGAGTGTCTTCTAGTGAACAAGCCAAACTTATTTAGTTGGATGCACTTCCTAGTTCTCAGAGCCAAGCATTGGTGGCTTAATCATTCAAAGCAAAATGTATAAATAGGCATAAGACTAACACGAACTCTTCTTTAGGTATTAATTCTTCATCAAAATTGAATTAGAAGAACAATTATAAATCCACACCTCCAAGTTTGGTGAGTCTCCCTCTAAGACCTAGAAGAAGATTGGCAACTCTTGTAACTTTTGTGGCAAGCTTGGATATGATGAATCCAAATTTTGGCAAAGGCTAGAGGCTTTGGAGGAAGCCATGTAGTGACACAAGATTTCTATCTCCAAATCCTCTTCCATAGTTTAAGGGCAAGCCTTTTTGCATGTGCTTTGCATGGTTTATCATCACATGATTAGATACTTGATTCAAGTGCTTCTCACCACATCACACATTCACATGATCGTCTTTCTCGACTTTTTGAGGGTAGTACATCTTAGATTGAAGTAGGTGACTCTTCACAAATTTTGGTTTTTGGATTAAGTATAACACAATTGGTATATGGGTGTATCAATGATGTTTCTTTTGGTTCCAAAGATCTTTACTAACCTTATTTTTGTTTATCAGATTTGTCATTTTGGTCATTTCAGTTCACCAAAAGAATGGGTATGGTCATGATGTACTCATTTGTTGAGAAGGAATTATGAGATTGTTGTTGCTTTAGGGAGTGTTGATCATGGATCCCATTTTTATAATAAGTTTAATGGTTTTGAATCTTCATCAAGATCATCCCTCATTGTACATGTTGGTTATTTGGATAGGTTTTTGCATGATTCTATGAATGGGTGTGGTCATCTATATCATATGTATCTTCAATTGTTGAGCACATAGGATATGGTCTTCCTAGTATTTCATGCACTGAAGGAGTTTGTTGAGGTTGTTTTCTTGGGAAGCATCATCAGGGCTCCTTTCCTAAGGGTAGGGCCTCGTGCTATGGCACCGCTTGAGTTGGTTCATAGTGACCTAATTACATTTCCAACTCCTTTTTCAATGGCCAAGTTTGTGGTCACATTTATTGATGACTTATGACGACGTAGATGGGTGTACTTTGTTAAGTACAAGAGCAGGTTCTTTTTTACTTTAAGACCTTTCACGCATTTGTTGAGAAGGAATTTGGTCTTTCTATCATGTGTATCCACATAGATAATGGAGAGAGTATTTGAATTAGGCATTTTAAGGCTTTTGCAAAGAACATTATATTCAACATCAACATATGCTTCCATACACTCCCTAGTAGAATGGTGTCATCAAATGAAACAATACAACTTTGTGAGAGATGGCTAATTGCATGATTTAGTCCACGAACATGGCATCAAATTTCTAGTTAGAAGTAGTGAATTGTGCCAACTACATTTAGAATCTATGGCCCATGAGGCAATGCAAACCATGACTCTCAAGGAGGCATGGACCAATGGCAACAAGCTTGATGTTTCTTCCTTCTAAGTAATTTGTATTGAGGCTTAGGAGTTCATTCTAGATGGTTTGTGTAAGGCTATGGTTAAGAAGACCCAACCTTTGTTGGCTAATGTGGGGATGTGAAGGCCTACAAGTTGTTTGATCCTATTACTTGAGATGTCTTGCTTCGTAAGGATGTCTAGTTTGACGAGCACTTCACATAGGTGGATAGCCATCACCTACTTCTCGCACTTCCTACTCTTTCTTTTTCAGCTTTTGAGGTCTCCTTACTTCTTGAGGACGAGGATGATGACAATGGCATGCACAATTTTTGCTCCTTTGGGCCTACACGACTCTTGAGTAGGTTGGACCTTTGGTTGGTGATCCCATTGACTATCACTGTACTTGTGCATATGCAGTTGGTGTTAATCTTTTGAGTCATGCTATTTTAAATGATCCTTAAAAAGTTTTCGAATGTAGTAGGTATTCTAGAGTGGGATAGGGCTATCGTGGTGGAGTATTCTTCTTTGATGAAGAATCATACATGGGAGCTTGTACCTCTTCCTAAGTTAAGAAAGCTGGTTTATTGTAAGTGGGTCTACCTAACCAAATATGTAGCAAATGGGTCCATTCACAAGTACATGAGCTAAGAGCTTTAAATAGGTTGAGGGCATTGACTATTTTGAGACCTTTGCTTCTGTTGCCAAGATGGATTCTATTCATCTTGTACTTTCACTTGTTGCATCATAAGGATTGTTAATCTACTAGATGGATGTGAAGAGTCCTTTTTTCAATGGTGATCTTCATGAGGAGATCTATATGGAGCAACCTGCGAGTTTTGTGTAGGATTCTTCACTTATTTGTAAGCATTGGTGTTCATTTTATGGTCTCAAACAAGTCCCTTGGGCTTGGCATGAGAAGATGGACAATTTCTTGGTTGCTTCTTATTTTACTCATAATTTTGATCCTATAGTCTACACTCTTAGGCATGGAGAGGATCTTTTGATACTTGTTCTTTATGTGGATGACTTGATTATAGGTAGTCCCATCTCTATGATTTAGAATGTTTAGAGTGCATTGATGGAGTAGTTATATATGACAGATCTTGAGCTTCTGCATTTTCTCTTTGGTCTATAGGTTCTTTAGTGTTTCAATGGGATTTTTACTTTTCTAGTAAAAGTATACCGTAATTTGTTTCACAAATATGGCATGGCTGATTACAAGCTTGTCCCCACACCACTTCAGTCAAGTGTCACATTGCCTACTAGTTATACTTAACTTAGAGTTGATGCTATATTGTATCAACAGTAGGTTGGCAGTCTCTTGTATATGACACATAGTTGTCTTAATGTTTCACTTTCGATTGGTTGTCTCTTATTTCTCTCAAGATCCTCATGAAAGTTATTGGAAGGCAATCAAATGCATGTTTAGGTACACTAAGAGAACTTCATATTTGGGCATTCACTACATATTAGGCACTTCTTAGATCATAGGCTTCATTGACTTAGAGTGGGTTGGTGATGTTGATGATTGGAAGTGTACTCTTGGTTTTGTCTACTACCTTGGGTCTGGTTCGATTGCATGGTCTTGCAAGAAATAATTAGCTATTGCAGTATTATCTATAAATCCTAAGTATCAAGGAGAAATTCTTTCTAGCTAGGGGGTTCTTTGGCTTTTCTAGTTGATGATGGAGTTTGGTTTTCCTCTTGATCACCCCACTATTCTTTGGTGTGATAATCATAGTGCCTTACACATTCTTGCAACCCAAGTGACCATTAGAAGACCAAACATATTGAGATCCACATGCACTTCATTTGGTGGCTCATCTAGGATGGTGTTCTCAGCTTGGAGTATTTGTCTATTGAGGACTAAGTTGCAGACATCTTCAATAAACCTTTGGCATTGCCTTGTTATCTTCACTTGTGATATATTCTTGGGGTGAAGGAAGTTGTCCCCGGGGGATTATCTTGAGTCCTTTCTTTTCTTGTTTTCTTGGGGAGGAATTTGTTTTCTATGTATTTTTCTCTATTTCTCCATTTGTCAAAGGTATTTTGTACATGGGCACCTAATTAGGCCTTGTTGCCAGGGCTTATCTTTGAGTATTTTTTGCTTGCATTATCACAATCACATGTTGCCTCTTGTCTCACCCTTGCCTATATATACAAGGGTCTCTTTGTATATTTGCCTTTGTATTCTATTGTATTAGTATTGGAAATGTAGCAGTCTTTCTTGCTTCTCTCTTGTGGAAGGTTCTTTGGTGTTGTAGAAGATTCCTATTCATGTGAAATTCTTTGGGCAACTTCAACATTGTTAACCTAAAAGGGCTGCCCCTCAAGGCCTTCCAACCTTCAAAAATAAAAAAAATTGTGGCCTGTGTTCTTTTGTAGTCACCAAAAGGGAAGAAGAGGAAAAGTGAAGTTGGACGAGAAAAGGAAGAGACAAGGGAGAGGAATGAGAGGAAGATAAAGATTATGCCATGACATTCTCATTAGATAGCGAGTTAGAATGACCTTTTCATTTTTGTGTTATGCTGTACTTTTTTCATGAACTTGAAGAATAAGTTAAATATTATACTGTAGATGCGTGTTGTTGATCATTGGATCTTTGATTGTCAAATTGTCTGATTTTGTACAGATTTCAGCTTCTTTTACTCATACTTTTTAGATAAATTATAAATTGTAGCTTCTTTTTATAGATATAATATTACGGTTTTATTGTAGGGGGTCGTGCCTCTAAAACAAAAACTTACAATTTCTATATTAACCAGCATGAACTACCCTTATAATGTGCATAGCAGGAGAACAAAGTTTACATAGTATTAAAACCAACACAACTTAACACAATTTTAAGCATGCACTAAATATGCAGATCCAAAAACAAAGACATAGGCACACATCGTTTTAACAAATATGAAACTCCCTATTCTCCCAAACCAGCAGATTGAGGTTGTATTTTCCAATGATCAAATGCATGACTATGTACTCTAAGACTCTCACACAACTTTCTACTAGAAGCACTCAAATTCATTTACATGGACTGTGGAAATATCCTGTCCATTATATATTCTCCATTGCTAGAAACATATACTAGTTCTAGCATCGGTGAAATAGGGCCTTGAGCATTCCTGAAGCCATTGATCTTAACCTTATTATTAATTTTGCCCACTAGCTTGTATAAGTCTTGTATCAACATCATTCTCATTAGAAACTCTTGAATATTTTTGACCTAATGGCATAACCCATCTTGAATAGGAATCTCATTGTCTTCCATCCTGTGACCCCCCCATTGGCGAGGCCAACAACAATTCTTCTAGGCTTTCCCAAACTGCAGCATTAAACTGCCACCTTTAAATTGTGCTCGAACTCCTTCAAGATACTGCCACACGACCTAATTGTGCCATTGTCTCACAAAGTCTTAACCACCTTTGAGCAACCTTGTGACAAACAATTGAATTTCCTTCGTAGGTGATGGTTATGACATTCCCATGGTGGAATGGGTTACAAGAGACTCCTTTACTGGCCTGCATGCATCTAAGAGCTAGGAACCCCAATGCAAATTACAAAGAACTATCGAGTATCAAATGAAAACATTTGGCATCACATGAAGCAGCCACTACCATACAAATACAGCTCATCTTCTTGCCTTATAGACACCTAACTTCACCATGCAATAATTAAGGATAAGTAACGAAATAATGCTCGAGCTTGTTTGATGTCCCATCAAATAAGCATGCACTTCCAAGGCAAGCCACCAAAACATATATAAACTTAGCACCTGACATTATGCTCGTAGAGGCTTCTCCAACAAAATTAGATTAGGAAGCATCTACCAATCTTTGGCATCCACACTTTTAAACAAAGAAAATACTGTTTGCTGGGTACCTTGATTAGCTAAATAGTCAGGTAGAGCATTTTGTTCTCTATAGCAATGCGCTAGAGATATATTAGCAAATTTCTTCAACCATATTATTTTTCTAATATGTAATGGAGCTTCCTGATAGGACAGAATTGTTTACTCACTTCTTGAATCACAATTTTTGAGTCACCTTCTATCTTTAAAGATCAATAACTTGCCCCATAGGCCACTTTTATTACAGCACGAAGGGCTTCCCATTCCGCTTTATTGGCTGTCTTCTGTCCTAGATGTATTGAGCCACACCATAAAACCACCTTGAGAATCACAAATGACATATTCTGCCACTGCAACCCGAGGGTTGCCTTTAGATGCCCCCTCAAGTTCAGTTTAACTCCTGCAGAAGGAACCTGCCACTTTGCATTTCCATTTTTCTTATGAACTATCAACCCACAAGTGGGAATAAGTTGCAGCTTCTTTCATTGTTTGAACTTTTTTGTAATTATCTTGTAAATAATTTTTTAATTGTTGTCCTTCTGCCCTCTCCAAAATCTGGAATTTCTGTGCTGTTGCTGAAACTGTATACCTGAAACTTGGAAAAGCACTGAAAATTACATTGTAATCTGCTTGAATTTTTCTTATATGCCACGTCACTCTATAATAATCTGTTAAACTTGTTGCTGATTCGTAGGTTGAAGGTTGCACATCTTTTGGCAATTTAAATGAGAAGCTACTTTTTATAGTCTAAAAGACTCACAGGTTCAATCCACACTTAAAAAATTATTGAACTTGTGAAGGGCTGGTGGCTTAGTGGAGAGCACTTAGAGTTGCATCTGTGAGGTTTTGGTTTTAGTCCTACTTGGTCCATGCATTTTGAAAAATAAGACCTCAAATCTGTAGATGTAAACTTATGTCAGAAATTGTTTGTTTGATATGCATGGAATTTATTTGAATTTTATCTCCACTTTGTGCTTATTGCAAAGTCACGCATCTTAGTACAATGAATTCATTTGGGCTCCTATTCACATAATTTGATGTAGGTGGACTGTAAATGATGCAATTCTTATAATATGAGTCGATGTATTGAAATAAAAACAGTGTATTCCATTAAAGATTATAAATTAAATATTTTTGAGAGTTCTATAGACAGCAATGAAGGTATTCTAGAGTTGCAAGGCCTTGACTTGTGGAATATTCTACTTTGACTTGATTCCATGGAGGAATTGTTGATGTTTTCCATTATGTCCCTTGTTATCAATTTCTTGAAGGCATTGAAAGGCAAAATATTTAAATTGGATTAGATGCTTATGACATGCATTTATTTTTATACTTTCAACTTTTCATTGATATGGACATACTATATCTTTTTTATCAGCTACTGAATATGGCCATGATAAGGGGTTTAAGTGTGTGCTAGTGATTTAAGTGGTGGACTAATTTCTATCTTCCCTTAATATGGCATGCAGGTTTCTGCATTTTTGGAAGTGCATGACATAGCAGGGTTGGTACGAGGAGCACATGATGGACAAGGACTTGGAAACAACTTTCTTTCTCACATAAGGGCAGTTGATGGAATTTTTCATGTTTGCAGTGAGTCCATTCAAACCTTTGTGTAACGTTTTGTTTAATACTCTTATCAATTTCATAACAAATCCTTTAAAGCACCAACAAATTTCAATAGTGGAGCTTCAGTTTTCATTATGTTGTTATTCTTTTATCCAAGTTCTATGCATTCTTATATATGGATGTGTACAAGTTAATGCCCCCATACTTGGAAAGACACTTGTCACTGTGAAGTTTTATCCATGCACAATCAATGAATTCAATATCAAAGTTGTAGTTAATAACAATCTCAGATCACTCTTAGTTACCACCACTATAGGGAATTCTTCGTGTTATGTCATTTTTCTCATCTCTGCATTTAGTTGGGTGAGAAATCTGGGAATGTTAATACTTAATATGGGCCTTCGTACTTCAGAAGGAAATACCCTGAGGTGGTTTTTCAAAGTGGAGAAGCTTGTTTGCAAGTCCTCTTCAATTGTTTTTCTTTGTTTCTCTTTCCCTCAGGGTCTTCTTTTTCGAGAGTGCTGGGTCCAATGCTTGTGGCTTATATGAAAGAGTCATGGCACTTTTCTGGGTAGAGTGGTTTTGGTGAAGAAGCATTACATTAAAACACAAGCTTTAGTTGTCCTTGATGGCAATCACTCTTGCTGTGTGGGTCAAATTTGTGACCTAGCCAAACCTTTTCCATTTGTTGTGTTGTTCAAAGTATTTGTTTAATTGATCATGCATTTATTCTTTGGTAGTGTCTTATTTTCTTTCATTGCACTTTGTGTTTTGTTTATGATCTTGTCTTCATGTTGTCTTCTTACCATTTGAGATTGTTCGAATCCTCCTTTACCGTGTTTAAAACAAGGGGAATATTGCTTTGTTTCTTTTCTAGCATCGCTTTTATGTACTTTCCCTCAAGGCTTTTGCTGAAGTTTGCCATCTATTTCCTCTCGCTTACTTTTCTCTGGATAGTGAAACCCAAAACTTTTGTGGAGCTGTCTTTCTTGGCTGTTGATAGCCAGAAGTGTCTGAGCAGTTGTTTATCTAATAGTTGGTGGTTCAAATTTCCTCTTTTTCTTTTACTTCTAGCAAGAAGTGGAGAAGTAAAGATGAAGATGATGCTTTGGAAATATTGTGGTGGGAAAGCATGGAAGTGAAGACAAATATTTGGTTTTAGAAGTGTTATAGTAGGAAAAGGATAAGACAAAGATTGCTAGCAGAAACTCTCAAACTGTATGTTATTGCAGGAGAGAAGGTTAAAGGGAAGGAAAGGATGCAAGTCACAGATGCAAAAGACACGTGAAAGCTATGAAGAGTTCAGAGGAGGAGCATGGTAGTGACATGTAAAAAGATTGATGCAAAAAGATTGGAGTATGATCTGAAACATTGATGCAAAAAGATTACACACAGTTGCAAACCAGAAATCTCAGCACTAAATGTAAAAATCCTTCTATCAAACTGGGTGGGCCAATTCCTAGCCCCATGGTTTTGCCAAATATTAATATTATCCCATGGTAGAGGTCTCAGGTTCCTTGCAGGCTAAGTTGCCAGTATGGAATTTTTTTCCTTGGGTATGGTTGTATAATATTATATATATATACGTATATTTTTTGTAGATGTATATATATGCAAAAAAATAAAAAAAATATACAGGATTGTAGATGGTATGATACTTCATTGTTGATCAATGGTAGTGATAAAGAAAAATGTCAATTCATAGTTCAAAATTTCAATATTATGTCATATATCATATATGTCTAGGACGATTCAAATGAAAATCATTACAATTACAAAATTTGAAATAAATACAACCACAAATTTGTATTATGGGTTTCAATATTCATCAAAAGCATCTAGATCAAGGGCATTGTTTGGTTCAAGATCATTTGAACCACAAACAAATGGAGTGCCACTCCCACTAGGTACATCATGTGTAAGCCACTAGGTACATTATATGTAAGAGCCTCGTCATCATTTATATTGACTCTAGCAAGCTCCACAATAGATGCATCCAAGTTGGTACACTAAGGGGCTATATTCCAGTTTTTTGTTGCCCCTTCCTTGTAGTCATCTTGCTTATGTGATAGGAGATGCAAGTTGGAATGGATATAAACCAAGTCTTCTTATTTTGCAGCCAAGCGGTTATGCTTCACTAAGTGGATAAAGGAGTATGTACTCCAATTCTCTTTAGCCGAAGAATAACTTGCAATCTATTGAAATTGGAGAGAAGGCCAACACAACTTAAAAATAAAAAATGCAAAGGAAATTAAAGAATGATAAGTACTAAAGTCTACAAATGTTAAAAAATAAAAATAAAATGCTTACATGTGATAGAATCTTGATTGCAAGAGGTTGGAGGAACAAATAATCTTTCTTATGGAGGTACCACATGTACAAGCATCTTCCTTGTATTGTTCTTGAAGACCATAAATACTATGTTCTCGTCTTGAGATAAACTTGCCACTCCTTCCTAACATTATCCACCACTTTTGGATTTGAGAAGATTTTTGGAATGCCAACTTGTATCCATTAGCAACTTCACTATCACTATATGGTGCAGATTTCCCTGGCAAAGAAAGTATCTTTGTGCTATATTATTTAAGGCATAATGCATATGCAAGGAGATGCAATGGTTTGTTCATCTTGTTCTAGTGGTGATGAATGGTTTCTTCCACACTTTGGAAAATTGTTTCTTTGGGGTTATTCTCTTTTTGTAGTAATATGACCTTTATTTTTTATATCAATGCCATCATAGATTTCCCCCAAACATGGTTGATCTGTATCAGTAAACCTGATCATACTCATGATAGGCTCGCTAAAACTCAAGACATAGTCTACACAAGCCCACAAATTGTCATATGGGATAATTGACTTGACCTTTTGGGCCATCTTTGAATTTGATTGCTTCCAAATGCTACATTGGTGGCTAGTGACCATGGTGCCCAATGCCTCTTGCACCTTCACAAGTTGTCTCAAAACGATTGTGTGTGATGTGAACCGGGGCTCAACAATCTAATGTTGTGTAAAATATAAGTTAATAACACATTAAAATATTAGTAAATATGGCATAAATTAAATTTATCTTCAACAATTTCAAATTTGAGGAAGTCATGAAAATGCCTTGTGACATGATGATGGTTTGTCACAAACATTTGGCTCTCCTCACCCTCAATGTATATAGCTTTCAGCCGCTCTATTTGAGTGCAAATTGCTTGCATCACAAAGTAAAGGGAGGGTACGGTACATGGTGTCCAAAAAATGTGTGCATACACTTCCTCAACCAAAGCATCTATTGCCTTGCAATTTTTCGCTTTGTTCATAATGACTTGGACAACATTTTGAGGACCCATCATCTCTATGGACTCAATGAGGATTTTAAAATTAAATTCTACACCTTGGTTTTGCTTCACACTTCAAAAACATCGCCCCTTTGGGGGACATTGCAATAATATTTATTAAAGGTCGGTTTTGCAATCTTTCCATCCATAAGAAATAATAGACTCTTGTTTCAATCCAAGAATCCCTAATTGGTTTGAGTGATGTTTCTACAATTTTTTTTTTATGCCAGTAAGGTGGTGTGCGTCTTTTCATGCCTAGTACTTGTAAAACTAGAAGGTGCATTATTGATTACCGTCACCATTTCTCGTCAATATGGTGATCTCACCAAGTTGAGAGGAAGACCATTGACATAAATGCAATGTGCAATTTTTTCCTCTACAATGCTTCTTGTTTCATTTTGAAATGCTTTAACCAGTGGGCCTCTTTTGCAGGAAGGAGAGGGATCTTCTGTTAGTTTTAGGATCAAAAATGTCAACAAGCGGAAAATATAACACAATGATCAATGAACACAGTGATTACCCTGGGAAAACCCTCATACTCGAGGGAGAAAAACACAACAAAGAATATTCTCTTAAATATCGGAATAATAAGTGCAAAACACTGCTTACAAATCAGGTCCTACACAAGGCCGAGTCTAATGAATGGAGACACTTGTCCTTGAAGCGAGATACAAAAGATGACACTTCTTCTTAGAATCAAATTTGCTGCTAGGAGGCGAACTGTTGCTGCTGCTGAAGATGCGAATTGGAGAGTGAATGAATTGATTTTAAAATGAGAGCACTCCATCCTCTATAAATACCAAACTAGGCAGCCTTCTCTCTAGGGCCGACCTAGAACAAATATATTTTATTTATAAAAGATGAAGGTCGACTTGCCTTGAGCAAGATATAATTAGGAGAAAATATCTCCCACCGCTACAACACTAACACTCCCTCTTAGCTAGGGAGGTATTTTCCAAATATCCTCATCATGGAGTCTATCAACATGACGCCCACAATGGCTACACCCATTTGTGGAAAACCACATCTCATTCTCAGAGATGTACAAGAGTTCATCATGGAGTCTCTCAACATGATGTCCACAATGGCTACACCCATTTGTGGAAAACACATCTCAGTCTCAGAGATGTACAAGGATTCATCACGGAGTATCTCAACATGATGTTGTCATGGAGTCTCTCAACATGACGTCCACAATGGCTACTCCCATGGCGGAAAGACACACATCGATCTTAGAGATGTACAGAGTTCATCGCGGAGTCTCTCAGCGTGATGCGTCATGGTCTCTCAACGCCGTCCATGGTGGCTACTCCCGTGTAGAAGAAACATCCGAGTCTGAGAGATGTACAGGAGTTCATCAGGTCTCAAAGTGCGGTCATGGAATCTCAGCGGCGTCATCGATCTTAGAGATGAACAAGGGCTTGCACCTCATATTTCTCCGTCTCCTTACCTAGTTTCACCTCATATTTCTCCGTCGAAAGCAAAAGAACACCACCTCATATTTCTTACATTTAAAGTATACATTACAACAAATCTTCATTGATGATGCTTGAAGCTCCCTCACGAAGCTCAAGTACTTTTGCATCAACCTCGACCTTCTGTCCAAGATTGCACGCTTGCTTGCAGAGGCATTTTTCAATGCACACCGCCACGGCCTCTTGCACGGGTTCAAAACCGCATCCTTCTGGGCCTCATCCAGATCACCCTGGCTTGAATAGGTTTAGACTACCAATGTCAAATCTAGTCAACTGTCTGTACAATTTCGTTCCCTCTGGTGAAGGGTCAACCAAGGGCGCACCTGGCGCAACAACCTTAGCTGACACCTTCACTTCTTCTCAGTGAGTTACTCTAGTTCCTCGAGACATAGGACTTCATTTTGCTGAACACCGAACTCCCTCTTGATCCTTGCCTCCATTGACTGATCTTTAGAGCCTTAAATCCTCTTCCTGGACATGATCTCAATTCGTTTGGAATTTAACTCCTTTTGAATGTCATTTCCTCCTCTTCGAAGTAGTTGATCGCAATGACAATCTATATAGGTTCTTCGCTGTTTAGTGTCTTCATCTTTCTCAATCTTCTTTGTTGATGTAAACTCTCCATCCAAGGCTGACCCAACCTTGTGCCCTCAAGAGATGTCTCCAATGAAATTATGTGCCACCAACTCAGTCTCATGGCTGCAAGCTAAGTCTTCATGTTTGTTCATTTCTCCAGCTGGCATGACTTCCTCATAGGAAGCCTCAAGCTCTTCCTCCTTTGAATTCCATATGCAATCTCAGATAATTAATCCATCATCCTTTTGCTCCTCAATCCATCCTGCATTTTAAGGAGATTAATAGTAGTTCATAAAATCAAAACAACCCTGATACAAATGAAGCATGTAGTCATCTTAGCAAATATCATTAGATAGAACAATGTGAAGGAATAATAGAACTTATCTTGTTGAAATCAGAATCTCCTTAAGTGCTGCACTTAAACCCTTTTAAGGTCTGCTCTTATCTTTCCTTTAGATTTGCTCATTATTTCACATTAATTCCTTTGTTGTCGTGCAACCCCTTATAGAATCTCTATTGAGCCCATGGTTCTTACTAAGCCATTTGGGGCCCCTTAAATCTTGCCCGAGTCTGAGAGCTCATTGAAGCTTTTGGATATGTCGCCGATGCTTAGAATGACAAGAGAATGCTTCTAGCCGCTCTGAACTTCTAGAAATCCTCACGCCACTCCTCACAACTGTTTAGCACGACTTCTACAAAGCAAGGATACTCCAGAAACCAATGTGGCTACTGATAGAAGTGTCACGCATGGGAGAAAAGGCCAGAAATGTGTTCAAATGCCCTCGCCTAGGACTGATAAACTGGAACGTCCTCCATAAAGTACCTTGAGACTGAAACCAAGGCTCAAAGGTTGCTGAAGATAATCGCTCCACCTCTGAGATGAACGCATTTCCTCTTATGGAGTTCCAAACCCCCAAAAAAATAACCACGTTATCCCTCAAAATGGAAGAAGAGTTCAACACCTAGGGTTATGTGAACAATACGGCCTCTAGGAATGAAAAGCACTGATAAATGCATCGATTTTCTGATGTCTGAAACTCAGAAAAAAGCAAGCCGTCCAAGTTTGCTCAAGACTCACAATCAGTTTTCAATGCTATGCTCAACTCCTTGATTGAATATAATCTAAAAAATTCCAAAAATCTCCATTTTCCCAGTTGTATTGATGCTCCACTAATGGAGAATTCGATACCTTCTTTTCATTGTAAATTCAATCTCCATCTTGGCAGAATTTGCACCCCTTCAAACTGAGAATGAAATTTTGTCTTGACTGCTTAAACAAATCTGATCAGATCTTTTCTTAGACCCGCTCTGATACCATACCATGTTAGTTTTAGGATAAAAAATGTCAACAAGCAGAAAATATAACACAATGAACAATGAACACAATGATTACCCTGGGAAAACCCTCCTACTTGAGGGAGAAAAAACCCAACAAAAAATATTCTCTTATATATCAGAATAATAAGTGCAGAACACTGCTTACAAATCAGGCCCTACACAAGGCCGAGTCTAATGAATGGAGACACTTCTCCTTGAAGCGAAATACAAAAGATGACACTTCTTCTTAGAATCAAATTTGCTGCTAGGAGGCGAACTGCTGCTGCTGCTGAAGATGCAAATTGGAGAGTGAATGAATTGATTTCAAAATGAGAGGACTCCATCCTCTATAAATACCAAACTAGGCAACCTTCTCTCTAGGGCCGACCTAGAACAAATATATGTTATTTATTAAAGATGAAGGCCGACCTGCCTTGAGCAAGATATAATTAGGAGAAAATATCTCCTGCTGCTACAACACTAACATCTTCTTCTTGGATATAGGGCATCTCTAAGAAAGGATATTTAGAATAAATCTTGAATTTGTAAAATTTCGTTGGCGTTTCCTTGCTAAAGGATGGGGTTTCATTATTTAGCCTTTCCACATATAATTTCATGCTCCTTTATAGCACAACTGTGAACTTTCACTCAAACTATATGAGCTCTTGAATTGGACTCTGCACTCATTACAATTCAAATAAAAGCCCCACCTCTTCAAATTTGATCAAGCATCGTAACATATTTCCGTAGAGGAGATGCTTGATCATAGTTAAATTGTTTGTTCTTCTTAATGCCCATTAAACTTGAACTAGCGGCCATTTCAAATAGATTGCGATTTGCTGTTATAAGAAATTTAAAAAAATGCAACCCCACAATGTGTATAAACTAATACAAGT
The DNA here is from genome assembly GCA_007258455.2 of Sequoia sempervirens. NCBI lineage: Eukaryota > Viridiplantae > Streptophyta > Pinopsida > Cupressales > Cupressaceae > Sequoia > Sequoia sempervirens. The sequence continues at coordinate 94,483,535 of VDFB02000017.1, read as the reverse complement.
TCAAAACAAACACGAAACAACATTATAAAAAATCTTGAAACTTGTAATACACCCGGCTACTGAAAACAGAAAACAAATTCTCATGCAGGCAAAATAAACTCAGATCTGTGCGATTTGAAATTAAGAAATATATGCCAAACAACATGAGCTTGATCACAACAGGAATAATTTAAGAAATCGTCTATATTCCATTAAGAACCAAATCTGGAAATGTTTATATTCAATCGTCCTCAGTTTCACAACCACGGTCGGAGAGCATGCTTTACCATAGATTCCCCACAACTCGTCTCTGCCTCTGATGACAATCCGATTAGTCAAGGATCCATAGTGCGATCTGGAGGATGTGAAGACCAACGCCGTGTGAAAAGAGTCAATGCTGACGTATCTCCCGTGTCTGGTGTTTGAGTCGAGCGAATGAAGACGGGTGGTGGCGAGAGCCCTAGGCTACGCAGCCACCAGCAATGAAATGCCCTCTTAGGCTGTGCGAGTAATCCTATCCGATGGTGTCTCTCGTATGATATTGATCCGCTCTAAATCAATTCCCAAAGGTTCGTTCCAAGTCCCGTGATGATGCGCTGCTCTCAAACGGCCCTGGCAAATAGAATGAAATCCATAATGTGAGCTTGCTTGCGAATGATGTGGAATGATGGAGGAGCAGATTGAAAGCATACACGAAATTCCCAGGTTGGCACTACGTGCTCACCTGGTCGCCCGCATGTACAGCTACGCTGCCACCAATAATTGGCAAAGACGCTAGTCCAAACTTCGTGATACTGACGAAAGAACAAAATCTAATATAAATACTAGATCAAATGCCACTTGGAGAAAGTCGGCCAGAAAATAAAATATTCTCAATGAGTCGGCCAGAAGCTTTAAATTTATTTATTATTTAATATTTAACCATTATTTATTATTATTTATTTAATATTATTTTAAATTCAATTTGGTGTTTGGAAACACCGTTATGAGTTTTCCTTCCAAATTAATTCATGTTATTTCGGGGACATTACAAAACTCTCTTTTTTCATAAAAAACTGATTTTTTTTTAAATCTTAAAAAAATCGTTCAAAAACTAAAAGGATTAGTTAAAATGCTTACCTTAGATGATTAAATTTCCTATGTGCAAGCTATATTCACCCCCTTGGTACTTTGTGATCGTTCTCCTTTGAAAAAATCCAGCTACCTTTCAAAATGCAAAAATGGCTTAGCAAGAATGAGTTTTTGTGAAATGCTGTTGTGTTTGTAAAATGAGGGGTGAGTTTTAGGTATTAGGTAGATTTCTAGGTTATTTTTTTTTATTTTGTTGATTTAAAAAATGTTTTTTACTTGATTTCTGTGGCCTTTTCCATTCCTGTGCTTGCGGGAGTGCTTGGGAGCCACCTGAGATGCTCCTTGGCTGCTTCCGAGGAGCACTTGCCGCTGCTCCCACTCTCGGCCCAATTGGGTACGAGTTGCAGATTACATACTGAAGAACTTGACAACTTAGCTTGTAGGCTATGAAGAAAAGTTTGGAAGATATGACAAGTGTTTTGCACCATAAGGTGGATTTGCAACATGATGACTATGGGGAGGGTAATGAAATGGCTCATTGAAATTCTCAAGGAAAGAAAATCTCTATGGGGACTATTGTATAGAAAAGTCACCTCTAATTGCTCTACATTCTACAAATATTGCTTTCGAAATTTGATTGATCAATATTCAACATCTAAATTTCTCTTGCCTATCTCCTTTCTGATTTCATGGTATACTCAACTATTTGGTTATTGAATATACTCAAGACTCAGCTTTTGATGAAGCATCTTTTAGCTAATATTTATGGAGTTACATGTGTGTTTTGGCTTTTTCATAGTACCGAATTTGTAACTGAAATCTGAGCACATGATGATCATTTTTATAATTTAAATGAATTCCAAATGAGGTGATTGTTGATCTGTAATGTCCCCTATTTGGTATACTTAGAATTCTGCCCTAGAATCACAATTTCCAAGTAAGAGATATATTTTATTAAGTTACAACTTCTGATGGACTCTAGTTTAACCCTGCAATAGTTAGCCAATGATTCATAATATAATATAGTTAACTGATCATCTGTATTGTTACATCTACTACATTATTTGACATATATATATATATACTGATCTAGATGAGTAACTCACAACGCTGATTCTAAATTATTATCCCCTCAATAATCAATCATCCGGTAATATTAGAGAAGGAACCTCAATTGGGTGCTAGGAGTCTTTCCTACTTCTAAGCCCAAGGGTGGATAGTTAACCCCCTTGTCTACTTAGCAAGGAATCTCTCCCCCCCTTCATGTACTTTCAACTCTTCTTCCCGTGAATGAATTATAGAGGCATTAATAGTTTAGATTGTTAATGCAATATGAATTACAACTCCTATTATATGCAATACATGGAATCAATATATACAAACTTATACATTAAATAGCATACCAATATCTATGAACTATGTTACTGTTATAGTCACAGAATGCAGATAACTGTTAATGCAAATGATTATTCTAGGTGCTCTGCTGTAGATATCAGCCTGCAGATATGCCTTCAATCCTCCTATGACTTATGATTTCTCCACAATCAACCATCGTAGAGGTTGGAAAGGAAATCACAATAGGGTGCCTGCAAACCCCCCTATCTAAGCCCAAGAGTGGACACGCACCCTCTTGGCCACAAGTGGCAGGCACATTGGACATCCAGCATGTGGTGCTCTACTTAGATGGTGATCTTGTATCTGCTCCCCTTCCTTGCATTTCCTCTTCTCCTCCATATGATTGCTTAGTGTAAATCAAACGAATCAGAATCTGTTATCCACATTTATATTAAAGAATCATAATTACTTGTAAGACTCAATAATTGCTGCAAGCATCATTATTGCATAATCAAATATAGTACATATATTCATATAAATATATATATCTATAATTATTACTAATTAGTTTCTAAACTTACAATAATCACCCTTGCATATACATATTATCTATATATATATATTTAAATATTTATATTATAAGTAAAATGCATACTGCTGCTGTTCTGAATGCAGTTTTAATTACATTTGCGGATCTCTCCATATCAGACATTCATTTCATTTCCTGATTGTAGATGTGATTCGATGCTCGATCCCTTCTTGCTTCTTTCTCTTTTTATATCCTCATATTCATTGGCATAGCCTTTGGGATTAGATATTTCTTTTTAAAGGAGTCATGTCTTTTCAGAAACTAATTGCTGCTCTAATTAACACAATCTTTAAGCGCTGCCCCTGTTATTATTTATCTTCTTCATAAAATAGTCGCTGCAGTTAACATAAAGGTCTTCTTATATAGCGCTGCCTTTGATATCTTTAATTGATTCTAAACTAATATTAGATCGGCTTCTACTCATATGATTATTGGTCGGCCAGTATCATTTCTTCGGCGATTATCTTTATTTTGACTGTTGTGTGCAGCTGTAATTTATTATATATTTCCTTATTTTAATATATTTATTTTATATTAGTTTTTAATAATATATATTTTATTAATATTTAAAATATTATATTATTATTATAATTATAATAATATTGTTAATATTTGTAAATATGTATTTTATTTTATTTATTTATTAGCATTTCAACACTTAGTTATTTTAGTGTTCTATTTTGGGGACATGACATGATCTGTTATGGATTAGTTGCTCTCTCATACCTTGGCAAAGGAACAAGCTCATAATCCTATCCATCTCCTTTAGAATCTTCTTGGGTGTCTGTAGAAGAGATAAATAGTACATTAATATTGATTAGACAACAGATTTTAGGTCAGAGAAGTGCCACATAAAACATAGCCACTTTCTTGTCCGGCTCACTTAAGCTGGTTTGGAATCTATTCACCAATTCCATCCAAAGGTTTCTCTTGTCTTTTTTCTGAAAGGAGTTATTCCTAGGTAAGTGTATGGTCAGTATGCTGTTTTGCTGCCCACAATCATGGCGAACTAACTTTTCTTATTGTTTCTTGTAGTTTTTTGATGGGTACCTTGGGAATTTTAGTTTGGCATGAGCCAATGAGGCCACAAATGGGGGGCCTAATCCCTGAAATTAATCTCATTGTTCACTAATGGCCACCTCAACCAATTAATCCTCTCAATCAACATATTCAACTTTATTCAACTTAGATATTATGCACAATGGAAGTCCAGGAGTCACCACTTAGACTTCCACCTTACATGTCATTTTGGGGATTTGAACTTGGGTCTCCACATTGCAAACCCACTGCTTTCACCAATTGAGCTCAATCCCTTTGATTTATTGCTTCTCATATTAAGAAAGAATTTGACTTATATCGAGCACTTGTACTGAGGTTCTCTTCTTGGTTATGAAGAATCCCCTTGATGCACTTGCATTACAATAGAACCAGCTCTTCCAAAAGCACTATATCATGATATCTACAAATCGTAAATGATTGATTGTGAGCCCTTTTGATATTTGCTTCCTCTTTTCTTATAGGGTTCTTCCCAAATCTTTACCCAGGATGAGGTATAGATACGGAATCAAAGCATTGTCTTGTTTCAGGCCTCTAGAAGAGTCGAGGAATCTTGTATGGCATCCATTGACAAGCAACAAAGTCTTTGGTGTTGCATAGAATTCCTTAACCCCTTCCTGCCATTCCTCATTGAATAAAAAATGCTTTAAACATTTTTCAGAAAATTTCACACCATCTATCAAAGGCCTCTCAGATCTAAACTCTCAAGAGGTCAAAGAGTATATGATGTCATGCACAATTGTTATGCCCTTGAGAATTTTCCTTCCTTTCACAAATTTCCTGCTCTTTAGAGATGATAATGTGGAAGAATAGGCTTCGACCTGTTTTCCGTAACATTTGACATGATCTTTTTGTACAATATAATGCACAAATATATTGGTTTATAGTTATCCAAGGATTTGGCATCCTTACTTTTTAGGAACAAGGGCCACAAAGTTGGTATCCCCTAAGCTGTCAACTACTGCTCTCTCTTCTTCCCTTACCAGATTTTAGAAATGCTGAAAAAGAGGAATGGAAATCTATTGACCTTAGGTGCTTTATTCCTTCACATTTTAGAGACTGTTCTCAAATTTCCTCTTTTGGGACTCACCATATGAGAGGTTAATTTCAGTATTCAGACATTATGTTAGGGATATTGTTAAGAAATAATTGTGAGTTTCTTCCCTCTTGTTGTCTATTGTTAATAGGTCTTCAAAATTAGACATAACATTTTCACAGCCTTGTAAATGATTTGGAATGCTTTTGGAAATAAGTGTAAGGATTTTTTGCATCTACATTGTTGAATCTCTACTCAATGATCGATGAAAGAGATTAGACAAGATTGTGTAGTTGCCTTGAGACATGGAAAACCCCCCAAGTGTAGCATTCCAAAAGTTGAGCTAGCTGACTTCAAGAGACTCATTAGAAATAAATATATCATCATTGTCAAGTCAAGCAAGGAGAATGCCATCATAGTTGTGAGCAAAGAAGACTACGACTCCAAAATTCTAGGGCACCTAAATAGTAGTGGTAGTCAGAGAGCTTGGACCATAACTCCATTTTTTAGATCACAAAAAATTGAAAAATTCCATTTTTCAATCCTCATTAGATGATAACACCAAGAAACTACTCATTCCAAATAAAGAGATCATCCCTGCATTTATGGTGCTCCTAAAATTCAGAAAGTGCATTCTATTAAGGCCCATAGTTCACACGACTAACTTCTCAACTTATAAACTTGCTGCTTACCTTGCAAAGAGAATCACCTTCATTGTGGGCAAATTTAGCTTCTTCATCAAGGATTTCTCCCACTTTATTGAATTCATCAAGGATGGTGAGGGATGATGAAATCTTGGTCAGTTTTGATGTTGTGTCCCTATTCACTAAAGTCCTTGTTTAGTGTCTCCATCAAGATTGTTAAACTTAAGGCTGATGATGAGTTCACTAACCTTATGGAGTTGTGCTTAAGATCCATGTTTTTCACTTTTCAAGGAGCAATCAGTGAGGAGTTTGGTGGGGTTTCCACTATTGCCTATAGTGGCTAACCTTTTTGTGGAGCATTTCAAAAAGCCAACCCTTAATTCCTTCACCTCGAAGCCTAGGTGGTGGAAATGCTATGCTGATAATACTAGCCTATGTTGGCAGCATGGTCTTCAAAAATAAGAAAAAATTGATTCTCACTTAAACAATGTTGTTGAGATTGTTGTGATTGAAATTGAAAGTGTGAAATTCATCTAAGCCCTTGCTCTTTTTGTCAATTTTGTCCTATTTTGTCTTGTAGTCCTCCCCTTTTCATGTTGACCATGCTATCAAGTATCTTTGGTGTCCTCAAAGTTTTCTCTAAGGCATGTGTCATTGGTTTTTGAGATACAAGAACCTCTTGGACATCCATTGAAGTTCAAAATTGTACAAGAGCTTTGACATGGGGCATGATGTGAAGGAAAAAGCTAAGCCAAGAGGGATGTCTTTGGGTTCAAAATTCTTTGAATCCTTTGACATAGTCAAAAGATATCCAATCCTTTGACAAGGCAAACAAAGGAGAAAGTAAAGGAAAAATGGCTAAGGTAGAAGGGTTATTGGTGAGTTCAACATTTCCTGAATTTGTTGACACAATTCAAAATCAAGCAAAAACTTTGTTAGAAGAAGTGGAAAGGAAGAAACAAAGAGAGGAAGAAATAGAGGGGCAAGGAAAGGAAAGCATAGATATGCTGGAGGTGTTGGGGGTTCATGAACATGTGAACCATCAACAGGGTTCAAGTAGATCCAAAACCTTTGATCAATTTGATAATAAGAATTTCAAGAAGTTTAATATGTAGAATGAGGAGCGTTGAAGGAGCTTTAAACACAACCATTATTCTCCTCTATGTTGTGTTCGTCTAGGTTCTCCCAGATCCTCCTCGAGTTCACTTGGGTTCATCCCAGATGAACCCAACCCCACTCTCCCGCATCTTGCCGATATCCATAGGTAGGATTCGAAGCAGATCCGGCCAGTTTGTAGGTGGGTCTGGTAATATAGTTTATTAGTTAATAAATAAATATATAATATATTAAATTTTAACTATATTATGTTGATGCTGTAGCGGCGAGAGTCTCTTTCTCCCACGATTTTTGGAAATAAGTAATAAATAAATTTCAAATATTAAATTCCAGATGCAAGTGTGACTCAATATTTATATTAGTTTATTCTTTGGAGAGGCCGACCAAGAATAAAAGTTGTCTCTTTTGGGAAAGAGTCCAACCTTTATGAAAAGACACCATGCTATGTATTTATACAAGGCCCTATCATTCATTTGTTTCATTTGATTTTATTGAAGAGAAGTTCGCATCACAAGAGGAGTTTGCTTATTTGCAGCAGATCAGATTATTTAAAGAAGATATTATATTATCTTTGCTCATTTGCATCTAGGAGAGGTGCTGTGTTACATTTCATCAAATTGGCCTTGTGATTGGGCCTAGTTGTAAGCAGATTTCTGCTCTTCTAATTGTAATATAAGAGATATAATTGTTGCTGGGTTTTTCTCCCTCGAGAAGGAGGGTTTTTGTAATGTCCCCGTTTTGGAGGTAATTCGATTTAATTAACTTAATTAATTAAGTTGTCCAAAATAATGAATATTTTATGAGGATGACTAATTAATTTTTTTTAATTAAATAAATAAGTGGTATTAAGTTAATTATTTATAAAGTTATCAAATAAATAAATATTAAAAGGTAACTTTATATTTAATTAATTTAATAAAGTGACTTGAATTATAAAATATTTTATAAAGTCACTTAATAAATAAAATAAAATAATGTTCTAGAAGTTTCTGGAGGAAGTGGAGAAAAAGAATAAATAGACATCTTGGGCTTCATTCTCAGGCAGGCAGATTTGATGTTGATGATTGATGATTTCTTCTTGAGTATTTGTGGAGCCAAGTGGTCTGCAGATAATCAAATTGATCTTTGGGAACGAAAACTCCCATTGATTGCATAACTGAGGGAGTGAAATATCTCTTGAAGGGTTGCATTATTGGAGGAAGGTATCTCAGCCTTTCTACTTGTGCTAGATTGGAGAAGAAATACAAAGAATACAAGGTTTTGATGCATATCCATTTGCAGATTTTTAGGGATTTTAGTTGAAGATTTTTGATATATTTTGAAGAGGATTTTTTGGTTGATTTTATGATTTAATTTAGCAAGCTACAGTGACGCTGCTACAGTGACGCCACTATAGTGTCGCGCTACAGTGACGAGCTACAGTATTAGGGTTTCTTTATTGGCTTGTGCTGGGCTTTCAGATTACAATTTTCAGACTTTGGATTGAAGGTTGTTTGGACCGATTTTTGGGTACATATATTCTGATCAGCAATTGCTAAGGCCTGAGATAATATCAGATTTATATCTGCATAACTGGAGAATCATATTTTTGTCTTAGAGGCTGAAGATAGCAATGAAGTCTTCACTGTTTGGAGGGCGTTTTTCATCTGTGCATACTCAGATCCGTTATCAGTCTATTTCCAGATTTTAATAGCAGCCTATTGAGTTCATCGATTAAGGGCTAAATGTGCATTGACTTATGTTCTTCATTGGAGCATACATTTGTGGAGGCCTTGTGTTGATTTTTGTGGTGTTTGGAAAGTGCATTTGAAGGCATTTCGGTGGTCCTGTTACCAGATTACAGTCACAATTGCTGCAGACCAGATTCCTACGAATTTGCTCATAACACTTCAAGGGAACAGCAATTTCACAGGGGAACATAGGCGCTACCTTCCTAAGAGCATGGCGATGAAGGTTGGTATTTAGAAGCGGAGTTTCATGATACCATTAATTTATTTCATCAGCTTAATCCAGAACAGGGGCGGCATCATCAAGTATTATTTTGGGCTCATTTCCAAAGGAAGACTATAAGATTCAAATCTTGGAGACAATCATTATCAGGTTCTTTATCATTCATTATAGCCCATTGCATTGTCATTTTTAGATGCATAAGTTGCAGCTGTAGCTGATCATTGTACTCAGACTTGTCATTTCAAGACTTAGCTTTGTTGTTGCATCATACACATTTGCCAAAGAGTCTTGGATAATTCATGCTACATTGTATATGGATTGCAAACTGAATAAGAGAGCTGCAAGTTAAAGTCCTATAGTTGCTGTAATGATCATTTAGAATAGTGCATTAGAATGTATGCCAAGTGTTTGTTAAAATGTGCTTGGCTATAGGAATGCATTTATTCATTAGGAACTCATGTAAAGGAAAGTGCCTTTCTTTCTCAGCTCATTGTTAGATCATTTAGCATACATTATGAAGCTAGCAGTCATATACCCCTTGTATGCCAATTGTTTAATGTCAAGTGGCTGAAGATGAATAATTTACATTAGAATTCATTAAGTGCATTGTGATTAAGAGGTTGTAAATGCATCTAGATGATAGTATTAGACATCATAGTGTTGAATTGTGATCATTGGAAGCCTCATTTAGTATTTATCAAGCACACATCAGGCTGAAACCACAGACCAGCAAGTTGAAGGTTTTCATTTGAAGTGTTTGACGAAATTCATTGAGCCTTTAATCAGCAATTTGTGATTAGTTTGAGCAAGGCTCATTATAGTTTTCCCAGGGTAAACTGCTGTGTTCATTAGTCTATTGTGTTGCATTTTCTGCTTATTGCATTTCTGATCTAAAACACTAACATGGTATTAGAGTGGGTCTAAGAGAAGATCTGATCAGATTTGTTAAGCAGCTAAGTCAATTATTTCAGACCTTAGGGCAGATCTTTGAAAGTGAATTTTGTACGGAAAAAAAAGATGGTGACTGGTGTCAAGGTAGAAGATAGACTTGATGGAGCCACGAACTTCAACTCTTGGAAACCTAGGGTACTTATTGCATTAGAGGAGAATGATTTTTTTGATTTTGTGGAAAGTAATATGCCTGAGCCTTCCAATGATACTGGGAAAATCTAGTGGAAGAAAAATGGCACGAAGGCTAGAAAGATCGTTATAGACTCTGTGATGGATCACCTAGTACTGATCATCTCTAAGTTGAAGACAGCTAAAGAAATGTTTGATACTCTAAAAGGGATTGTATGAGATCAACAACACCAATAGAGCCCTTGCTTTGAGACAACAACTTCACCATGTTAAAAATGGATAAAGATGATTCAATCATCTCATTCTTTATGAAGATTGCTGATTTGAGAAATCAGTTGAGCACTATTGGGGATATAATTGCAGACAAAGATCTTGTTATGATGGCACTTAATGGTCTTCCTCAAACTTGGGAACCCTTTATTGAAAGCATGAGTGGGAGATCTAAGTTACCCAAGTTTGATCGTCTTTGAGCTGATTGTATTCAAGAAGAGTCAAGGTTGGCAGCAAGAGGAATTGGGCGGAACCATCATAATGTAGAAAATCAAGTTCTTGCTACTCATACTTCTAGAGAAGGAGGCAAAGGAAGAAAGAGGAATAGAGACAGAGAACTAGATTCTGCCCCAGAACCGAAAAAGAAGGATTTCTCTCACATTCAATGTTACAGGTGTGACAAGTATGGTCACTTTGCTTGAGATTGCAAATTCAGGTCTACTCAACTTGTTTCTTCTACGGAAATTGATATAGGGACATCTCAGAAGGAGCCAAGTTCTAAAGTCAATTTAGAAGGTTTCTTTTTCTAAAGCCAATCAATTTCTTCGAAGAGGAGGAAATAACATTTAGAGGGAGTTTGACATACCATCAGAGGCAACCTTGGATGAGTAGGTCAAGAGGTTGATATCAACTTCAGAGGGAGTTACATCATCATGAAGACTTGTTGTAATGCATTTTTCTTTGAGACGGAGAAATTTGAGGTGAAAGCCCTTGTTAATGCATTTTTCTCTGAGACGGAGAAATTTGAGGTGAAAGCCCTTGTTAATGCATGTTTCTCTGAGATGGAGAAATTTGAGGTGAAAGCCTTTGTTAATGCATTTTTTCTCTGAGACAGAGAAATTTGAGGTGAAAGCCCTTGTCCATCTCTAAGACGGAGATGTGGTTCTTTCCACCCTCTGGGAGTAGCCATGGTGGATGTCATGTTGAGAGACTCCATGACAACATCATGTTGAGAGACTCCGTGATGATTCCCTTGTACTTGTGTGTTTATTCACCCTCTGGGAGTAGCCATGGTGGACATCATGTTGAGAGACTCCATGACGACATCACGTTGAGTGACTCCGTGATGGGCACTTGTACACATGTTCCTTTCCACACATGGGAGTAGCCATGGTGGACGTCATGTTGAGTGACTCCATGACGATATCATGTTGAGTGACTCCGTGATGAGCTCCTTTCCACAAATGGGTGTAGCCATTGTGGGTGTCATGTTGAGAGACTCCATGACATAGATATCGAGAAAGATTCCTCCCTAGCTAAGAGGGAGTGTTGATGTTGTAGTGGTAGGAGTCTCTTTCTCCCACAATTTTTGGAAATAAGTAATAAATAAATTTCAAATATTAAATTCCAGATGCAAGTGCGACTTAATATTTATATTAGTTTATTCTTTGGAGAGGCTGACCTTTATGAAAAGACACCATGCTATGTATTTATACAAAGTGCTATCATTCATTTGATTCATTCGATTTTATTGAAGACAAGTTCGCATCACAAGAGGAGTTTGCTTATTTGCAGCAGATCAGATTATTTATAGAAGATATTATATTATCTTTGCTCATTTGCATCTAGGAGAGATGCTGTGTTACATTTCATCAAATCGGCCTTGTGATTGGGCCTAGTTGTAAGCAGATTTCTGCCCTTCTAATTATAATATAAGAGATAAAATTGTTGCTGGGTTTTTCTCCCTCGAGAAGGAGGGTTTTCCCAGGGTAAACTGCTGTGTTCATTAGTCTATTGTGTTGCATTTTCTGCTTATTGCATTTCTAATCTAAAACACTAACATATTAGAATATTTATATAATAATATTATTATTTATTAATAATCTTAAATATTTTGTATAATATAAATTACTTATATTAAGATTTAATATATTATGAATAATATTTTAATATAAATATTAATAACTATTAAAAAATATTTGTTATATTATTATACGTTATGATTTTCTATTTATTATATTAATATATTTATTACTACTGTATATATGTGTGCTACTGTTCCCCTGCTGTACATCTGACGTCCCTCTATTTAGGTTCTTGGCCCCCCTGTCCCCCTCATTCCAAAACTCTGTTGAACTTTCATTAGGATCGCACTGGTATTTCCATTTATTTGCTGCAGAAATGGAAAAGAGTGGTTTCCTTTTCTCAAATCTCAACTTTAGTAAAGGTAACTGCTTTATCTAATAATATGGCAGATATTCTAGAAAATGTAACGACTATCAGTCAAGGGATTCTTTCAGAATTTGTTGGGTGAAAGTATGAAAATAAGGAAAAATGCATCTTTTGTTTTCTTATGATAGTTAATGCCAACAGAAAAGGAAACATAGAATTTTCTTCCCACTTATAATAACATAAGTTCAACAAGTATCCTGTCAATGAACTAATGATTGAATTTATTTCATTATAATGGCTTAAAAGATGCATGAGTGATTGATTGATTTCTATGGTTTTTGCAAAGTCAGTATAGTGGTAACAATGTGGCAGTAAGTATCAAAAGATTTATGTATACAGTGTATCTGTTACATGTTAAAAATAATAAAAGAATTCTTGAGTGAGTTCACTAGGAAGGTGACCTAGTTGAGATAAAACATAATCCTATGAAATGTGGCCTTGGGTTGTTTTTGAAATTTCACCCAACTCAGGTGGTGTTTATTTGTACAATTGTCTTTGTTTTGGCTGTTCTCTGGAATTTATGAATGGTTTTCGGTTTGCTTGTAGGAGCTTTTGATGATCCAGAAGTTATTCACGTGGAGGATATTGTGGACCCTGTAAGGGATCTAGAGGTGATAACTGAGGAACTGCGATTAAAGGTACATCAGAAGATATCTTTTGGAGCATTCCTTGTGTTTGTAAAGTAAATTTGATTGCATATGGCTGGTGGGATGTTATATCAATTTTACTTGTAGTCATTTTGGTTACATTTGTGACAAAGGAGAAGCTGAATAGTTCATTGTCTATCTTATCTCTTTGGAATAGCCTCTTGTTGAGACTATTGGTCTTTAGTTTTGCAAATTAGTTTTTTTCATTTCTCTATAAGATACAAGCACTGTATTGTGTTAAAACACCAACCAAACTAATAGTAAATATTGTCAGCTAAAATCTAAAGAAGATTAATCTCACTACCAAATCTAATATATATCATGCCCTTCGTAATGCTTATAGTATCAGCTTTGAAGATTAATTTGAAATTTATTCTTTTTAATTTTAGGTGACAAATAGATGAGACAATTTTAATAAAATATTTAACTGGTTATCACATAGGCTGGTTAAGAGTTGGGCTATGTCAGTACGAATGATTAACTATTATATATGTCGAGTAAATTCTACCAAAATGATCATTATTTGCATATTGAAGTCTTGCATTGGTAGTGTTCCAAAAGGAATGGTGTGGTCATTTATAATTTGGGAACAAGAATATTTCTTTAAAATTGTGGAAATTATCATGTTATGTGACTAGACTGCAAGATTTGGAAATCTTAAGCATCACTATTTTTTTGCTAGTTTCTAGGGCACCGGAAGTGAGAAGTTCATCAGTTCTGTATTAATGAAGCATTTGACATTCTACCATGCTTGCATGATCTTTTTTTTAGTTAATATTGCCGTGTTTGTGTATGCATATTTCTGTAAATTGATTTGCTAGATTTTGTTGGGTGGTTAGAGTATTCATGTTTTCCGTTTTTATAGGTTGGATTCTATTTGATAGGTGTATCTCCTTTGTGGGGTTGCTAGATTTTCTTAGCTGGTCAGAGTATTCATGTTTTTTGATTTTGTAGGCGGGACTCTATTTAGTAGGCATATATCTTTGGAATCTTTCTTGAGAGTTTTTGATTGTTTGAAGTTAAATGCATTTAGATTAAGTATTTTATTTTGATACACAAAAAACCTGTTTCAAAATAACGAAATATGAGAAGTTCAAAACAATTTGTGAAAAGATGATAATATGACAGATTTTTAATCCAAGACATGTAGAATTTTATATGCACTTTTTGATGTAGGGTAATAAATGTCCGAATTGAAGTTGATTAAGGTTAGAGAGAAGGTGGACTGACATTGATTTGCTCTCTCCAGGAAATAAAAGTTTTCTCTTTCCACGTTTTGATAACAGCCTAGAATTTAATATCAAACAGAGTTAAAATATAAAATCAGTATTCACTTTGTTTCATTGTCCACCAATTGCTAAAAGTATCAACTGGTTGCTGGTCTAGATATTATTCCAATTTGTCTTCCCCCATTTTCTAGTTATATGTTAGTGAAATTCTAAATACATTTTGAAGTAATTTGCAACCCTGATTAATTGTTTAAATCTAAATGTATTATTGATGTATGGTTTGTTGAGGGAAGTTTTTCAACATGCTTGGATAGCCGATTCTGCATTTAGAAGCTTATTGCCATTCTTTGAGATGATTGAATCTTATTTCTATGGGCTTATTATAAAATACAATGTGGTAAACTGTTGTAGGAGGAAAGCACCTAAGCTTAATTTAATCTCTGTATTTGGTGCTGGGTCATCTTCATTGCAGGATCTGGAATTTATGGAAAGGCGCATTGAAGATTTGGAAAAGTCTATGAAGCGAAGCAATGATAAGCAGTTAAAAATTGAAATGGAGTGCTGTCAAAAAGTAACAATTTTGATATCTCTAACTGTTACATATTTATTTTGTTTACCAAGCTTAGATTAGCCGTGCCTTATTTTTTGAACTTTCTAAACAATGCAGATTAAATGACTCCTATTTTTTGTTAACTGTCTTTCATTTTCTTAATTAGTCTGATGATATTGTGGAACAATAGTTTTTTATATTGTTGTTTCTTCATTTGAAGCCTTTGATTTACACAATCATGAAAAACCCTGTTGAATATGTTGTATTACTATTAAATAATAAGCCTAGCTTGCATGATTGATGTGTGAACATAAGCTGGGTATGTAAGGAGTGCAATTCAAGTTTAGTGGATTAATGGATTATTTATTCTTCGATTGAAGTCTTGTGTTAGATAGCCATCAAAATCTCTGAAGAATATGATGTCTAAATAATAATCTTAGTATGCAAAATCTAATGAATGTATCAGAAAATTAGTTGATTACTATGTGTTGACAATTTCTATCAAGGATTTTTCTGCCACAGAAAATGATTATATTAAAAAAGTTTATTTATTGAAGGTTTCTCTCTTGGAAGATATGAAGTCATGCTTTAGATAACCATCAAAATCTCTGAAGAATATGCAGGCTAAATAATAATCTTAATCTGCAAAATCTAATGACATAAGTTGGGTATTTAAGGAATATGTCAGAAAATTAGCTGATTACTATATGTTAACAATGACAATCAAAGGTTTTTCTGCTACATACAACGATCATATAAAAAACTTTATTTATTGAAGGTTTCTCCCTCTGAAGGTTTGCCATGTGTCATAGCTATGAGTGATATTCCAAATGTCATGTTTTGAATGATATTAAAAGATTTATGTCTCAAAGAACAAAGGATTTAAAAAACGTGATATGAAATCTAAAGTGTTTTAATGCTTCTCCAATATGTAATCCTACTGGTCCTTTGGAAGATGGCTTTGAGTATGACTATCTATCTAAGGCATATTACTTTCAATTCATAATTCAGATTATAACAGTATAAAAAATGTTTGGACAAAATACATTGAACTTATTGATATGTGTGACAGTTGTGAGGATTTAGCAGATACAATCAGAAAACAATTTGGGATTCACACAATTACATTTCTTCACACCAGACTTTTACCAACTAGTGCTAAATTTTCCCCTGTAACAAGGGATTTTATTTACAATTATGATTGAGGTAGATGGAAGAGTTTTAGCCTCTCATTAGATGCATACATTTAAGTGAAAGTAAAACTTACAACAAAGCATACCTTGTCGTTTCTTAATTTATTGGACCTGACACATTCATTAATAGCAATTCATATAGCATATAGTGGTAAAACCAATTGAATAAATAATCAGTCATCGTGACTAGAAATTTTAAATAAAAAGAAATGTCACTGAAAAATAAAAACTAGGAAAGAACAAACACATAGACAACCCCTTATGCATGTCCCAGTGTAAACCAGTGTTCCACGGGGGCTCCATCGCCCCCAAAACCCTGCGTTTCCTAGATGTCCCCGTCTCAGAGACTTGGGGACTTGGGGAGTCATCTTCTCACCAGCCCACCACCAGTGACACCATCCCACCACCAGCATCGCCGTCTCCAAGATGCTGCTAGGACTTCGAGGACGTAGGGGTGTCCTCAAGATGTATAATTCTAATACTTATACATCTTTTTATAACTATTTTTTCAAGTACTATATGTATTTCAGTGCCCTGCCGCCACCCCACTACTGTTCCCCCACCGTTTCCAAACTTAGGCCCTTGTTCCCCCCATCGGGAAACTCCGTGGAACTATGGTGTAAACAAAATATACTGGGCTGTCTTTCATCACTCGTTATCTCAGAATAAATAAGAATAATCGTTGTTCACTTAATCAATTTAGACTAGAAGAAAATACAATCTTGATTTGAAGAAGCCAAAAGTTTATTGGCTTCCTATTTCAATGTTGCATCTTCATTGTTAACCAAAATATCACAATAATTCCTTTTTGTAAATGTCTCATCTTCATCATTAACCAAAATATCGCAATAACTCATTTTTGTAACTAAAGGCAAACTAATTATATCACCACAAAACGAAAATTACTTCAGGCTATACATCAAATCCACTAGTCAAGAAGCATTCCATATGGGTATGGAAACCAAAATTTTGATCCACCTAAATAACCAGATAGCCTTACAAATTGGTCTATTATCTACATATCATGAATAATGGTAAAGTTACTAACCGATATTATGTTTCCCAGTTGACATTGTAAACAGCTAAAACACACTCAAGTTTGTAAGTATCATACTCAAAATATTACTATTAATGAAATTGGTCAATAGCAGAACAATAGAAGAAAGAATTAAAGCATGGGTTATCCTTGTGTTGGACCTGGGATTATACACAACTTAGAATGAAAAACATTTTGAGCAGGAGGATTAGCCTGTCATCTCTCTCTCTCTCTTCCCAACATATGGGCACTGGACAATATTAATCATTGTCTTCCACAGAGTTAAGCAAAGTCTTATTGTAAGCTAAGTAAGCATTGATGTCTGGTTGTCACAGTTATGTATGAAGGATGCTGAAGGTGGTCTTGTGAGAGGCCTTTCCCCATCCCATAATGTCAACCAGATATATACTGTATACATTATACAACCAGGGGACAGAAACCAACAAATCATCTCTAGTTTTCTTGAGAACCACTATTCCCTTTTTCAGCTCTGTTATCATCTCTCCAGACTGTAGGTTCCATTTTTCTGACTGGAGTCTGAGGATAGATATCAGTTTGCAGTTTTTTTTACTTAATGTTCCACACCCTCCTTGATTGCCTCCTTGTGTTTGATTTGCTTGGTTCCACTCATCAGAATTGCTTGAGAATGGGTTTCATAACACTCAGATTTTGTTCAGCGAGGGACACAAATGTAAATTGTAAATATTTTTCTGAGAGGAGATAAAAGGGGCCATTGAAACTTTCTTGTGTTTGGCAGTTGCTCCCAAATCTACATCCCAGTCAAAAGGCTCCTTCACTTTTTCTTGTGGGATGCAATAGATTTTACCATGGATTTCCCAGGTTTCCTTTGTGTTTGATTGATATACTATCCCTGATAAATATTTTAGATTTAGTGCCATATATTTCACTTGAGAAGACATTTCAATGGATTCTATAACAGAAATGGGACTTCCAACGCTTGACTTCTTCAAACCCATAATGCCTAGTTCGAGCAATTACTCAACTACTGAAAGTGAGACAGATTGCAGAATATTCAACTTACATTCGGTTTAGATACAAGAATAGGAAAAGGCAATGTGAGAGGAGCACAGAATGAGGTGATCCAAGATAAACCATCAGACCATTTTTAAAAACTTGGACTTGGCAATTACTTGGCTTGCCCAAAACTTCTAAAAATTTGGGACTCCGCAGAAACATGAGGGAAAACTTTGCAAATTTATCAAACATTAAAAAGATATTAACTTTTAAAAATATGCTTTAAAAACATGCATATTACTGAATTTATGGACCATATTATTGATTTTTTTCATATATAGATCAAAATTAAAGTTCAATACTTCATAAACCAAAATTCAAGTTCAAAGTTTCAATACATATATAATTTAAGTTTCAATATCAACAAAAATTACAAATCATAAGTTTCTTCTATGACTAAAGCTCAGGAAAATTTGCTACTGCTATGTGGCTGTTGTGGAAGTGGATGGTATAGTTGTAGTACCCTCAAGAGGAGCCTCCATCATTGGACCAAGTTGTGTATGCAGTGAACCTACTCTGGATGCCTTGCCAAACTTGTCTTCTGAATTCTCCTATGTTGCCACATTTGCTTGCCATTTGGTTACATTCCTCACCAAATCAGTGATCTCATTAGTAGTAAACAAAGGATCTGCATCCTCAGAAATCCAATTTGAATATAGATCAATGTCATCAAAGTCAAGCGCATAATGTGTATCTTGCCCTTATACATTCTTTTCATGCAGCTAAAAATTGTACCACACAAAGACAAGGTCATTCAAGCACTTTTGAGTCAACCTATTGTATTTTTTTGTGAATGGCTTAACAAACACTCAAATTGCACACAACTAGAAATGTTATAGGGATATGATAGAATTTGAGTTGTCTTTTGTTTTTCAATGATGATTAATTTTACAGTTACTTAATCTTGAGGACTTGTACTTGAAGGTGAGGCTTGAGCAGAATATGATCTCTGATGTCTGGATTCAATATGACTTATGCTTTAGCATACCTGTTATGAGATTTCATTGCAGATGTCATAGCAATTGATTAATTTGATTAACTATTTGCCTTTTGTACGGCTTTTGCTTTTATGTTTGTTTACCTATTATTGATGGTTGGGTCACAAAATTTTCAACTTTTTAGAGTGAATGTAAAAGGTAATATTGACTACCACTTTTGCTCTAATATTGCCAAGATCAACTTCTAGATGACCTAGCAAATTGATTTACATTATTGTTTCTCATTTCTAAAACTTTTAGTTTTATAAGTATTTGGTCTAAGAAAATAGGAGGTTCATAACAATTTAGATTAGTGAACTTGTTGATTTTCTATTTGCTTGCATTGTGTCAAAATAATGTTCTGATATATTTATAAATATTCCTTCAAATGCCTTTGGAATTTAATTTCGGGCCTCATCTATGGTTTGTCTGTGCACATCTTGAGCTAACAAAATAGTAATAAAATAGCATATATGTAAGGTACTGTATGCAGTCTTTGCAATTTTACTCTTGACAGAGATTTGAGTATTCTTGGCAGGTGAAGGCATGGCTTGAGGGAGGAAAAGATGTAAGATTGGGTGAATGGAAAGCTGCTGAGGTTGAGATTTTGAATACATTCCAGTTGCTAAGTGCGAAGCCTGTTGTTTACTTGGTAGGTCTATACTCTTCCTTTGCAAGTCAATAAATAGACTAATAGTTGTAATTTCACAGCATTCTTTTTGTAATTGCTCATGGTCTAATAATCTAATTCTAGGCTATCTGTTCTTTTTTATTTATTTTTGATTGACAAATGAAGTTTTATTTACCAGGCGCCCATTCCTGTCTCAAAAGACAAGGATTACATTGCACCAACCTGCTGAAGTCCCACAATGGAGAGGTGTTGGCCTCAAAACTTCAAGGTCTTTTAGGGAAGGGAGCCTGAGACACCTATAAAACAGAAAAAAATCCAGATTCACTGCATTAAGGTCTGATAGTGGAACCATTAAGAACAACAATATTGAAGCAACAACAGTATAGTAATTGAAGCAACAGCAATATTGAAGCAACAACAATATTGCAGGAATGGGGTTAAACATCTCCCAAGTTTGGCCTGCTTGACCATTTCCTGAGCAAAACCTTGAGTCTGAGTTTTTGAGATTTGACTCATCCCAGAGCTTTTTGTACCCAATATTTAGGCCAGAGCCCTTGGTGCTTTTGCAGGCTCAAAGCTGATAGAATCTGTTACCCATACACACTTTACTACCCTGCACAGGACCCCAAAACGCTTTAGGAACAGCATCAAAACTTTTACCCAGGATTCCTGCAGAATCTCTATCAAATTATATTCCTTAATCATGTGTTAGGGGTTTCCATTTACCTATATGTACTGTAGTCTGTGGTTGTGATGTTCAATGAAGTCCTCAGCTATGAATAAAGGCTACCAACCACCTGGCCCAGGATAGCCACATGATCAGTAGCATGCTGCCCTCTTGGCACCCTGCAACGAAGATCTGTGTTGTCGTTTCCAAGATTATCCCATGGCCCAGATCAACTCCAGGGCCTGCTTTGCATGGAAGCCTGATATGATATATGGCTGCATTTGCTTTAGCAAATCGCCAGCAGCAAATATCACGACCTATTAGTTTTCTTGTGGGAAATATTTGCTTTCATGTAATGATGCCCTTGATCCCTGATGCAAACTAGATGCAAAATGTTATAGTTTAGGCCCCTCTGCAACATACAAATCTGACCATTTTTGTGGAACAATAGATGTCTTCTTCTTCCTTCATGGTTGCAGAAGCTCTAAAATTTAACTTACATTCCTTGAGTTGCTCAATCATCTTCCTTACAATAGATGCAACTGGATGCAACCTTCTCAAAGGTGCTTTGTATAGGCATTACTTCCTTGTGTTTTATGAAGTATTCTCCAGGGCCTAGACACCTGTTCTAGACTTTTTGGGTAGAGGGGATATGGATGAGGATAAGGATGATGCATCTCCCCGCTTCCTTCCCTCCTCCATCCCCCTTTTTTAAGACAGACTAGGATATCCTCAGTTTTTTCAAAAAAATCAGATGCTTTGGTGTCCCTTGGATGGTTAAGAGACACTATACCATTTCTCAACCGTCTTTGCGATGCCATGTCTGCCACATCAAAAACAGCAAAAGAAATAAACAACACATTCAAATAAAGGAAAACCTATTTAGAACAAATCAAATCCTAAAAAGGAGCCCTTCACTGTTCAAGGCTTGTCAACCTAAAAATATTATATAAACCCATGGCCATTGCTATTTTGTATTCGCCAAAAGAGAAGAAGAGGAATGGACAAGAAGAGGAATGTCTTCTTGCAATCATTGGCAAACAAAACTAGGTATTTACATTGGCATTAAACATATATAGAATTGAAAACATAAGTGATAGTGATAAAGATAATTTGATAATTCGATATCAAATGTCAAATCAATGAAAAAATACAATTAATGATTTTTCATATTGCTATTTGTTGAGAGCATCAATGTCACAACTTTGTTCATTTGAACCACAAGCAGCTGCAGTGCCAACCTCACTAGCTGCATCATGTGTAGGAGACTCTTCATCCTCTAAAGAAAGTGTGGCAAGTTGTGCAACATAAGCATCCAAATTGACAATTTCAAGGCTTCATCCCAATTCCTCGTCGTTTCATCTGTGTACTTGACTTGCTTATGTGGCAAGAGGTGCAAGTTGGAATCAGAACAACTCCTTTCTAGTTTATTTTTCAGCCAATTGGTTGTGCTTAATTGTGTGGAATCTGGATAAAGGAGTTGTTCTAATTCTGACTTGCTACTAGAAAAAAAATGTGAGCATCAAACATCTTGCTACTAGAAAAAAAATGAAGCCAAAAACAAAAACATAGCTACTATCTGCCAACGCGTCCTCAACCAGCCAGCCAAAAACCATTAAAATTTAGCACATGGCCACCTTCCAATACCAGAATTCTCCATTGGCCCCATTCCAACAATGTCCTCAACCTTGACCACATTGAAGTTCTATCTTCCCTGCCCACATAAGGATTGCACAATGGGAAATAAACGCCATGGCAGACCTCCTTATCTAGCTGAGATTTATGCACTTTATCACCACAAAAAATGGGAGGAATGGTATGGTTATTTGAAACCTCAAGACAACCCTTGTAATGGGTCACCATGAGACCCACCAATACCTTATTAATGTCAACACAGTAAGCACTACCAATTCTTGCCTCATCCTCTTCACTTTCTCACTGTCCATTGCAAAGTCCACTGGAAACTCTTTTTTCTTTTTGATTATGAGAGCCATCACCCACAACCTTTACTTCTTTCTTAACTTGTCTCAACCTTTGAATTCAAAATAGACAGTCACCAAAATGCCTAGGCAACAAAAGATGGAGCAATCAAGTTCGCTAAGACCTGTTCAAATAATCGATGTTACTATTTACACGAGAAGCGAAAGCTTTAATAAATAGCATAGTTATCGGGAGACGTAGGGTACTGGTACTGGTATGGGGACGGGGACGCCAATCAAATTAGGGTACGTGAGTTAAATAAATGAGGAGACGACTATTTTATATGTAAATGGTTCACCGGAAATTTTGGGTATGGGGATTGGTACATTGTCTATGTTCCCATAATGGAGAATCCCGTAAACTATAATAAATAGATCACAAAGACGTTTCTAAAAGAAACAAACGTTAACAGAAGACAAAAATAGAAACTAACTAAAAACGACTAGATGACCATTAACTAAACAAGTAGAAAGATATTATACTAATACCCTCCCTTAATTGTCATCGTTCTAACTACCCAGAGAAACAACAGAGAAGGCTGCCCCCTTCTCAGAATGCTTCTGCAACAAAAGACAAGAGCCTGCCACTGACTCTGCCACTTGAGATGAGTCTGCCACCAACCCTCCTAGAAACTACAAAACTTCTGGAAATGACCAAAACTGATCACAAAACATCCAACCTGATGTTGGGTAACAGAACTGTCCCTCTTTGTAACCAGAGACACACCGAGAACAACTGCCACAATTTTGAGGAAAAATTGGCAAACCCTCCAAACTTTTGCAGATGAGCACGATGCCCTAGAATAGATTGCAAGAAACCACAATTTTTGAGGAAAAAATTGCAAAACCTTGAAACTGAAGTTTACAAAGCATCGTTTTTTTAGAAAAAAAGGGTAAAAACCCACAAAGGAATCCCATGCAACTCTGCGAATTATAGAAACAATTTTTGAGGATAAAATCGAAAAAACCAAATAGGTAGTTGGTGCAAAATCTGAAACACGGATCAGCATACATAACATCGTTTTTAAGGAAAAAACGGTAAAACCTTCCAAAAACTAAAGAGCCCTCCTGAACGACGAAAACCCTAACTAGAGCATACAGGAGCAAACCCCTTAATTTTTTAGGAAAAAATTATAAACCTTCCCATGATTTTTTCAAGCAAAAAAAAAGAAAACCAAACATAATTTTTGAAGGGTCAAAATTATGAAAACCCATTAGAATTTTTTTTAGGGACAAAAAATTAAAAAAAAATCCACGACAGAACATTGATCGACAAAATTGAAAACGGCACAGAACAGAAGATTTAAGCAATCAAAATTTCTAGACAAGACAAAAACCAATGCCTTCAAATGCACGAGTCGTCATAGCTAAGAAAGGAAGACGACTTGAAGATGTGATAAATCTTCTTAAGACGGTGACTTGCAAAGCACCTAGAGGTGAGCAAGAAGTCCTAATCGACAAAGAAATCACGACCGATAAATCCCAACCAAAAGATGCGCACATAGTAGAGGATACACAAATCGTGCCAAACAAAGTCCGCACGCACAAGAAGGCAAGTCGCATGCGAACGACATAGGGAAAATCATGCGTGAGGAGAATAATCCGATGCCAAAAAACGATGATTATCCCGTTCAACACAATTACGCACAAAAAGTCGCACGACTTTTCCCGTCTAAGAGGCCACTCCACAAAAAAAATCCCGATCGCCTAAAGAGACACTAGACACGATCACAACTCAGATATGAACACGGGAAAAGCACCTAGAACCAAGTCGCACGAGTACGGGAAATGCACCCAGAATCAAGTTGCACGAGCACGGGAAATGCACCCTCTAAAAATCTGCGAATTTTCCAGAGAAAAAATTCACGCAATTTGCAAACTTTTTGGAAAATGAATTTCTCCTTAAAAAAACCCACAAAATTTTGGAAGTAAAAACACAAACTTCTAAAAAACAGAACCATGAACCCTAGCTCGCAATTTTCAGAAACCCTACTTCAGTAGGCCCTCCCAAAATCTTGAGCCCTCCCGTGAGGGAGACAAGCTCAGACTAGCTCTAATACCATGTTCAAATAATCAATTTTATTATTTACACGAGAAGCGAAAGCTTCAATAAATTATTAAATAGATTACAAAGACGTTTCTAAAAGAAACAAATGTTAACAGAAGACAAAAATAGAAACTAACTAAAAACAACTAGATGACCATTAACTAAACAAAAAGAAAGATCTTGTACTAATAAGACCTGTCAAGAATAATCCCCCAATTTACAAATGAAATACTCCCCAATGGAGGCTTTGGAGCATTGCAGGCCTATCATCCCCATATCATTATTGCCAAGAATAAAATTAACAAACCCTAATGTTTTTCAGTCACTACAATAAAAAATACAAAGCAGCTGATTATCTGAGATTCAACCTTCCCTATATGGGTCATGGTCCCTATGAGAATTGCACCTCGTTGTCATAGTGCTAGCTAGCCGACTGCTTGCCCAAAAGCGAAACATATAGAGGGCCTTGAGAAGCCACCCTATGAAAAAGCCACCACTAGTGCAGAGCAATAGCCCAAAGCCACCTTAGGGAGATTAAACGAAAAATTCCTACATGCTCCTAATAAATGCAATGTGACAACTCACATGAGAGAGCATTAAAACAACTTAATTTGATCATAAATAAAAATATCTTCAGTAAGTAAGTCTTGCTGTAGTATTGAAGGCCCTTGAGTCAAAGAAAATGAAATCCCTACTAGGGCTTATAATTTAGGTAAGAGCTCAAACATTACCGTAAGGATAGAAAACCACTGTAAAGAAACTGTGAATGGATCTTGATCTACATCATAATTAGCCAAAAAATCGACAGTTGCATTAGCCTCTTCGCAATAGTGCAAGTAAACCACTTATTTAAATTGTTTGCATAGGACTAGCGCCTCTTTCACACACCTCTCAAGCTGTCAATTGGGACCAGAATTTTTTTTGAAAGAGTTGATAACCACTAGGGAATCTCCTTATTCTTCACATTTTACACTCCAACCAAAGATGCTAGAGCCATACACAATACTACTCCTTCCCATTCTGCTTCATTATTAGTCTGAACACCAACAAAAAGAGATACCGTAATTAAAAAGTTCCATCCCCTTTCCATGATGAAACCAGCACCTGCATTGCCTTGATTGCTTCAAGAAGCTCCAGCAAAGTTTAGTTTAGTAAAACCATCTGGAGGAGGTTTTCATAACTGTTTATCCATTTCTACTTGTATCCCTCCTCTTGAAGAGCAAGATGTGTCATTATTACTTACATTATTTACATTGTAACATTTCTTAACCCATTAATGTGGGTGATTTTTTAATCATTTTTACTACAAGTTCTCATTAAAATTTAATGCTTCTCACAATTTCATGAGGCCATCCTTTCTACGTGTATTTACTTATGTGTTGAAGCAGATATTAAGCCAATACATGCCTTTTTGTTCTCTTAAGATCTACAGCAACCTATTGCTGCTATCCTTCTGGTGCAGATGGACCCATGAAGGACAAAATTTTTCAAACTACAAAATTTAGAATCTCTTCCACAAAAAATGGAAGAGCCGTTCTTTAGAAAGAAAAATTGGAGCTTCTACTAGCAATGGTTGGGCAAGAAGTTTGCAGGATCTGCTAAGATGTGTAAATAAAGGTTTTTGCCATTTTTACAAAAGGCAGTGTTTTAGTGTCCTGTCTCTGCTGAAAACTTTTTAAGGACAATTTTAGCATAATTTGCTAATTAGGATCCCGAACAATGACAGAAGAGATTCAGATTTTGTTTTGTATGAGACCATTTACTGCAAAAGCTTTTCGAAATTTATGGGCATTGCTTCTGAGAAAACTTAGGAATGCCTACTCTTTGGGACCACTTTGTATACAAGATCTACCTGAAAGTCTATTAGCTGTTTTTGGGCCTTTGTGGAGTTCAAATATCTTTGTTTTCTCTCTTGCGTGGGTCTGCACATAGTTTCATGTCCTCTTGAATATTTTAAAGATGTTTTCCATTCCAAAGGATGCATCCAATGATCTAAAATTATATTTGCTATAGTGAATCTAACAACTGATGCTATGCAGGTGAACATGACAGAAAAGGACTACCATAGAAAGAAGAACAAATACCTCCCAAAGATACATTCTTGGTACACAACATCATCACTCAGTTTTGTATTGTTTTTTCTATTCTTGTTGAACTCTATCTTCTTCTCTCCCTATCTCGCTTTCCTACTATATATGTATACACATATTTACATATCCTATCAATACACAAATTGTGCTTTTGATCTTCAATCAATATATAAGTTTATATGATGGTCTAAAATGTTGATGAGTGAAACCATTTAACTTTTCCTATTTCTATATAATTTTAAACATATGCATCAGAAGTAATAATTGATTTAAAATTCTTTGCAGCCTGTTAAATGCATGATAACAAGCAACACATCAAAATATGTAGCTCTTACCAAATAGTTGCAATTTGGCTCAATATTACTAGTTATCTCAAGTTTCTCTATTATAAATGTATCCTGAGTTTGCTACCTTGGTTACCATTGTTTTGCCATTTTAAAAAAGTAGCCATGAAACTTGTGGTTTATTGCATACTAGCAAATACATCTTAATGTCTCTGGTGTTATGGCCAATCTTCCTGACTGTTTGATCAAAGTTCAAACTAAAGATTATTAATTTATATGTGCTTCTGTTAAGGCTCCTTTTGATAGGCTGCTCATAAATTTAATGGTTTCAGGGTTCAGGAGCATGGAGGTGAACCCATAATTCCCTTTAGTGGCATTCTAGAGCAGAAGCTGGCAGATATGCCTCCTGATGAAGCTGCCAAATATTGTGAGGAAAACAAAATTCAAAGGTACACTAAATTAACTCTACTTTAGATCTTGTTCACAAGTTATATCAATCGGTAAAATGTAATCTTGATAAGCATGAAATTGGACACGATAGGAAGATGAAAGAAACATATAAAGCTTTATTGTCCACTTTGAAGTTTCTATATGGGTAATGTTTACAAGAATATTAAAGACATGAAAAATGATTCAAAGTGGCACTGCAAATTAAAAAAATGAGCTTGAGCAGAAGCTGGTTGATATGCCTCCTGATTAAGCTGCCAAATCTTGTTAGGAAAAACAAGGTAAAGGTACAATAAAATTGGTGAAGGTACAATAAAATTAACTTTTCTTTAGATCTTGTTTACAAGTTATTTTCATCAGGTAGAAAATTAAAATGCAATCTTGATAACTTGATTAGCATAAAACTAGACAAGATAGGAATTTGAAATAAACACATGAAACTC
This sequence comes from Sequoia sempervirens, assembly GCA_007258455.2. Classification (NCBI taxonomy): domain Eukaryota; kingdom Viridiplantae; phylum Streptophyta; class Pinopsida; order Cupressales; family Cupressaceae; genus Sequoia; species Sequoia sempervirens. The sequence goes on along the minus strand of VDFB02000017.1, from coordinate 94,455,982 downwards.
AATTGTCTACATTCAAGTTTCAATATAGGTAATGGCTACAAGAACATGAAAGATATAAAGAATGTTTCATAGTGGCATTGTAAATTAAAATAATTAACTTTGTAGTTGCAAACATAAGCATATTTTCCGGTGACCACAATCACAGGAATTCAAATTTTTATGAGCAGCTATTGTTCAGCCATGTGGCGAGTGATGGAATTTTCTATGATATGGTAGTTTACTTGTGTAGATATTTGTGCTTTATGCTTCATTTGTATGTCTTTTTCTGTAACAGTAGTTACCGGGGTATATGAGTATGAGGAACATGTACTGGAAGTCCATATTGAAAATGTGGGCATGATGGGGTATGGGTTGCATCATTATCTATACATTCACACACATGCACACAAGTGTGTGTGTCAAGTTCACATTGGAAATAATTATTTACATCACTAGCTACATATTTACCATTTCCTATTGGATGTATCAATTCTCTCCTTTCTTGGGAAATTCAATTTAAATTGGGTCTAGTAACCTCATTTTCTTAGAATAAGGGTACTAGAGGAAAAAAAACTAATGTAACCAAATAATTGACTTTGATTCTTTAAAAATAAAGTGAACTGGGATCTTTAGTAGCTAATTTCATGAAAGATTTGCGGCTAAGGAATTGATGGTATATGCATGTATTGAATGAATCTGTGATCTTGCTAACTTTTGGGTTTTTGTTAAAGCCAATTTGCAACACTCTTTAATTGATCCTTTTCTGATGTGTGATTTTGTAGATGCCAAACATTCTAATGATCTCAACCTCTTTCAGACTTATGTTGCCCATCTTTTTGTTGAATCAGTAGGTGCTTTGTAATTTCCCATTTAATTCTTAAATGTCTGTAGCCTACACTTCAAAAGAAATCAATAAAGATAATTAATATTACACCAAACTGGCATTAAATAAAGATTAAGTTGTTACAGTGTTACCCGGGGAGTCTAAATCCTCCCTTCCCTGTCCCGGAAACGTCTCGGGGACAGGGGACGGCTAGGGGATGGCAACAGTGTACCATGTTTTTTTTATTTTGATTTTCATATCATAATTGAAAAAAAAAATTATACTGGCAAATGATTTCTTAACATAAATGTTATATGCTAAGTTTCTATAATGTATATATGCATGCTTTATCCATGTTTTCATATGAATATTTAAAGTTTCCCTATATATTTTAGATTTTTCTATATTTTATATAGCCGTCCCCAGCTGTCCCCAAATTTGGCCTGAAAGATCGGAAACTTGGGGACTCGTTCCGCCTTCCCCTGCCGTCCCCGTCACGGAAACTTGGGGTAACACTGAGTTGTTAAGAATGGTCAACCAGCATATGAAAGGTTGTGTCCCTTGACAAAGATAAGGTATATAAGGAAGGTAGATCTAGAAGGAAAGGCAAGGGTGAGGAATTATTAGGACTGATTACAAGTAATAGACAGCAGCACTAACAAATTAACTTATTTAACATTAAATTGTTATTCTCCAAATGCAGCGATGAAGAGTTCTAGCCACTGAGGTGAAGAGGTGTGACTCCCTCAAACTTAAGATATAAAGGGAGAGCATTTCATTTGAGGAAGGGATCCATAACATCATTGAAAAATTTGATTGAGAAAAGAACTTTATGTGACTTTGCAAGTAAATTAAATTATGTTCTCAAGACTAGTGATGATGTGAGAAAGGATGTGACTCCTAATGTGAAAGGTTGTGACTCCCTCAATAATAAGATATAAAAGGGGGATCATTTCCTTGTGAGAAATCATCAATGGGGAATAAACCTATTAATCAATTTGGAAGTAAAGTATTATTCTCAAAAGGCAGCCATGAAGGGTGGTGATGTTACAAAATCGATGTTGTTGTATTAAACAGAGGAACGAGAGTTAAATAGATTACAAGATACGATGTTTCTAAAACGATGCACCTAGAAAAATTTGAGACCAACCCAAAAAAGCTCTCGAAAAACCCACAAGGAATCTGTAATCGAAAAAAAAATTTGACTTCAAATGACTGGTCAAAAGCCTAGTCGAATTGGTAGAAACCCTAGGCGGCCATGAATGCACCCAGAAAACTCACGATTTTGAAAACAATTGCAGTGAACACCTCAAAAATAGTCAAAAATCTTTAGGAAACCGTGACTAACAGAGGCTGGGAGATGTGAAAATCATGTCTTCAACAAAATTGCGGCCTGAGGGGTTTAAAAATCGCGCACAGAAGGAGATAAATCCGTGCCAAAAATGCAGAGAAAATTGCGGGCAGAGGTTTGCAGAGAATTGAGGTGGCAGATGTGTCCAGGAGGCAGCGACCTTAGACAAAATGACACCCGTCGTAGGTAAAGACACGTCCAAAAAAAATCACGATGCGCAGCTCAAGAGGATGTGCCAACAGAACCTGACGCCCAGAAAGCTCCTCACATGACTAGAAAAAAACCTTGACGCGCAAGAAAAGAAAAAGAAGAGTTCAAAAACCCATGGAGGAGGCCGATGCGACAGGTTAACACAGAGAAATGGAGTCGCGAGTTGCAGAGACCTCACAAGCAGATGCTGTCGGGTTCGAATGCGGGTCAATTACAACCACAAACTAGTCACACGGGTGCAAGGAAAAATCATGACCTTCAGCTTGTCTGGAACAAAACTTGAAAATTTCTAATTTTTTTTCAAGAACAGAAGAAAATTTTTTGACGAAAAAATTCTTTGAAAAAAAAATCGAATTTTTAAACAGAGGCTCTGATACCATGTTACAAAATCGATGTTGTTGTTCTATTAAACAGAGGAATGAGAGTTTCTTAAATAGATTACAAGATACGATGTTTCTAAAAGAAACAATCGTTAGCAAGAGACATAGTTAGAAAAAGCGGGATGACCATTAACGACACAAATAGAAAGATATTATTCTAATAGGTGACTCATTTATTGTGAAGGGGGGCGACTCCTTCAAGAAATGGATATAATGGGTAAATCAATTCATTGACATTCAATAAGCAATCATCGCTCATCTATCCATCAAGAAACCAAGCAATCATCACTCATTGACATTCAATAAGCAATCATCACTCATTTATCCATCAAGAAATCAAGCAATCATCACTCATCTATCCATTCAAGCATCCAATCATTCAATCATCAAATCATTGACATTCGATAAGCAATCTTCACTCATCTATCCATCAAGAAATCAAAACAGCAATAAGTCTATCAATACATTCAATCATCAAATCATTCAAGCATCCAATCATTCAATCATCAATTCATCCAAGTAACACACACTCAAATATCAATTGAGGATATCAATCAAGTGGTGATTGGAAAAAGGAAAATAAGAAATTGGAATATAAGATACCTATTGGAAATAAGTATTGTTTAAGTAAGAATGTCTTTGGAAAGTAAGTTTGAGAATGTAAATTAAGAATAGCTATATATATAACATAATTGCATAATGATATTTTATTACCAATTAATATAGTGGATTCCTTGAACAATCTATTTTGAATTTATAAAAATATTTTGCAAATAGGGAGGCCGATCAACCTTCCAAGTTCACGAGAGGTGAAGTACCAACCTTTCCTTCATCAAGCATGCCACCTTGAGATGGAGCACTTGTGGGCTGAGAGGCGTAAGAGTGCTCTTACACTTGTTGAGAAAGGAAATCTTCATGCATCTTATCAAGCACGCCACCTCAAGATGGAGTGCTCGTGGGCTGGGAGGTGAACAAGTGCTCCTAGGCTTGATCAAGGAGCATGGAGTGCCTCCAAGGTGGACTGAGGGACTGTTGTGACCTAATTCACACATCGCCCCATTGCAAATGTGGACCTTCCTTGGTTTACCTGTTTGGTTTTGCCTTGAGCTTCATTTTCATGGTTCTTTTGCTTTAGGGTTTTTGAGATAGAGTTTTTAATCATCATCCGGAGTCAAGTTGAGACTTTGAACCAAAATTAGTGCCTAAACACCTCAGATGGAGTTAGAAGGCCCGAGGGACGAAGATCGACTGTCGTTTCAGTCAATTCTAACATCTACTTTTTGGGGATTGACCCTCCAGACCCCCCCTATTTTTTAGGGACTTCATTTTTGGCCCATGTTGGACTTCCTATTTTTTAGGGGCTATTTTTGGAAAAGTTTCTATTTTTGGTAGGGTTCCTATATTTAGAAAGTGCCCGGATTTCAAAAAACCATTCAAAAGTCCCAAAAAACCAATGGAAAATCACAGAAAATCAATTGAAAATCTGAATTTTTTTTATGAAAAATTATGAAATCCATGGTGAAATCTGATTAAGCATGAAAAATTTGAAAAATCAATGAAAAAGCATAAAAAATCAGACTTCCAGATCAAAAATCAATGGAAAATCTGGAAAAATCAATAAAAAAATCACAAAAATCAGTGGAAAATCTGGAAAATTCAATGAAAAATCAGAAAATATGGTGCAACCAGCATGAAATTCATGGTGAAATGGTGGAAATCACCTAAGTTATGGAGAGTTGAGTTCATAAAGACATGGAAAAGAGGCTGAAAGTCCGCCCAGCTGAGAGTGGTAAATGGAAGAACACCTTCAAAGTCCGCCTAGACTTGGGAAATCATGTGGAAAGTCCTCTATGAAGTCCGCCCAGCTCTTGAAAGCATATGGAGAAAGATCTTCAAAGTCTGCCCACCTCATGGAACAATCTCTTCAAAGTCCGCCCATGTCAAGATAGATATGGCAAACAAGGTTGGAAGTCCGCCCATGCCAATGACACTTGGAAAACTCTCTAGAAAGTCCACCCCAGCTTTTGATAGCATTTGGAAAGAGCACTAGAAAGTCCAACCTCACAAGAGAAGACAAGTGGAAACTCCTATGGGAAGTCCGCCAACTTGATAAAGTGCTTGGAAAGAGCTTGTGAAAGTCTGCCCAGCCTTAATAGCATGTGGAAAATGCTTTATAAAGTCCGCCATCTCTTGGAAAGTCAAATGGAAAGACTATGAGAAAGTCTGTCATAAGGAGAATGGTATATGGAAAACCAAGTGGAAAGTCAGCCCATGAGGAAATTACAAAGATGGTGCTAAGTTTGGCCTCTTGAAAGAAAATGGCAAAGGAGACAAGAAGTTCGCCATTCCTAGAAGTCAATTTGGAGAGCAAATAACATGGAAAAACGAATGGCAAGAAGCCTTGAAAGTCCGCCATGAAGAGATAACAAGAAGAAAATCACCTTGAAAATGCGCCATGACACTTAAATAAATGGAACAAGTCTAAGAAAGTTTGCCATGAGTAGAGAGAGAGTATGGCAAATCAATGAGAAGTCCAATTTTAGGAGATAGAAATGGAGAGTTCAACATAAAATATGCCCATGCCAAGATGAAAATGGCAAGGGAAGTATGAAATTGGCCTTGAAATGAAGGATTCAACACAAAATTCACCTTGACATCAAGAGAGAAGGTATTAAAAATTCAACATGAAGTCAAACTTCAAGAGAGAGAAAATAAAGAAATCTTCATCCAACATTGAAATTGATGAATAATTTTCGCCATGGCTAATTTGGAAAAGTTAAAATAAAAAGAAAATCAAACAATTAGCCATAAGGTGAATTAAATATTTTTTAAAATATGGAGAAAATTAAAAGTTTGGAAAATAAAATTGAAAATTCATGAAAATCTTTTATTATTTTCCAAAGTTTATCCTGAAGAGTCCGAACTCAAGAAAAGAGACATAAAATTTGGGAACTTACTTTCCTGAAGAAGTTCGAACTCAAGAAAAAAGACATAAACTTGGAAACTTTGCTGAAGAGAACTCAAGAGAAGAAAAATGAAATTGCTATGATGAATCAATTGCTCAACCTTAAAAGGCAATTCAACAAATCATTTTCACCATATCTTTCAGCAAGTTTAATTTTTCTTGAGAAGTAATTTGGAAGAGAAGTGATTTTCAGAAGAGAAGTCATTTTCAGAGAGAATTTGGAATTGAAGAGTGAAATTTCGGAACGACTGGCTTGATTTTCGGAAGTAAAGTCAGAATTCTTCACAGCTGAATTGCAAGAGTAAAATTTTCAAGAATTCAAAATGAAGATTAATGAAATTCATTATTACTTCTAATTTTATGCACTCTTGCAAAATTTATTCATTCCTCTTATTTTTCAGCTTACTTTTTGAAATCTGATTTTGACAAGCTGAAAATTAATATTTTCAGGAAAGAGGAAATCCGACTTAAATTATTTAAATTAATATATTTTCTTTCCAGCAGGTGGATGACTACACAAGGTGAATCTTCAAAGAAGAAACAAATGAAGTTTGCGAGTAAAGGAGCACAACTGGAATCCAAAGTCAATTCAAAATGGAAGAGTATCAAAGATACTGACATGCGACATGTAAATTTTGAAGAATTCAGAAAAAGAATGATGGGACTAAATGGACTCATGCCTACAGCCATAGCTCGCTAGATGGTACACAATGGAATTGTCCAGGCAGCTGGATTTCCTCTGACTGTTGAGTGCCCTGAATTGATGGTGGAATGCGCAAGACATTATAATCCAGAGGAAAGGCAAATTGTAGCTCCTAACGAGAGTCTTAGCACATCTTGGAGAGCGCGCCATTCAGGAAGCCTTTGGCATTCCTAGACACCACAAGTCTTCATATAAAACCAAGGAAGACACAAGGAAAATTTTTGAAGAAAGAATTGAGCAATGCACAGCCAATTTTAACAAGTCATGGTTGTTGAAACCAAGGCCAATTAAGAAGATGCTAAAGACTTTGCGCCAGATTGACTTTAAGGAGGATTATGGTGATATAATTTTGCTATTGAATAGAATAATGGGCAGCCCCCAAGGTGCATTATTTCAAACGTGGATGTATTTCTTCATAGATGAAATTGTTTCTGGAGTTAGAATGTTCAATTGGGCAAGAATGATTAGCAATAACATCCACGAACAGCTAGTCAATCTGGAGAGCACCAAGTCCTTCCACATGAGCTCATATGTTGTTTACATGTTGGCAAGAGCTTATAGATATGCTGGATTGATATGACGAGGTCCGGTAGGTAATAGAGAAAACAAACTCAAAGTATATAACTGCTACCCTCAACTGCAGCTGTCAGAAAAGACACATTTTAGAAGAGCTCATGATGCATTTCTCATGTATATAACAAGAATACTGCAAGGAGGAGCACATCAGAGATTATCTCGTGAATCCAAAAGCCTCATCAGTAGATATGGATCCTGGTATATCCAGTTTCCTAGATTCACATACATTCGGATCCAGGGCTTTACGGGACATCCTTTCAGACTTCCAATTTTTCCCACTAACATAATGGTATTGCTGGAGGTTCTCAGACAACTGGAAACATATCAGAACTTCCAAAGAGCAAAGGGTAAGGCGACATCACATTCCCACTTTTCATTGGCAATATGGAAGAATCGTGCCCATCAGCACAAGCAGCAGAAACTGCCAGATTGGAAATAGAAAGGTATCCCTTCAATTCATATCGGTCTCGGGATAATTTCGATCCTCATCACCATATAGGATCCGTAGAAGGAAGGAAATATAAGCACGAAGTCGAGCTAGAAGATTATTGGGCAAACGCTGTTGATGAGTTCGAAGTCAGAAAGAGAATGTGGTCTCGACTACCAGTTAACCTGATAAGGACCACCGAGCTCTTCAGGATACCAGATCAAGTTGAAGATGGTGGTGAGTTCACTTAGCCAGGGTTTGATGAAAGTAGACCCTTGCTTCCTATAAGATGATCTGAGCTAGAGCTTGCGGATTTGGACACCTTCATGAGGCCTGTTGTCCAATACTCTCAGTGGTGGGTAGATCAACAAGTTCAGGATTTGTGGCAGAATAATGTAGAGCTGACATATGATTTGATGGGCAAGGTAGAGTCTTATTCCTCAAACGTTGGAGCATCCCAAGGAAGTAAGCTAGTTGAAAACGTTGGTTCAAGGAAAAGGAAGTCTAAGGACAAGGCTGTGGTTGAAGAGCCTATTCAGAAGAAGCAAAAGGCTAAGCCACCCCACTCAGCTACATCTGCAAATATTAATGACATAATGGATATTGATGAATCTTTGGCAGATATAAGAATTCCTTCTCCCCTTCCCATCCAGCTAGAAGAAGATCAACCGCCATCTCCTACGGACACTAAGATTCTCCAATCAGATGATGAAGTTAATGTTGTGGATTGCGAATTCCAAGAGGATATGATTTCTGCCCTCAAGGGAATTCATAGTGCTCCTTGTGTTCAGGAAATTTAAGAAGAAGAAGAAGTTGTAGAGCAGCCTACCATTCCGGATTGGCTGAAGGAAAGTTTAAAAACAGTTGAACAAGTAGACATGCCAGAAGAAGATGACATGGCCGATTTCTTGGCCAGACTAGACATAGCCCCTGTGAAGAAGTGAGCCAAGATACTTTCCACCATTCAAAGAGATGAGGCTGGCCAGCGTACAGTACAAATCGCCGTGCCAACAATTGACAAGACAAGGGAGGAAATTACTCCTCAAGATTATGCAATTACCACTGTCAATTTGGGCCCAACAACGAAGAGGCAAGAGGTGGAAGATCTAGATAATTCAGTTGCTACAATCAAGGTGAGGTTGGAAAAAGAAGTAGCAAAAAGAAAGGATTGTGAGAAGGAAGTGGAGCGTCTGAAGAAATACATTCAGCACCTGACTAAACCTCTTGGTCATGCCAGCTCAGCAGGACTTCCACTAATGAATACTTTGCACGAGACTTTTGAGGAAGAAATCACTTCAGCCAGAGATAGCAAAGAATGGATAAATGATAGAAGTGAAGAAGCGGCAATATTTGCAAAAAGATTAATGCTGGCATATGATCAATCATCTTTCCTACTTTCAAGAATTTCAAGTTTGGTAGAAACATGGGAGAATGCCCAGGATATTCAAGACAGAGTCATTCCATGCCTCAGGGTATTGAAAGGAGTTCCAAAATAGGGATTGATTGAAGGGAAAGTTATTGCAGTAGGTGCAACATATGACTTTAGTGGCTGGTACCTGGCACTAATCACAAGGAATGATGTCTTGGAGAAAGTGAAGGCAGATTCTATTCGAATTGAAGAGCAAGCAAAGAAAATTCAAAACAAGGTCCTACAGATAGCTGCTGATGCATTAGAGAGGGATGTTGTCAGAGAGAATCAACTGCAACAGGAAAATTTGAAGAATAAAATTCAAAAGAAGTTCCTTGTCACCAATGGACCTATCCTCAAACAAAATTTGACTAAGGCAGCCAATTTCTTGTCTGTATGGCACGCCTTTCGGAAGTAGGAATCAGAATGGGAAACCGCCTTTGCAGAATTTGCGAACGATCTGGAACTATTAGAATACAAGGTTAGCGTGCTGTCACTTGTCACAATCGAGAAGGTTTGCACCATAGTCTCTCGATTCATTCGATACAATGCTTCCCAACAGGATAAGGATGCACACTCAAAGGACTAGCTCTACACGGCACTTCATTGACAGTTCACTAATTGTATTTTGGGAAACCCTAATTAGGGTTTTATCTTTTAATCTCTGCTGTTGGTTCTGATGTAATCTTGGCCATTCATTGTATCTCAAAAACTCTATATAAACCCCCCCTCCCATTCTCTCATTTTCATTAGAAGGATTAGAAATCATTAGATCATTAGATATTATAAGAGATTAGAGAGCTAGAATAAGAGAGATTAGAGATTAGAATAATTGGGAGGGAGTTCTATGAAATTGTTGCTAATGGCTACTTATGATAATAAAGCTCAAGTTGCATGATTTGCTTTGAATTCCTTTGTTATCAAGTGGTTGCATGGTTGCATAATCTCTTTCCACATAGATTCAATAGAAGTAGTTGAATGAGTGATAGATTGATCATAAGGATTTGGTGAAACTATTTGTTCATGCTTTCTTTGGATGAATTATTTTCATTCAATGCGAAAAGCTAATCTAAACTCGTGATGTGGACGACTTAATGTGTATTTGGAATGATATTGTTCAATTGATGGTATTGTTCAAAATATAATCTTAAGCACAAACCTTTGAAGATTGCACTTGCTTTGCGTAGTTGACATGTTACCTTTTTTGCGTGGCGAAACAAAGTCTTGTTATTAGTTTCACTTAGTCTTTATTGTCTCTTGATTTCGTAGAAGTAGTGTAGAACTTCTTTAATCCTATCCTTTTCCTTTTTTTTTTTTTATGATCGTCAAAGCAGAAAATCCAAAAAAAATAAAATAAAAAAAATAGAATAGAACGTTGACCTTAGAGCAGTTTGTCAAGCGTAAGTCCCCTTGTGATAACCGGCAATTTCACAACGTCCATTGAGCTGATTCCATTGTCAAGATTTGACCACCCTAAACATTGGAATTGCCGTATGATCTTTTCTGCAATCTTAGCGTATAAGGCAGTTTTTCAAGAGAGAATATAGCGTCTTTGGACACCTTATTCTAGAATGTTTGTTGTGTCATAAAACACGCATCAGCAAGGACAAAGTGGACATGAGAGCCTGCTATGTTTGTGGGTCGGGAGGCGGATGAGTGCTCTTGGGCATGAGGGTTTTCTCAAGTATTCCACCCCGAGATGGAGCGCTCGTGGGCCCGGAGGTGTATGAGTGCTCCTGGGTTTGAGGGTCTTCTCAAGTATGCCTCCCTGAGATGGATGGACAAGGATCATTTGTTTTCTCAAGTATGCCACCCTGAGATGGAGTGCTCGTGGGCTGGGAGGCGTATGTGTGCTCCTAGGCTTGAGGGTCTTCTTAAGTACGCACCTTGAGATGGATGGACAAGGATCCACCCATGCTCTCGCAATACAAGGACAACCATCCTTGAGATTGTGGTTGGCTTTCTTCATACCAAAGAACAGCTGTACAGTTTGATTTACTTTTTCAGTTATAAATCTAAAGATAGGATTCTAAGGAATTTCTTACTACGTTAGAACCATGGCGGTGGTGGATGTAACATCTACTCAGTTAATTACTTAATAAAATATGGATATTAATGAATAGAATGAAAATTTTGTAGATCTAATCTAGGAGTCAAACATCTGATTATTTTTTTCAATATATATAATACTAATTCTACAATCATTACAATCATTACAATTATTACAAAATCTTCTTTGATACTTGGCATGACTACAAAACTCAAATCATTTTACGTTATAGATACAGGTACACACATCTTCAAACCAAATTGATGACATATGAAACAATCTAAACATAGTAGCCATGTTCTTCCATACGTATAAGCAATAAAGTAAGTCATCTACTCTTCTCAATCAGTAGGTCACAAGATAAATAAATACATTGTATTTGCATCACAGGACTTTTTCCATTTCCTTTCTTCGTAACTTGAAGCAGAAGAGAGAGAGAGCATCATTGAGGTGATGTCCACCTTTCCACGAAGCATTAAGCTTCCTCGTGCTACTCCACTGGAGAAGCCTGACCCATCACAAAAGATCTAGCAGTATCTGACAACATGCATGAACGAATCTGGTGCACAATGTGAATCACTGACAATCTAACATAGCTATATGCTCATGCAACATTTATGATATATGAATATCTAATGCACATGCTCAATGATACACATTATGGGAGAGAGTGTTATGAACCTAGCGTTTTCCTTGCTGCCCTAACCAGTATCGGCAGGGTGGTTTCCAGAAATTTAGATCTGCATGCACCAACTCAGTGGTACAACAACAAATCTGTCTGTTCACTTCACTTTCACACTTAACAGAGTTTGAGAATTACAACTTAGAGATAAACACACACAACTGACACATAATCAACAAATAACAGATTCAAATCTGATTTTAAACAGTAAATGAGTACATGGTATTTATTGTTGATGGTGCAATTACAAATGATAGGGTATAACAAGTGACCTGATCTGAAAAATAACCCTTAGATTCTGACCTGCACTTGTCAGAGGGCGACTGGATACACAGGGGTGCTGTCACCTAAATAGAACTGGATCTGCCTTCACAACACACTCTACAGTGAGAAATTGAGGCATAAAACCCTCAATAATCTCCTCCTTGATCGCCAATTTTCTTGTGCAGGGATTCCACCCAACACTGCTGTGCCCCTTAGGATAGTCTGTTTGTGATTTACCTTCCAGGTTGTGTTCAGATTTGGATCTGCTGGTTGCCAGCACTCGAACAGGGTGACGAGCTGGTTATAGGGTCTGTATGGTGATCAGGATCTGTTACACTCAATGTGCCAGGTGCAAGAATGATATATCTCATAGTCGCCCAGACCTGCAACAAGATTTGGAGTAAACAGATTTGCAATGCTGAATGCAGAAAGGAATTCCGAATTAAGGATGGTTAGGGTTTTTGTTTTAACCTCCTTACACTCAATAAGGGTTTTGTCCTGCTAGTGTAGCTTCTGGCAAAATTCGTCCAAACCTTGGCATGCATCCCCAGCGGCCTGCCAACACAATTAAATAGATGCTCCACAATAGGGTGTATAGCC